>JALDNG010000043.1:3925000-4195000 GCA_024349245.1 Neodontobutis hainanensis | reverse complement strand
TTAAAATCAATATGAAAGGACACACATGGCTAATTAGCATAAATCAATACAGAGTGCTATGAGGCTAATTATGAAGCTAATGAGACTAATGTCTTTGTCTCTTGTGACCCTGTAGATAATGTTGCTCAACTGACTCCAGAAGTAGCTCCTGAAAAGTGAAAAATCTTTATTTTATTATGTTACTAAAGAGGATTGTGTTTTTTCCTACTAACGCCAAAACTCCTTTCGCTGTATCTCTTTACTTTACATTTATAACATACACACCTTCGGCAATTTAACATGTCTTGCTGTTTTAGTGACTTTGGGGTTAAGGCAGCAACAAGCAGATAGGCTATAGCTAATAAAGCCTGTATATTACAGGTTTAAGTGATCGGTCTAGATTTTTCTTTAAATAAATGCACGCCTGCATGCTACATGATAAGAACACACCTCAAGAGTCCCCAGAAGACCTGGAGGAAGTGTCTGGGGAGAGGGTAGTCTTGGTATCTCTGCTCAGGCTATTGTCCCCATGACCTGGCCTCATATAAGTGGAAGAGGATAGACCAGCACTATAAAAATAAATCAGTGCAATTTACCCCAGTGTCCCACCACAATGTTATTTACTCAGATTGTAAGAGTTTGGTCTGCAGAGATCAAACCAAAATGAACAAGCCTTTCATTTTAAATACTGTTGGTCCACTTTGGTCTACACCATTGTAGACTAATAGACCTGCTCGAGCTTTAACAAACTCAGAGGTCCTCAGACAATTTTCCAACAGGCAGATTGTAATCCCATTATATCAGGCACTCTCCTCAGACAAATGAAATCATCTGTTGCAACTGGTCGAAATCCAAGTTTACATAAATAAATTAAGAAACAAATTCCCTTCCACCCCCTTCAGTGACTGCACCTGGATTCCCCAGCATCATTTCCCTGATAAGGGCCTCTAAATAAATTGCACTGTATTTGATTTTGAGATTTATTTCTTTTTTAGTAATAGCCTCTCTTCAGTGGCTTCTCTTTAGATTTAGAATTGTATTTGAAATCTTTCTATTTATTTACAAGGCCCTGAATGCCCAAGCTCCATAACATCGTAGCGCTGTATCTCCCAAATCCCTATAGTTTCAAAACCAGAACAGGACACAAAGCTATCAAGACCCTCTCTTACAGAATCAGCTCCCAGACACAATCCAGGAGTCAGCCACACTCTCTACCTTTAAAACTAGGCTCAAGGCTTTTCTTTTTGATAAATCTACAGTTGGGCATCCCTTAAGTGTGCTGCCATAGGCATATATTTTTCCATCTTGATCTATTCTCCCCTCTTTTTTGCTTTTTACATATTTTGTCAATCCTTTGTACCAGAAGGTCACTTTCCTTCAAACTGTTTTGTTAAATTGTATGAATTGAACCTAAAGATAAATAAGTTTAGGTTATATATTGTGTAAATCTTTCCTAACAGCCTCAATGTCTTACCAACCTCTGTGGGTATTCGGATCTACAGTATATATTGCTTTACGACAGGGATAATCAAAAGGCGCCTTGGTGGCCGCATCCGCCACCCCCAGCTTTCCATCCAGCCCCCCAGCCAGGACTTGAAACTTACGGAATAGTTCCTGATGGTCCTCGGGCTGGCCTTGGGGCCACACCTCTCTCCTGTCACTGTCAGTCAGTTTAGGAGGTGGATGTGCACAATAGCAGCACAATTTTAAACTTTGTCCAATAGAAATACCAATTTAAATCCACTTTAGCTAAAGGTGTTTAGTCACTCACTGTCTGTGTCTCTCCGCTGCTGCTGCACAGACTGGTACCAGGCCAATACGGCTCTGTGGACTGAACAGCGCACAACAAAACAAAAGTCTGAGGCGTAGCTTTAGTCTCTCCAAAACGGACAAAAAGTCACGTAAATGTCCCGTCAGTGGTGGAGAACATTTACATTTTACATTTAGCAGACACTTTTATCCAAAACGACTTACATTAAGCTTCAAGTCACTAATGTTCCAGCTGGAACACCACTGGGGGAAAGGTGGGTAAAGTGTTTTTCCTAAGGACACAACAACAGTATAAACTGTGGGGAGAGAATCGAACCACCAACCTTCTGGCTGAGGGACAACGACTCTACCACTGATCCCTGTCCTCCACAGTTCCAGCTGTGACACTGGTGAATAATTGTGAGTGTAAATGGGTGAATAAAAGCTTGATGTAAAGCGCTTTGAGTGCCTAGTGGGTGGAAAAGCGCTACATAAAATACATGCCATTGTAAACTTGGTTAATATTCACTTATTCAAAGTACCTAACCTTTATATATCTTGACAAAACAACCCAAATAAGTAAATTAGTTAGTTAGTTACATACAGTTGCTCCGTTTGTAACACAAAATACACAAGTACAGACAATACAAGGACAAACACTTAACATAATTAAACTAAATTGTATGTAAACATGTGTACAATTAGATTTTACTGTGTATAGTATATTTATATAAATATAAAAATACAACCATTAACCTGTATTTCAAATAAATATTTGGACAGTTGACATTCGCTTCAGGACAGTTGGAACTGGCTTTCGGGACGGTGACAAAAAAAATTAGTCTGGAGCCCTGCTTTATCAAAATCAGAAAACATGAGGGGAAAAAACGGTTTTAGTCAAAATAGAAAAATTTGATATTTACCAATGAAGAAATATATTTTTTTAAAAAGCAAAGGTTTTTATTTATTTATTTATTTTAGAATCCATAAAGAAACAAGCTGGCCCCCAAGCAAACTTATTTGATGACCATTGCTATACAGTGTCAGGGCTCACATTGCTTCAGACATGTATAGAGTTACTTCTTTGGTTTTAATGTGAGCACAGCACGTATTGCCACAAAGTATCAAAGAGGGAATCCATAACAATGTCTGAAAGCAGTAATGAGCTTGAGCTCCAAGGCTGTGGTGTGTTTGGGCTCTTTAAGTGTGGATGGATGGGGCTGTTTGATGGCTTGTTATCCAGGTGTGTCCCTCCAAGGTCGCCCCGTTATTGCATCTTACCTAATTATGTAAAGTCAAAAGGAAAGTCTTTCCACATCTGAATTCATTATGCTTTGGCAAGGACCCTTCCCTGCTGCTCACGCTAAAGCTGTGTGTGCAATAAAGCTGGGATTTCATTACAAACTCAGTCCTATGTCCTATTTTTTGTTCAAAGGCCTCGCACAGATGTAAATGTCTCTTAATAGTGGGGTGTCAGACTCACAGGAGGAAACGCATGTTAGTATTCTCAGACTTCATATTTATGTGCATGTCAAGGGTGTGTAGGTGTGGGCCAACATCGTTTGTTTCAGAAAATAGTTTCATTTCCTCAATAGGATAAGATGAATGAATGCAATTTTTATTTAATTTTCCCCAAAAAAGGAGGAGAATAGTGAGGCAAACATTTCATTATCCTGGCCCTGAAGAAATTATATGATGAATTAAAAACAGGAATTGAAATGAGGGCTTCAGTGACACCGAGAATTCCCATTAGTGGCCAAGAAAATGAAAGATCTTTCATCAAAGCCTGAGATGACAGTAGTGTATCATTCACTTTTAGCAACGAAATGTGCTTTTTCTTTAACACAGAGCACAGATTTAGACTTATCTGTGGCTCTTCTCCATAATACATGAGGTTTCATCTCCCCTTTATCTGATTATTTAGTGCAATTGTCATAAATGAATAGAAAATAACTCATTTTTTGAGCCAAGAGGCAGGTAAAAAGCACACTCTGCCATATAAACCCCACCGCTGTATCAAAAGTAGACTAATGATCCCGAGTATATAACATTTTAATGGTGTTATTAGAGCACACAAGTAAAATTAGTTTATCAGCTTGAAGAAGATCTTCTCCAATAGCTCAGCTTCATTTAATGGCAATACCAGGAATGCTAGCACACCAGGATGAGGCCCTTTACCAGAGCACTGTTACAGCAGATGATGATGGGGAAGACCTAGGACACGCTGGAGGGACTATGTCTCTTGGCTGGCCTGGGAACGCCGCTGTATCCCCCCGGAAGAGCTGGAGGAAGTGTCTGCAGAGGAGGGATGTCTGCATCTCTGCTTAGACTACCCCACGACCCGAACCCCAAAAAGCAGAAGAAGTTGAATGGCTGGATGTGAGATTTGGATGCGCTTATCTGAAAATTTGTTGTGTAAACTGTGGCAATATACAGTTGAACAAAATGTAATTGTTTGGTCAAAACTCAATAATCATTTAGAAATGTGCTGTTGGCAAGACTCTCTTTTTAAACACACTGTACCTTTTTCCAAAAAAGGCATTAGGGCATTTGCATCTAGGTGAAATCACAGTCAGACCTTATTCCACTTGTTCTGGATTGTTCTTAGACAATAGCATGTCCCTGCGGCACTTCCATCGCTGTTCACATGCTCTAAAAATGGAGTGTAGGGTGTGAAATTGTAGTCTGCGCCATTCATATGGATCTAACTACATTGATACAAAGATATTAGCTGAAATCACATGATGCATGCCCTGAGTAACATCCATCCCAAGACTATTATTCTTGGACAGTTTCATTCTTGTCAAGCCACCCATAATGAATCCTGATGGGTCAACTCAAAATTGGACAGGTGAGACGGATGTCATCTTAACCTAAGGACAATGGGAGTGGAGCGTGTGTTGATACCTCGAAAAATTGATTCAGGGGCAATCTCAACAGCATTTCCCGCCAGAGTAAGGATCAGCCTATTTGCACTGTAATAATATTTCAGAAGTGATGGATGTTTTAAAACAAACTGGTGCGTGTATGTGTGTATGTAGTTACATTGACGCTGGCCCTCAACAGTGCCTATTTGTTTTTCAACAAGAGTGGGCAAAGTGAGCAATGCTGGAGGAAGAGCACATCAGTATTTTTTTTGGGTGGTGGTGGGGTCAAAATATCTGGCCCACTCTTTCCTGTAGTGAGAATGTAGTCTGTGTCAATCATTTTGTAGAAGTTTAGTCTTGGATAGTAACAGAAACTTTAAGTGGTACAAAAGTGAAATCTTCCATCAGTGAGCTTTGAAACAAACTGCTTTCACCTCCAACTGTGAAGCTCTACAAAGACTTTGAAAGCACTCGTACACATTCCTGAAAGAGATTACTGTCAATGCCTGAGTTGCCATGGCTGCGGAGCGAGAGGGGCTGGCGTTTATTTTCCCCCACCGCTTTAAACGGCACTGACAGAAGATTGTAATCACCACCAACAATAATTTATTGTTTTGATACCGCCTTGATCTTGTCAGTGTACTTAAAAAAAAAAGATAAATGATGCTGCAATGTCTTAAATGAATTACCTTGAGTGTTGAAATAAGAGCAGAGTACAGATCTGCAGGTGGGAGCAGGAAAAAAGTGTCCTTGAGGTAGAACAATTCACAGTGGATTAAAACAAACTGTGATATCAAATAACTTTTTGCTGCAGTGCTCGAAACATTTAACGAGTCTCAAGAATCCGCAGGGGCTCTTGTTTAGTCAAGTTTGACTTGTGTATTTTATCATCAGCTGTTTGGAGATACATTTTTTGTGGTGGTTTTTTTTTTTTTTTTTTTTTGAGTCCATGTCAATATATGTAATCTCACTATAGTGAAGCCTGGAAAAATATCACTATAATGGCAGCCAGCCAAAAAAGTTGGATTCTCGCGAGATTTGGGAGCTTCCAAACTTGATAAAATCCGGGCACTGTGAAACAGATTATGTAATGTGAGCCGGTAGGATTAGTCATTGCTATGATGGAGTTTTCTGACTCCTCCAACCAACTCAGAGATTTAAAAATGAATTGTCTTTGCAGTGCCTCACATGTGGGTATTCGAGCCTTAACAAACAGTTTGCTGGCACTGTGCCATCTTGGGACCTTAAGCAACAAGTATAAAGAATCATTGTAAGCCAAAATGAGTTAGCTTTTTAGACCCACCAAAGATTAGCTGTCTACAGTGGTGTGCTCTGAACAAAGAACATTTGATTTGGAGATTTAGGAGAGCACTTACTAAACTTACAAATCAACCTGCATATGCTATTGCTCAAATTATTACTGTCATGATGTTAATGTACTACATTTCAGGTCAGTAAGAAAAAATAAATAAATAAATTGGCCTTTCTGGGCAGTCTAAAATAAAAATAATTATAATTATATATATATATTTGAATATATTCAAATATTGCATCAAAGTAAAACTCATTTCCATTTGTCTATCTTGGGGAAAAAGTCATGTAAAGCTCCATACAAAGGAAGAATCCCTTACTTCCTGTTCATGTGACTGCCCAAAGCAGACAAACTGACACATAGCTGCAGATCCGGCTCAGTGTTGTGTTATTGGTGAATTCAAAGTGGACAAGACATTCTCTTTGCTTAAAAACCTTGCTGATGTTGTCTAAAATGTTTTCAAGGTAACCCTTCCGTCCCATTCAAGGCGAAGAAATCATTGTTTTTTGTTCCTAAATCACCACTCAGTTCTTTCATATGATGTCTCTGTCACAAACAGAACAGCAACAGTTGCAAAATATTGTGGTTGGAAAACACCCACTGGCATGCATACATACTCCCACACAAAAGACGCACACAAACAAGCCCAAATAAACAGGCTCAGCAAAGCAAACACACTTTGCCTGAGAAGAATATCCACAAGCACACACAAACACTTGACAACTTTCTCTCTGCGGATACCTGACAAAAAAACAGCTCCAGATGCCCTGTCACTGACTTGACTGTTATTCGTGACTGTGTACTTTCAGCACCATGGACAGAAGCAGTGAAGGGAGCATTTCAAGGTCCATTCAGAGAGGCTGTATATCTGCGAAAAGGCTTAAATGGGCAGTTATTGCATATATAGAGAAGAGAGGTGGGTGTCACACACGGTCCAGCGGGCTGTGTGTCTTCTTGCTTAAGGTCACTTAGCTTTGCGTAACTTTACTATGTCTTCCCAGATCTATTAAACCCACCAGAGTACTTTCTCAATTCTTTAGTCAGATTACACAGAAATTAACTGATGAAATGCCTGTTTGAATCTATCAGGCTTCAACTTAAAATCCTGTCAGTTATGTATCATATAAATAAATGATGAATGAACTAATCATTTATAGGGTGTAGTAATTTCAGTCAGTGTGAGAATGTGTTATAAATTAAACCGTCTATAGGTATCACAGAGGGCATGGCCACATCTTGGCGAGAGAAAGTAGCAATAAAACCAAAGTGAATCCCTCTGATACCATTTGGCAGACTGTTCCTTGATATACCTTAGGCTGGATATTAAAAATCTCAGATGGGCTGTCCAACTGACAACTTAATCCATTTAGAGACACTGAGTAAGCAGCAGGAGGCAGAAAGAGGGTCAGTGTACACAGAGGTCTCACATCTCTCACACAATAAACAATACGTTTATCTCTGGTAATCTTTCACACACACTGTGGAGAGTTATAGAAAACAGCAAAGAATTACAATCATCCTACTTTGAGATTATATGATCAAAAGGTGCCACAGTCTGAAAAGCTAGAGACCCTGAAAAAGAAAATTCTACCATTTTCAAACAAAAACTGGGACTAGGAGGACATTGATGTAAAAATATGCGAAAACCTTGAAGTGAGAAGGGTAGACAAAGCAACCTTTTCAAAATAGAGCAGTTCAGTATGTTAATTAACAAGGCCGTGATTCAAGGTGGCTGAAGAATGGCTTGGGGCGCAGCAGCTCACTGACTTTCTTTAGCATCACCAGAAAGATTGAGGTTGACATTGTCGTTCATGTGGAGGCTGCTCCTCAGGTAATGTAAGGGCAGTTATCTTCTGGCAAATAGCACAAATACACATGCCAAAGTTGTAATAAGCAGCGTTATGGGAGTGAGATAATATTTTGCTGTGACATGTAAGTGGTGGCCTAAAGCCAACACAGAATAGAGCTGTAACAACATTGGCATCTCTACAGTTTCTCAGCATAGTGTTTTTACAGTTTGTGCAGTTGCTTTGGCACAACCCTTTCTTGATAATGAAAAGAGGACAGGTGCCATTCTTCAACACTATGCAGGATATTTGAGTTTTTATTTTATATTTTGAAGCTGACCAAAGAAAATATAAAAGAATCAGGTAAAAATTATTATTCCACAGTCAATTATACCAGCAGAAAATAGATCATCCTGTAAGGTATGGCATAAAGCTGCAAGATCATCATTCCACTGAAGTTCATGTCTAAATTTCATGTGATATTAATAAAAGCTCTAGACATGAATGGGTTCTTTTCCAGGGTCTAACACTGACAAAGCATAACGTTTGTTTACACAGCTCAAAAGCCACTGGTCACTTTCCAGACACCAGCTTTGTATGTGTAACAATAATTTTATTTTGAAGCTTGAGTTTGAAAATCTTTGGCCGAAGTGACCTTTGTAGGTGAGATATACTTGTGCTTTACCAACCAAGCAGTTCTGAAATATGCACCAAGAGGTTTGTATACGTTTCAAATAAAGACCCAAATCATTCATTCGAAGTGACAATGAGTGTCTGTAGCGTGTTATTTAGTATCTATTACTGAGTTATTGAAAGTTACTGTGAGAGGCTTGACATAATTACACTAAAGAAACTTTTTGGTGAATGGGTTGAAAAGCCTTGTAGGAATCCCAGATCCCAATTACTTCATGACTCATTTATTTTATGATGCAGTTTCCATTCATTGCATGAAAAGACGGAGTGAATACTACATTAAAAGCTGACACCCACTGAATTCAAAGTAGACTCAAATAGTGGGATTTATCAAAACACTGTGCCCTTAAGACTGTGTTTGAATGAATCAAAACACTTTCACTGTGATGTTTACCACTGATTTATTTCCACTAATAGTTGTAGAGGCCAGATTGTACAATGGAGTACATCTGATGCCATAACTTAACATTATGAGTCCTTTCAGCCCCTGAGCAAGAAAAGACCCTGATGGAATGGTCAAGAGTAGTCCCTCTATCATAAAAGATAGTTAGATTAGACAACAGATCCATTCATCAACTGACAGTTTCTTTGCTGCAACCACACAAGACATGACGCACAAGTTTGTTTATTTGGCATCCTATGTATATCAAACACCACAAAGTGTGCAGTCGTACAGTTGGTGCTGTTAGCTCCTGATAACTCATGCATTGACACAGGCATTTACTGTCAATTTATTTAAGATTTACAAAAATACCAACTATGACAGGTGTCATCCAGCACGACTTCTTAAAGCCCCTCAAAGAAAGACAGTGAGTGAGCTCCTAAGCAGAGAACACATTCATTATGTGGTCTCCTGTCTCCTTCAAAGACACTCTGTTTGAGCTAGTAGTTCAACACTGCCCTCTACTGGATTATGTACTGTTGTAAGGGGTTCAATGCTGCAACTTGATTGAAATATACATTTAATAATGTCATGTTTAGCTTTTCAGATCATCACTGTGGAAGAATTTCCCACATTGATAACATTTTATCATACCAAAGCTTTTAAATGTTTTGTGCTTACATGTGTGTATTTAGTTCAAGCTATTCTCTGTTGCTTGATAAGAAATCACACACATTTACAGTGGATCCTAATGATTCGTCATCATCATGAATCGTCATCATCAGCCACCTGTTGCTCTTTTTACTGCTACAGGGTATCATCTTTTGTCACAAATACGGGAGCCATTATCAGCAAGAAAAGACTTAAACCATCCAGTCATGTCACCTCCTTGCACCCGCTTCATTGTTAGTGTGCACCCACAGCAATTTGCCAATATGATGGTCCAGAGGATGGGGAAAAGTGTCTGAAGGACCTTAGTGTTAGAACTTTTAGCTGATCACACATTTTGTCATGACAAATTCACAGAAGCTGAAGAAACAGTCAGCATCACATTCATAGTCCCCAGGTGCAGGTTTAAAGCTGCAGTGTTTTTTTATTTTAGGATGAAACCTCGGGGTAGTAAAACTATTATTTTACTAAGAAAAAAAAAACGTGTGTCCTGTTTATAACCCTACCCAATAAATGAATCCGTAACAGTGCTGCTCTACAGCATTAGCTTGCAGCAAGAAAAAAAAATGAACAAAGTTTTTTTAGCATCACTGCATTTTCAAATTGATGACAAATGTGGCTCATGGGGCTACTTAAGAGGTTTGCTTTAGGGACTTGTGGATTTTCATACCACAAATTCTGAACCTAGAACAGTGATACTCAGAGCTAAAAAAAAAAAACTAGCAGACATCTTGGGATATGGAAATAGTTGGAACTTGTAACAAATAGACAATAGACAAAAAAATTCTCACACTCACATTGTTGACAAAGCTGATCTGGGACCACCTTCAAGAATCAAAGTCAAGTCTGGAGGATAACAAACAACACTCTATCCAACACAGCTCTGGGTCCAAAGCCAGCTGCAAAAGTAGGACAACAACATTAATAATTTGTTATTGAGTATGTTCTGGTGGTAGCCTGTCCTGTGCAAAGGTCGGGATTTGCCAGCATTGGAGACAAAACATTATTTGACAGTAAATTGGAGCTTTTGCAAGAATCAGTAGAATTTGTTCATTGAGGCTTTTTTAAATTGGTTATACTGGATTTAATGTTCATTTGCAAATCAGGAAACAAGGAATTTAAATCAAGTCATATATATGTATATATATAGGTTGATGTGGCAATACCAAGTGATGGCAACATCAGGAAAAAGGAACATGAGAAATTAGAGAAATACCAAGGGCTAAGAGAATAGTTGGAAAAAGCTTGGAAGGTGAAGGCGACAGTGGTGCCCGTGGTCATCGGAGTACTCGGGGCAGTGACCCCCAAACTGGAGGAGTGGCATCAGAAGATCCCTGGAAGAACACCAGACATCTCGGTCCAAAAAACTGCAGTGTTAAGAACAGCAAACATACTGTGCAGAACCCTTAAGCTCCCAGGCTGCTCGAAGGATTAGACCTCCTGCGGACAAACAGTGACACTAACGACCCTGCACCTGAATGGAGAAGGATCACTAATGACTCTCCTGAGCCTTAACGACTCTCACATTTGGAGTCACACCTCCCTTTCGTGACTAATGACGGTGAAAACAGAACAACTTGGTCCATCAGGTTTGGTTTCTCCCTCTAGAGATATAAGCTCAGCTCTCTTACCAGTTGAACTCAGAATTGATAAAGTCTATTGGAAGTAGAGACGAAACATCTTCACCGTGAAAACTGAGTCCAGATGCTTTTTCTTAAACCTTTTCTTCAAGATGTCCTGGATGACTGAGAATATATATATATATATATCAGGACTTAGCATTTTACTGTTTCATAAATGATCAGTTAGTTTCTTATTTCATTCCTTATTTAAAGCTTGACTTTAAATTGGATCACCCATAGTATCTTCTTTGACACGTGTTGAGTTGCCAAGTGAGCTGTAGGGAAGAGGCTGTGGTTGCCAGGAAACCATTTCATCTAGTGTCCTCTGAATAGACAGCCTACACAGGGCTGTGTGTAGCCTACAATACAGTGACTATGTGTATGGAGGGCTAATGTGTTGAGTGGTTTTACCTGAAAATAAAAAAGCAAATGAGTAATGTACAGTATTGCAACATTCAACACTAATAATATAATTATTATTATTATTATTATTATTATTATTATTATTATTATTATTATTATTATAGTTGTTTATTTTATTTTTAAATATTGCTGGTATCATTTGATTGTGTTCCTAATATATTATATTCATAAATTATTTAGAGATTATGGATGATAAATATTTAAGTTAGACCCACAGGGACAGATTGATTGACAACTGTTAGACTGACAGTTTATCTGTGGACACTGGAACTATTAACTTTGGTTATCTTTAAACAGTGTTAAACCCAAACACCAAATAAAGGTTTTGTTGAAGAAAAAAAATGTTGTGACGTAATTTTAAGGGGACAGGAGGAGGGCAGTTTAAAAGTTGATGTTCGACCCTTACATGGCGAACCTTGTTTTATATTAACAATTTAACAAATACAACCCAGTGCGGTGTTCATACATTTTAATCTTTAAAGAAGTTTCCAGGATTACTTTGGTCAGATTTGCTGTATCTTAAATGAAGCCGACATTTAGCAACGTTAGCTAGATTGCTAACTGTTAGCTTTAGTTCATGTAACCCTTTTCCTCGTCAACTCAGTTTTACATTAGAGGTTGCGTCGTAGCCTAAATCCTTTCCTAAAATGGCGAGTGTACATGAAAGTCTGTATTTCAACCCAATGATGACAAACGGGGTGGTGCATGCTAACGTGTTCGGTATCAAAGACTGGGTATCGCCGTATAAAATCTCCGTCCTGGCGCTGCTTTATGAGATGACTGCTTCAAAGATCACTCTGCCAGAAAGGAGGCGACTAAACAAACTCATCCTTCCCCTGCAGCAGGTTTGTTTGTGATGTAGTCTTTCACACTGCTCAGAGTTTCACGTCCGTATTGTTTGGTTATTTTATGTTTGTTCGTTAGGGACCAGAGCTCTCTCTTGGACAGTTTCTGAGGACAGTAGAGGAGTGCTGCCCTCAGACTGCATACGCTGTCAAACTCAGGTATTTTACATGTTCCTGCTCAGTACAGTGCAAAATTGAGCAACAGGATGACTCTGTCAAAATATTACACATTAGTATACAACTTACTATTTTATTGTATAGACCTGGATTAAAATAATGTAAACGTGCCCATAAATAATAAGTTACCCTGCGCGCTAACATTGGGTAGTAATTGCTAAATATTGGATTGCTTTTTTTCTGTTAAGACTTCATGAAATGGCTGATGGAGAGCTGAGGGACATGGAGTACTTCTTTTCTACTCTTCCCACTCCGTTCACTGCTTTTGATACGGAAGCATACAAAACCAGTGTTGTCGGTGAGTAGTAATCGTTTTACAAATGAATTATGTTATGTCTTCACTCAACAAGGGGTCTCCCTTGTTACATCATGGTCGTACAACCTGGTCCATCAGGTTTGGTTTCAGGGGAAACACCTCCTTTTAGAGATATAAGCTCGGCTCTCTTACCAGTTGAACTCAGAATTGATAAAGTCTCTTGGAATACAGACGAAACGTCTTCACCTTGAAAACAAAGTCCAGAAGCGTTTACTCAAACCTTTGCTTCACCTCCACATTGTTCAACAGAGATGTATAGAAGGGGGTCTAATAGAGATTTCCACTAAGCAAGAGAAAATATGAATTATAAGTGTTTTTCAACTGTTTCAAAGACAAAGACCGGAAATATAAGGATGACATGGCACTAACTGACCTGGACAAAGATTTGAACCTGATCAGCTTTAGTGATGAATAGCAAATAGAGAAAAGGGGTCAACAAGTGATACTAAAATAACAGCAACTTGTTTTGCATAAAAGGTTGGGCATGTAGATCTATGGGAAGTTTGAAAGCAAACAGGCAACAAGATGTCTGTTTGTACATGGTGTGTAAAACATTGCCTAACTAAGTATATAACAAGTAGACTATTCAATAAATGTTGGGTGGGTGTTGGTCTGGTGCTGAGGGGGCGGAGCTCACAGGAGCGCATGGACGTGCACGTACGTCTGTAAAGGCACTTACCTGTAGCAGGGGGAGGAGAGAGGATAGGTTGGGTAGCCATAATTTTTGTTAATCGCTATGTTCTGTTTGTTTGGTTTTCGTTATTATTAGTTTAATACTGGTCTTTACCACCAGTATTCAATAAATGAATCGCAGTCCCAAATTATTTACAACAGTAAAGCATTCTGGATCAAGCGTCTCTGTTTACAATACAGATTTCAATAGCGTGTTACAAATATATGTGCAGGACCCATTCTAACCTCTCAGCGGCAATAGGAAGTACGCTACAATAAGTAATGCAACAAAAGTCAAATGATATTTAGTTGAATATTTTTATTTATTTTGTAATTTTTTTAGTTAAATTAAATATTTAAATTCTGGTTTAATCCTGCTCCCAACCAGGCTAAACTTCCCTCATAAGTTTCCAAGGTGGCTTAGTGTGGCTCACAATGATCCTGCTTTATGGAACAGAAATTACAACAAAATAAGCCATACTTAACCAAATGATCCGAAAGTGTATGTTCTGAGGTGTCAAACTAATCCCGTATTTTCCTAGAATTACAAAGGCAACATAGTGAAGTGACAGAGCTACGTTACAGACGAGTGACTGGGAAATGTGTTTTTGTTGTGTTTAGGTCTGTTTATGAGACACATGCTTCTGGCGTATAACAAGCTGTCCTTCAGTCAGGTGTACAAGCTGTACAAGTCTTTGCAGCAGTACTACCACAGTCATTATGCTAAGCCCAATGACAATGTAAGTTTACCTGCGCTAATTGCTGACGACTCCGACATGGACCTCACCAGCACCGAGGACACGGTAGGAGACCGGATGGACAAAGAAGAGTTGGACACTCCACTGCACGAGTCAGAGCTCAGGTGTGTGTGATTTGCATTTATATCATTACAGCAATTCATAGTTGTTGCTTATTGCAAGTTTTCCTTGTTTAATGCAGTCCTAGAAAGTACTACAATTTTGTATTTGTTTTAGAATTGACAATACTCCAAGCAGAGGTCCTCTGTCACAAAAACAAGCTGAGTACTTTTTGGCTAGACAGGTAAGTGTGAAATTGTAGCTACATATTGATATGCATACGAGATGGATTAAAGAGTAACTCAACCCCTGGACAGGGCTTAACTCCACCCACAAACAAAATTTGAAAAGTGGGCAGAGCCCAATGGGGACAAGCTAAGGGCAAAGCTGAGCGGTGGGATTTGACCTTAGACCCACAGGAACAGATTGATTGACAACTGTTAAACTGACAGTTTATCTGTGGACAATGGGACTTAACATTTTCAATTCTTCAGGCCAGTTTCACCCTGAAAAAGGGGCTGCCAACGTGGGGCTGATGAGAAAGAGGGCAGCGAGTGACTTTGGCATTGTGGCAAATTTAGGCTAATGTACAAAGCTTAGACTGATGAACTGTGGAGTTAAAACATATGTACAACTGTGCTGTGCTGTCTGAAAGCACATAAACACATCATAAGCTATGTTATTGTTGTTCTTAACCTTTTATGACATGAACAGCAGCCGCATGAGTTTTTGCTGCTCTAAAATGAAGTCTGTGTCCGATTTTTCATCTGTAACTTGTGTTTCTGTGTGAGCGCGTTCGGACGCTGCAGTGACGTAGTTCTGTTCTGGTGCGGTGGGCTGCTGTAGAGGTGGGCCTACCTGATAGGAAAGGTGTGTTGGGGATTGTTTTAGGCACATAATTACATCACATTGACCAGAAAGTGCATTCGGCAGTTTTAAACTTGAACGGCAGCACTCATGCGTTCATATTTGTGGAATCAGATTAGTTTTTTGGATTTTGTTGAAAGTAGGACTATAAACTATAAATTGTATTCATAAAACCCCATTTCTAAAAATCATCAGATAAAAAAGTTGGTCTGGGGTCTTGAGTTACTCTTTAAATTCAAAGGGTGTTTGGAAAACTTGTTTTGAATCAAGACAAATACATTGACTGTCATGGCTGTGCTATTTTTAAATATATCCTTCCTCAGGCATATCTTCTGAAGAACGATGAGAACAAAGCTCTCAAACCTGCTGCCCTCCAAGAGGAGCTCAATAACATGCTCAAGTTTAACCCTGACTTTGCAGAAGCGGTGAGGCATTGTGCGCAAACAATATTCTATTCATGCTTATAGACACTAAGACACCTTTTTCTCTCTTTTAGCATTACCTGAATTACCTGAACAGCATGAGAGTACAGGACATCTTCCTTTCTGCCCACAGCCTCTTACATTATTTTGACCGTCTTATCTTGTCTGGAAATGAGGGAAAGAGCAATGGTGACGAGGGCTATGGTCGGAGCTTACGTTATGCCGCTCTGAACCTGGCGAGCCTTCACTGCCGCTTTGGATACTAGTGAATACATTCTTTTATTTATTAATTTATGATAGAGTAATAGTATATTTTAATAAAACTTTTCATGCTCAGGTGGTTTTTTTTGTTCATCCCCTTTAGTCAGCAGGCTGATCTGGCGCTTCAGGAGGCTATCCGTATTGCCCAGGAATCCTGTGACTATGTGTGCTTACAGCATTGCCTGGTACATAACCTGTACTGTCATTATCTGATATTGATTACTCACAATTTCTAAATGGTGATGTAAGCCTTTCTCAGATTTGCTTCTTCCTTCTGTTTGTTTTATATTAGAGTTGGCTCTACACACTCGAGCAGATGAAGGGATCTGACAGCACTGTGTTGACTGAGGATTCAGTGAAAATGGCTGCCTATTTCTGCTTGCCAGTAAGCTTTTCTCTAAGCTTTCCAAGTTCACATTTTTCTTACTGTGATTATTTGTGCAGTGGAGGATAAAATAAAATAAGGCTTGAGCAGAACATCTGTGCCCCACAAGACTTAAGACATTACAATTGAATTGTATTTTGTTTCTCTAGTATTTGGCGTCTCTGGTCATTCAGTCCTTGGTCCAGCAGGGGGCAACGCAGGGTAAGACTGCGCATAAACTGATGGATGCACTAAAGGAAACGGACATTCTGCACTGGAAGCACAGTCTCTCCGAGCTCATTGAGATCTGCCTGGCTCAGACAACATCCATATGGAGGATGTATGGCAAGAGGTCAGGCCATTCGCTTCACCACCCCAACACTTGTCAGAGCGTTTCACTTTTACTGTCATCTGCATGCTAACACCGTCATGTCTGTGTGTTTTCCTATGTATTGTGCAGCACCATGGCTCTGCAGCAGGCACAGTTGCTTCTCAACATGAGCAGTCTGGAGCCAGTTAACTTTGGGGTTCATCAGAACAATACAGAAGCCTTCGCCGTGGCTCTGTGCCACCTGGCCGAGCTGCATGCTGAGCAGGTCACACATCTGATTTGATTGCAGTTGCATATCCATTAGTCAATTGGCCCAGCATTGCAAGAAAGTAATAAGCATTGATCAGGTCTCCTTCTGGGCAAATCTTAATATATCACTCTTTTCCCATGTGCCTGTTTATAGGGCCTGTACAGTGCTGTTTCAGAGATTCTGCAGCATTTAAAGGAACAGTTTCCTCCACACACACAGCATTCCAAGGTTCGATCTTTCAAATAGACATTCACAGCCACTGAGATGCATAAAATGATAAAGACATTTTGTGAGATTATTTCTTAAAATGTTTCCTTTTTGTCTATTCAGTTATGGATGCTGTGTGATTTGAAAATCCAGTTTGACAGGCATATGAATGAAGGAAAATACCATTTAGCAGAACCACTAATTGTTGCCATGTCAGCCTTAAACAAAACACAGGGACTTTACAGGTAATGGTAAAATAATATTTTAACAATGAATTTAATGATATTATTGAACTAGTTCTAACATGTTTTTACAGGAAAGCTCTGGTTCTGAAGGCTCTTAGCCGTACCACAGAAGCTTACAGTGTCCTACAAAGACTGCAGGTTCACTGTGAGAAAAGAAAATGTACAGAGCTGGCCATCAGGTAAATGTACAGATGATTACAATGGTTTAAATGTATTTAGTATGGATGAGCAAGAAGCCACCAAGCTTTCATTGGTATTCAGTATTTATTCAACCCAACACCATCTGACTCAGATCTATGTTTTTCAACAGAGTTATGCTTTCTACTGCTGAGCTCCACTGGGAGTCGTCTGGCTTCTCCACAGCTCTTCCTCTCCTCCTGCAGGCCTTGGCTCTGGCTAGACAGCACCACTTGCAGTCTCTGGCCTCAGAGACTGTCCTTCATTTGGCCTTCACTCAGGTCAGACCACAGAAAAACAAACATTATTTCAACACTGTTGTTGTTTCTCTGCATGCAAATTTAATTGGCTACAGTTTAAGAATTCAGAGCGCAACCACAAAGCATATAACCCCAGCAAAAATTGTAACTGTTTCTGCAGCTGATGTTAGGGGTTCCTGAACTGGCTTTGAGTGTCCTGCATGAAGCCATTGAACCTATTTTAGCGCATGGATCTGTAATGGGCAAAGGCCGTGTCATGCTGCTCATGGCCCGCTGTCAGATGGAGGTGGCTGGGTTCAAGCCAAACAGACAAGGGCAAACAGGTAACACTGCTTTTACTTAATACTGATCCTATCTCACAATATCATATGTCAACGCAGCCTCTTTTGACACTGTCTAACTCTCCCACAGATTTGAATTTGGCTGCTTTGGCTGTTGACACATTAATTGAGGCTGCGGCGTATTTCGCAAAATTAAACTGTAAGGAACGACTTCGGGAGATTCACTACCTGCAGGCTCAGCTCTATCACTCACTGGGACAAACTTCACAGTGCAACAAAAGTGCAATGCTCTTCCGCCTATTGACCCAGGAACTGCAGACACCTGCTCCTCCAGTTTCTATGCGACTATAACTACCATTGTGACTTTTATATGCTACAAAGACAACAGCTCACCACTAGATGGTGATGGAGTTATGTCCTGCTTTCTGTGAGGAGTATTTTCTTGTAAAAATAGATTCCTTAACTCAATTATGACACAACTGAAAAAAAATACATGGGCAAATTTATCTAGGTGTAGATGCTTAAAGTGTGACCAGGTTTAAATGTTTGTCTGTTGGACATTATTGCCTCGTGGTTTCAACCTCAGCAGCAGTTAGGTTTGGGAAACAGATATGACAGCCAGCACTGCGGTAAAAACAGCAAAAGTTTATCAGAAAATGTCAAGGCTGTGCTGATTTACCCCACCGCTCTTTGATAAATGAGAGTAATATCACCGTTAGCTACAAGATGAATGTGTTTCAGTGGCACAGATGATCCCCTTTTTGGTGCAAGAATACCAATAGAACTTTTATCTCAAGGAAGAAATCAGTCACATAATGTAATAAATAGACATGTGCATTACCCAAAATACCATATCTGTATTTAACTCATGTCTGACACATTTTGTTCAAACAGTTTTATACAGACGATTTGTCAGAAGTGTATGGCAATTATTTTAAGTTTATTTTAAGTTAATTCTCTCCATACAGCTCTAATTGGCCTTTTTCTTAATAGTTTGGAGGCGGGGCCTGAAAGGTATGCCTGGCATAAACATGTCATTTGTCTCACAAACAGAAAGTATGCAGGCTCTGTAGTAAAAGCAGACAGGCCTGTTTTTATTGTACACTAACTAGGCCACTGTGTGATATCCGGCTCTGAGAAGTATGGTATAGTTTATGTTGTGAGGTGGTTGTGGGCATGGGTCCAAACAGGTTACTTTCTAACAGTAAATGTATAGTATGTGGGCCATGATGCTTGTAATTGGACCATTAGACAGCAAAGGCTGATATGCTGTTAATATAATCTACTGCTGCAGAATTGTACATTGTATTTCAACTATTTAAATGTTTCAGGCTATATATAAGATTGACTAATATTCCAATACAGTAAAAGCACAAAATACCCAGAGGGTCTGTATGTTAAAATATAACATCTTTGTTCAAAATATTTAATAACAAGCATGGCAACAAACGTGGCATAAGCACAATGCATGTTTAGAAAAATATATCTGCAAATGTATTTTTCTTTCAGAATATACTATACATTCATGTAACCCCTTCTCTGTAGAGTTAAAACAACACAGCCAGGCACATCTAGGCAGAATTATGTCTTAATACCAGACAATGGACAGGAAAACAGACTCCCTTTTCAGACAGTCTGTCAGCAGCAATTGTATTTTATTCCCCTAAAATAAACAAGAAATACGACATTGACAACCTACAACCACTCACATTGTTTTTGCCTGATCATTATTGTCATTTAATATCTTGCACAGTGTCTCGTATACAAACTGGGTTTAATACATAAACCAAATACATTTGGGTCCATTGTTTGTTGATGCATCTTCCAGTTGTCAAGCCATCATTTTTCAGTCATCATTGATGGGATTTCTGTACAAGAGTCAAAAATGGAATCGTCCGTTTGCCTATATACACAAAATGATTCCTAATCAAGTTGTGTAGTTGTTTGACGAGGTGTGAAAACAAAGGCCATTCCTATGTTTGTGTATTTTAACACCGAAAGAGGTGTGGCCATGTCTCTGAAGCTTAACCAGTGCTGATGTCTCCCACTGCTGCTGTGTTTCTGTGTATTTCAGGGTTATATTGTCATGGCAGGGAGAGGCAGTAAAAGGCAGAACGTCCAGCCTCAGTAACCCGCTGGATAGCCTCCTTTCCTGGGGTCAGACTCAGCACAGAGGCGCTCACCCTGACGCACCACAGCTTGTACCACTGAATCTGGAGTCGGCAACATCTGTGTCACATGGTTCTTTTGGGCCAGACCTTCCAGGACACTCTGCCATTATGGTATCATTAAACAGTATGCAGTAAATGTATCATTTTGAAACGTTCTATATCACACTTCAAGTCTTATGCATTTAGTCTATTCATGTAAGTGAAAAAAAAAGTATTTTCAGATAAAAATGTTATATCATAGTACCCACCTCCTCAAAGCCCTGCTCTACTACCGTCATATTAGGGTTGAGCTGATTGTGAACTCTTGGCTCTGTCACTGCTTTCTTTAGGTCGTAGTTAAAGAATAAAGAGTTTAGAATGACCTGTTTTTGGAGGCAAAAAGAGTTAAGTGACACTTTTTCTACATTACAGGACATAAAGATGCATAAATGAATCGGACTTACTAAGGCAGTGGCTGTGGTGATTTTTGTGCCCCCAGAGGCTCCAACTACCATTTTTACTCTGTTATCTTTGTCAAAAATAATTGTTGGACACATAGAAGACAGTGGTCTTTTGCCTGAATTAGACAAAATAATATGACTGACTACAATCATTAATTAAAATGTGAGCATATTTTTTTAATATTTATTTTTAGTGTGAACCAGTAAAATATACAGTGTAAGTACTAAAAATACAAATGATATTTTGTGGCCACACCTGGTTGGATGAAGTTGTTTGGTGATGGAGGTATTCCAAAGCCATTAGTCATATATGGGGAGCTGAAGTCATCCATCTCATCATTAAAAATTATTCCAGTTGATCGAGACATTACTTTGGACCCAAAGCTGAAATATCAATTTCCATTTTATGAAGTTTATGAGAAATATGCATGGCTGCTAACAATTATATGTCAGCCTATAATACATATGAACTGTTTGGTGCTTACTATAAGTTAATGGTGCTGGTGGCTGCCACAGCGCTTCCGTCCTCTGCTATGACCGACAGGTGAGCTGTCCCATGATTGTCTGGGACAAAGTAGTCTGGCTCGTAGTAGCTGTCTGGGTGCGTAGTGTCATCTGATATTTTACTCCTTATACCATCAGCAAAATAGTCTGAGGTCATGTTTTGGATGAGCTAAAAGAAGCAAATGCTGTCAGCTGATGTGCCCAAATGGTGAATATGATCATGACAAACACACAAAGCTTACATCTGTAATGTTGAGGTAACGTGGGTCTCCTAGCCTGCTCCTCTTTGCATAAGCAAAGCGAAAAGCTTCCACTATACGATGATATGTCAAAGTCTTTTTCTCAGCTGTGGAAACACTTGTGTCTGTGAAGTTGTACCCTGAAAAATTACCACAGTAAAATGTCCTGTGTGAATAAACAATCATATTTTTTTGGGTACAGTCAGGCTATGAGTCTGTGATTGCACTGGAAGCAATTTCAGACCCAGCTCTATCAGTGTCATGTCAGCAAATTTTACAGTGAGTAAAACGTTCCCCATAAATTTGTATGACAACATGAGAATGTGTGCTTATAATTTTACATGGATAATGACACTTTTTATTTTAAGTGTATCTAAATAGCTTGGCCGGACAGATGGGGTGAAGAGGGAGAAAATTGAATTTGGCAAGCACATAAGTGACCTGCTGCAGCCTTGTTTTGTGTTTCCAAAAACAGACGGAGATACAATCAAGGGATGACCTGGGAAAACCTGACATCCTTTTTTCAGCATGGCTGCACAAGGTCGGGCTGCTCACCATCCACTATGTTGAGAATAAGAGCCAGCACTGGGCCGCTGGAGGGGGCGTCTGGGACGTGCATGGTGTACTCTCCGACATGCAGCTGCAGAGGGTTCTCATTGAGCACAGGCTGGTATTCCAACAAATCATCCAATGTGATAATCCCACCTGCAATAAACATACCAACACCTGATTGTGTCATATATAAAGTAAAAAAAGACTACATTTGACAAGGCAGGCAATTGAGATAATCCTGTTGTTTTAAGTTTAAGCTTGTTAAAATATTACAAAAGTACAGAATGTGAGACCTGCTGCCTGTATGTCTTCCACAATACTCTGTGCCATTGACCCATTGTAAAAGACATCAGGACCTTCCTCTGCTATCCTTTGGTATGTCTCAGCCAGCTTTGGAAACCGAACAATATCATTTTCTTTCAGGATTTTCTTTTCAGAATCACAAAATACTTCACTGAAAAAAATGTAAGAGAAAAAAGATACAAGTTTGGATGCAATCAGAAACGTCATGCACAAATGAAAAGCATCTTTGTTTCATGTGAGTCAAGGTAAAATGACATAAAATACTGGCAATATATTAGAATGTATATTCTGTATTAATATAAAAGTAAAGTTTAATTGTACTTGAGAAAAATTATCCCAAATTGGCGGATGCTTGTCCTCGATCAAACAAAATTAGATGTGCATTTAGAACAGAGGGCAATTAAGCCTTTCTATGTTTCCACTAGCCTTTCCAGCCTTTCCATAGTTAAATGCTTATTATCTTATTTTCTTGTGTGTCCTCACCACATGATGTTGTCTCCTTGAATGGCCTCTTTACTTTTAATGATGGCATGGGCCAAGGCTTTTCCTATAGGAAATCCATCTCGGGCCAAAGCGATACTCGGCTCAAACAACTCCTTCCACGGCAGCCTTCCATGTCTTTTGTGTGCCATCTCATAACCACGGATCTCCCCGGGAATGGCTATAGACAGTCCACCTATATCAGGTAGAAACAGAAGCAGCACTGTTTGAATTTCAGATGTTTTTTTTTTTCTTCTCCCAGTCTGAGTAGAAAATATATGCTCATTAAAAGGACCACACTGGCTGCACATACAGTAGATATTGTGTTTTATGATTGTAATACCTGAAGCTGGGGCAGAAGGACAAAAGGTTATTTAGAAGATCAAACATGAATGTATTGTTTTAAGACATTTTCCTTTTCTAGGTTTGAAATTGAGACAGCACCACAGGCTTGCCGTAGCAAATCAAACAAAGTCGGAGAAATCTCTGCCGTGACTGTAAAATGGTCAAACCCTTTATTGATACCTGTACGGGAAAGCTTAGTGTTGTTTCCAAACATATCCTCAGTGGCGTTTAGAGGTGCAGTTTCTCTGGCATCAATGGTTTCTACTTTACCTGTGAAGCAGGAAACCACAATTAATAATGGTGTTTTTATGAACTTTTCAAGTGTACGTGTTCACTGACCAGTTGTAGCATTGTAGATGACAAAGAAGAGTCCTCCTCCAATGCCCATGCTGTGAGCATTTAAAAGTCCCACACACAACAAGGCAGCAATAGAAGCATCCACAGCTGAGCCATTTTTCTTTAAAATATCCCTGAAAAAATAAGGCTCAGGCACAAATCAGAAAATTGACACAAAAGATAGGATAGATTTTAATTCTATGTTAAAATGCTCTTTAGTCTACCTCCCCACTTCTGAGCACTTTCCAGCATCAGCGGCCACAGCAGCTCTGGAGTAGAAGTGGTCGGACGGTTGAGGTGTGTTTTTCTTCCCCAGGCCCATGATCACCCCCAGGAACAAGCTCACTGCAGCTACCAGAACCACCAGACCAGCAATCAGGGACTTCCCAACCATTTTCCTGAAGAAAGTCATTTTACAGTCAGGTGTGTTCCTTCAAGTCTCCTGTCCACACCAGTGAATAACGCTCTGCTATAAGCAGGCATGGTGAATAACACTGAGAAGACATATTATCAAAGCGGGTGAGGTAACCTTTACTGTCTGGTAATAGTGTATGTTTGTACTAATAACAAGGTTTTTAAATGTGATGTGTCATTTATGGTTTTAGGTGTAACATTGCTCATACACCACCAGCGGGCCACCTCATTTGTATGAGCAACTGCTTTCAGGATAATAAGCATACACTTCATACCCATTTGAAAGTAACAGGCAGACTAAATAGACACAGACAGAGAAAGAAGGACACAGAGGACATTGGTAACTTTGGCTTTGGGGAACATTAAAATGACGCGATGAGGTCAGCAACTCTCAAAGACATTTAAAGGATTGTTTTACTTTTGCAATGCAATTACAAATCAAAATATTTCAGTTCAGTGTATAATTTATTTGTGTTTTTTGCGAAACAGGCCACTTTTCATATGATGAATGTTTCTTTTATTTTCTTAGTCTTAACTCATTTTTGTAGTTTTCTCTAACCATATTGGCTTTCATGTCCATCTTGCAGGCTGTCCACAGTGAAGGCGAGAGTGCTCTGTTTACGGATTCAGACTGCATTCAGCTCTGCCTCGACTGTGTGATTGGCTCAGCCTGAAGCGTTGCCATGCTCAGTAGCACTGCCATATTCTATTTGGCTTTTATTCGGCCGGGGCTCCCTTGCACCGATTGAGATGCCTGAGCCTTTACCACTGCTGCAAGGATCCATGCTGGCACCATTAGTGACAGCAAATACTTTGGTATGTTACCTCAGCTGAGCCGGCATGCAACAATGTAACTGGGACACATTCATAAACCAGCCTGTGGCCTCCTACTGCTGTAAAGTTCAAATCTAATCAGTACTATCCTGTCGTGGATCTGCCAGGTTCAGAGGCAGCCTAAAGGTGGGACTTTATCAAATGGACACAAGTGATTTGTAGCAAAAGATGGGTCCTATATATTACATTTTGCAAAGGCTTTGTCACTCTCACTAAGAAAGGATTATCTATTTTATCATTACATTTTTTTGTTTTATTTTGACTTTAGGGATACAGTCCCACCCCAAGGCCTTTTCACCAGTTGGTTTCACACGCTGTGTATTTGCCCTCAGCCAGGATAACAAATCAAATCACACACTGCTGCTGTTCCTCAGCGACAGCTTAACGCCGCTTTATGAGAGGGAGGCCACAGCTGAAAAAGAGATGAGGTCATAAGATAAGATATTGTCTTTTATGCCACAAGAGGTAAACTCAGGTTACAGTTACTGGGGCTATTGGAGAACACCCACAACACTGGCACAACCCCTGTATTCACTGCATGAGGTTAAACACACCATTAAGACTTAAGCATTAATGTTTGTGGTAGACTTGCATGTTGACATTGAATTAATATTTTATTAAAGTAATATTTATATAACCCTTTTATACAAGTGATATTTTACCATTTTAAATATATTGTAGCATCCGACACACAAACACCAACTATAATCTTTCAAAATGGAGCGGATATTCATTGACAACTGAAAGCTCAAAACATAATGCCATTAAAGTGTCATTATGTTACTCAATTTCAGTGCCAGTAGTGGTGACTTTATGAGCTAATGTAAGGGTGTGTAAAAGTTCCTTTCACCAAATAAAAGAAAGGATAAAGGATGTTGTGGGAATGAGTTATTTGATTGTGAAAGACAAAACAAATTAGTCATATGGGGGGGAAGCATTTGAAATAAGAGCATTAATCAATCTTACTTAATATGTACTCCTACCTCTAAGACAACATTGTACAGAGCAGTAGGCTACTGCTGAAGGCTAAATGAACTCAATCCACTCCAGTAGAATTCAATGAGGAAACTAAGGTCAGATCCAGATTAAAGGTCAAGTACTTAAACTAAATGCACCCGTGGTCAGCCATTAGTGCCACCTAAGGGTCCCTGTGACACTCACCCCTGTGATTGAGGCACACCAGGACGTCCCTCTAAGAATGACAATGATCTAGTGCAGTTGTGACAGATGCTAACATGACTTGACAACTTGTGCCATTGCTGACCCACAATAGGTTTGCCCACAGAAAAAAAAAATATATATATAAAAAGCCACGAGCTGATTTGTACAAAAATGGGAGACAGACTTGTGGTAAAGATATAGCTCAAGGTTAACACTGCGGCTGACGCGCATTTTTCAAGTCATTTCAGCTTTATTTTGACATGTTAGGTTATGGACAGAAGTGATCCTCGTTTTGTTTTTGTCGGGGATTTGACGCCGGGAGGGAGCGACGCACAGTGAGCAGCTGATGCAGGGATTGGTGGGACGCTCCACGTTGCACAGATCTAAACAGCAGCGTAAAGCAGACACGGTCGGGGAGGATGAAGAAGCCGGAGCGTCCTCATCATCCCAGACAAGCGCACGTAGCTTGCAGTAGATGCATCAAAATAGCGAGGATTCAACTGCTGCACAGGAAAATTACGGTTTGTTTTCATAAAGCTGACTGGGATACGGTGGATTGCACGTTTGCTGACATCGCAGCGCCAGACAGCACGGTGCTCTTTCCCACTATCTAGAACACTGGGACTCATTATGGGTTTGCCCTTCTGCCAGTACAACCAATAGCTTCTGAAAAAAAAAACGACATGGGATCTAGACTGAGTAGGCAAAGCAGCTTGGACAATGAGAATTTCTCCAAAACGCGTCGCAAGCTTCTGGATGGAACGGGAGAGAGCGACAGGGGCAGCAGTAAGGGCGGAGGGGACTTTCTGTTTGCTCTGATGCTCAAATCAGACAAACTGCCCGGGATGCTGCGCAGGACCAACCACAGTCCGTACATGAGGAGGGTGGCTTGGATCAAAGAGATACAAAAGCTGCTGCGTGAACGTAGGATTGAGCAGGCGGCCGACGTGCTCAAATTACTGAGGAAGGTGAGTGAGACGTGTTTACAAGTGCGCTGCTGCTTTAAGTCAAACCTTGCACGCACAGTCCTGAATGCAACAGATGGAGGGCGGTCGGGATATGTGTATTTGTGTGTATCCCTCCTTTTGATTCCAGTCCAAACTTCAAACATCTCTTATAATCTGTTGCCCCACTTCCAATGTGCCCATGTGTTACTATGTGCTTGGATTGAAAGTAGGCCACTGGCGGAGCTGTGTACCTGTCGCACATGGTTTCTGACTCACTACAGCCTCCCTTCTCTCTGGGTAAACTGTGTTGGCATCTGATTTGAATGAATAACTTTAAATAGCCACACAGATGCATGATCTTATTTCTAAATACAGCCCACCACCCCTCCTGCACGAGTCCTAGTCTCACTTCTGCTTAGGCCCATCTTACACAAAGAACCTGCCCCCTCCATCCCTTTTAGCTCCAATTGTTTCTCTCTGTAATGTGTGTGCGCCAACAATCCAACTGTTCTGTGTTCAACATCAAAAGAAGTGCCCTGTTCCCCCTGAAGTGAAAGCAGACAGCGCTGAACTATTTGTGTTTTAGCTGTTGCATATATTTGGTGACTCTTTTCAACACTAAAGTATCTCACAATAGTTCTATTTTTGGAAAATATTTTCTGCTTCAAAAAGATGATAAAAAACATTCGGCCGTTGTAAGATGTCACCAACAGTATCCAAGGATAACTATTGATGAGCTTTTGTGAAATGTAAGCGCAAGAGCATCAATGTGAGCTAAGAAAAATCCTTTGTTTGAATAAGATGAAAGTATGGCTTCAACAGTTATTAACAGTGGGTTTCTCATTTTTATTCTGTCACAATGAACGCAGTATATGGCACTTTTATGCTGTAATATAGTTGAGTGAATCTGTTGGACACACTTTTAAAAATGTTTAACTTACAGATATTTAACTATGTCTTTATATATATAGCACTTTTTCCTTCAACCATGAGGTACATGTGTAGCATTAAAAATGAAAGAACAGTCTGATCTCATTTCTTTGCTGATTTTGAGCTGTCGGCAAACCCACTGTTAATTACTGTTGAAGCCTTGACACGGACGGGAGAGAGTTGAACCTTAATCAAACCAAGGAGATAGACTACAGGTAACCTGGGCTTTATGACAGCCCCATCACAGAGGACACAGGCAAGCTCCTTCCAAATGAGCTCCACTTTTATTAAAAAAAAGTCATTTTTATCTGAAAATCGCAGTATTAAAAGGGTAGATGTCTAAGATGTCTGAGAGTTTGTTCGCTCTGGAATTTTAAAAAGGACCTCATGGTTAATTGGGGCCCTAGATAGAAAAATGTCTTAGCCTTGGAGCAGATATGTAAAATAGTCATGGCTTTATGTTATGTTTAAATGTGTCAATTGTTGGAGGATAAAATGATGAGATTTTTTTTACTTCTCTCAGAAGTGTTGAAGCTGCTTCTCCCCTGCCCTGGGTTCACGCCGTGTTTACCGTTGCCCTTGTTGAAAGGGGAGCCAGTAATGTGGAGCTGCCAGCCTCCCACTCAAACTGTCTACTACAATCAATGCTGATTGTGTTTGGGAAAAGGTGTGAGCGCTGCGTGTGTGTATGCGCAGGTGTGTCAGGGTGGGTCCACTGTAAGTCATGTCCGTGTCTCAAAGGCTTGCTCTGCTCATTAAAGTTGTATAGGGTCCACAAGTGCTTGTTGAGTTTGGCTCATTAGGACCTT
This sequence comes from Neodontobutis hainanensis, assembly GCA_024349245.1. Classification (NCBI taxonomy): domain Eukaryota; kingdom Metazoa; phylum Chordata; class Actinopteri; order Gobiiformes; family Odontobutidae; genus Neodontobutis; species Neodontobutis hainanensis. The sequence goes on along the minus strand of JALDNG010000043.1, from coordinate 4,166,580 downwards.
GAAGATGGATGTGTTGATGAATGTGTAACGCACAGTTCACGACACACAGCTGCACCTCTAAATGTCAGGGTCTAATCACACTCCAAAGGTCTCACCATTACCGCTCACAAGTACCAAATGACAATTTGCTGGTTACTTTACAGATATATTTGTGAGTGTTTTTTCCAATAAAAGAATCAAAACAAAATTAAAAACAAAATATTTGTTTTTGGTTTTAGTAACGCTATAAAGCATTCAGATTTCTCTAAAAACACATTTTTAAAAGAGAAACTAGAGCTCACATTTTACAAATCTACTTGAACTTACTAAATAGTTCTATTTCAACTTCAATTAATTAAAACACTAGAACGGTTTGTACTTAGGACCTCAATTAATACAGTGCATATCTTATCTTAATCATATCAGTCGTGTCAAGTAGGTTCTAAATAAAATGTTAGTCAATTCTTGTTTGCACGAACTGTAGGTGCTGGGGCATGTTGGGATATGCTCTGTGGCTAACTGCCAACGAGGTGCGATGATATATGCCAAAACAAAGTGCTCCTTCTGACTCTTTTACTTCCCTACTGTAGATGAAACGCTGGAGTCTCCCCTAATGAATATTTTATACAAAACATCTCTTTTATCTTTCAATTTTAAGTCATGTTGCTTGTGACTTCTTTTTTATGTAATGTATTTCTTCCCGCTAAAATCCTAATCACAATGGTTTTCACTCCATTTTATTCATGCACAAAGTCTTTTTGCCTCTAATGTTGACGCTTCATATCTTGCAGGACCTGGGTCTAGAAGGAACATCACTCAATGACATCTTGTACAAAAATGCTGCTTTTCTCAATCTGGTCGATCCCATCTCCCATGAACTGCTGCTCAGCCTGGCTCGAGAGATGCAATGTCCAAAGAAGGTCAGATCACAGCATCAATTATAAACATGGATGACTGACACAACCTTAGCAAATGCTGTGCAATTTTATGAACATCAACAGTAGTCGATTAACAAACAAAACGTGTCTTGTTTTTGTTGTGCCTTTTTGTGTTCAGTGAATTTGATGCACGCTGTCTTCCAGAAGCCATAGCATAACAAGCTCAGCTAATGAACTGATATTCTCATTGTTTACCGGTGTGCTGAATCTCTCCTGTGCACTTCCTGAGTTTTCCTCAACGATGCACACTGCATGTGATTAGATTTTCTTGCTCCAATAAGGCACTGAAATTGTGTTTTGTTCAGGAGTAGCTCAAGGCATAAAAATAATAACAACCTCTGCTTTTGCTCAGTTTGTGTTTACAGGTAAATGCAATTCTAAAATAGTTCTGCTAAAATGAAAAAAATATATATTCACTAGGGATTTTAAAATCTGCTGCTCCAAAACAGTTTGTGATGTAATACTTTTTTAAATATATATATATATATATATATATCTTTTACAGGATGCAGACACTATAAAGTCTTCGGATAAGATCTGTCGACAACTGATCTACCACCTGACCCCACACTCAAAGTGGTTAAGGCAGAGCATGTCCAGACGGAAATCCCAGGCCTGGTAAGCCCTTGTGTCCAGACGACCAGTCAGTAATAAATCTGCTGCTTGGCATGACATAGAGCAGGGCTGGCTCCATGTCGAGCTTGACAGATTTTCATCTTTGGAGCTGACATTGAACTAGGACAGAGCTGGCCACAGGCTGACCTGACAGGGGCGTCATGGTAACCACAGCTGCCAATCGTATGTCTTTTAAGCTCAGGTTGGAGCATTGCACTTTGCTAGTGGCCCTTCCCTTTTTAAAAGTGGCGAGAATTTTGTTTATCTTTCGTTTTTATCCAAAGCTTAGAGGGTCATGTTAAATTGTAATTGTGCATGTCCTGATTATAGAAAGATTTTCCAGTGATTGAAATGGTGAATAGAGTATTAGCTCTGTATACAAGAGCTGGTTAATCCTCCCTATGAAAAGAAGCAGACTATCATGATTCTGTTTTTAAGCAATTTCTTACTCTACAGATGGCTAGATGCTGAGAATAATGCATTCATTTTGCAAGATGAAAATAATCTCTTAGTTGAGAAAGGGACAATGCCAACAACAGTGCGATGAGACAAGCTCATTATGAGTCAGCTGCAGGTATCGGCTCCCAGAATCAGTGGGAAGGCATATTCACAGGTATCTGGCACTGACACACAAGCATTTTTGTTGGACATGGTTCAGAAAAGGTTTTAATAGTCGCTGAAATGCTAGTGCAAAAGTTCCTTTCTATAGGTCTTTTTTTTTTTTTTTACTTAGAAACAGAAAAATGACACACACCCAAAGACAGTGGGCCTGTGTGCTGAAACCAGGAAAACTCATGAGTAGAAACACTATTATCAGACAAACATGCATAATCTGGGAGCTTTATTTGTTGTGGAGAGCCTTTTTCAGTTTTTTTTTTTTTAACCTAGTCATGTTGGCTGCAGAGAGACAGTGTGACGCAGGAGCAACATGAATCATTAAAAGAAACGCCCTCCCGAAAAAGATTATTAATAAAAGAGATGCTGTGAGCCATGACAGATAGTGTTCCTCTACAAATACACCTGTCATAACTAGGGAGAGACGAGACAGCACTTTCATATTATGAGGGTTAGATATATATTTATATAGGAATCTGATATCCCTGTTCATATTTCAATCAGACAGGAGAGCAATACTATACATCAAAATATTCAGTGGAAGTTATCAATGACTAATCTCTTTTTTTTCCTAAAGTTAATACCAGATACCCATTATTTTATATTAGCATTTTCCCAGTCAGACGTAATAATTAATACATTGATTTTTCTTCCAAGGCTAATCTTACTGCCTCCAGAAAAGCAATAGTCGTCTCAGTGCAGTCGGTTTCATTGTGAGAAACAGAATCCGCTCAGTCCTCCTCCTAATACCATTGGATTGTTTAGCTCTTCATTATCCAGCATTAGCACTGCATTCTGCTCCGGCAAAACACTGTACACACATTTCTGGCTCAAATGCCACTCCGAGTTCATGTCTGAATCTCACTAATCTCGTTAATCTATCTAACTAGGATTTTTTGCGAGGAATGTTTCAATGATATTTTAAACAGAGTAGGAGCTCGACAATAACTTTAATCGAAGCGGTGACCCAGAAAGGATACCTATGTGCGCCCACCAAGGGTCATTTTATGTAAAAAAAAAAATAAAAATTGTTAACACTAATGTGACCTTTCTAGCCTTCACTTTTCACGCCTTGTTACGTCTTTCTTTTTGGCACCCGATGAAACAAGGAACATTATTTAGTAGTAAACTGTTCATCACTTGATCAGGCCCTTCAAATTTAAATTAGTTATATTTATGAAATGAACAGAACCCTGAAAGGCATATCTCTGTGTGTGATGCCAGCTGAAAGAGTCGGGTTTATATGGACATTGTGAACAGTGGGACTGATTTCCTGCATCATGAAGGGCATGTCGTGTTTCCGGGCTGTGCATTTCCCATTTAGCTTGTTCCACAATATAGACTTAAACAACAGCTGCAAAGTTTGGCTGTTAAAGCCGTCGCAGAGCAGACATACATAATAGAGCATAAAAGTTTGTGTGTAAATGACTGCACCAAAGAATGGTCTGAGTAGTGAAATAATCGCCTCAGGGATGTTAAGATTTTGCTGCATTTTTTTAGATACAGCTCACGTCTTATTTAGACTAATCGGCACTCCAAAACTTTGTATCTTAGAAATCTACTAAAAACTGAGTCTGCTATTATTTAGTTGTTTTTGGCAGATATCCTTACATTTATCCTGATGAAAAAAAACAGTTGCTATAAATCATGATAACGCAAAGATCATTTTTTGATCTAATGCTAAATTACAAAAAGTTTAAATCATAATTGGGTATTGATTTACAACTCAAGCCTAGTCTGGTGCTCTCTAACTACAGTACACAAAAATACTGATTTTCAAAATGTCCTGTGCCTTACCGAGGTGGTACTCTTTGACAGATTGTCTCATTATAAAAGGTTGTAGGTCAATGAGCAAATACCAGTTTTAGAGCAAAGAAACATCACTATACCCTCCAACTCCAGCAGTGCTCTTGTTTGTCTGCTCTGGGCATCTGTAGCAACAGTAACAGCCAGTGTCTGAACTTCCAATGTCCTCAATAGGCGTATAAATGTCTATTTTGAGGTGATTATACACAATTGAAAATGAAAATATGGTAATGGTCAATATGTTATGTTTGGTTCAAGATTTTACACAGTCTAAGTTTAAAAACTCAAAATTAACTGTGATATTAATTTAAGGTCACATTGCCTGTCCCTTTCTTTCTAAAGTTATTATGAGTGAGTGAGCTACCAACTGAACCATTTAATCTTTTTTAAACCGCTTTTATCCTTTGCAGCGGTGATACATGCTGCTGTCCACTTGAGACTATCAGATTAATGGTAGAGAAATAAAGTATGCTTCCTCAGTAAATGCCTTTTTCATGCTTGGATTCAAAAGGATGAGCAAAGCTGAAAACCAGCGAGTTGTGTGATCAAAATCCATTTGCGCCTTCTGAGGAGGCTTGCCAGGTCAGAGCCATTAAGACTGTTGACAATGAGTTTTAGAAAACATTGTGAGGTCAGCAGGGACAGAGAGGATGGAGACGAGTGCAGAGCTTGATGAAGATACAGCACATCATGTTGTTTGTGTGCTCTCCAATTAATATAAACAGTCTAATGCGTCAAGCCTTCACCTGCTTTTAAATCGGTGCAGTAAATGTAGCCCGGGGCATATCGGAAAAGGAACACCATTTTGAACATGACCCCAAAAACACATTAAAGACTCAGCAGTGACAGGAACTGCAGTGGATGTCACAGTAAGTCACCAGGCACCGGAGGATGTAATAATTCACTTTGACACTGAATCAGCGTTACAACAGGCCACTTTAGGAACAGCTCAAGTTAAACACAGCCACAGGGGAGAATGGGAGTGTCGCTGCACGGGACTGACGACAAACAAAAGTCCAAGGCAATGCGTAAATAATTCACAAACATTGTCTGGTGTTATGAAGAGCTAAGCTATAATGGCGTTAGACTGTCACTCTCTTTCTCAACATTTTGGAAGTGGGAGTCTGCATTTAAATTATAAACTGAGTTTCACTGTCTTTGGACTCAAGTCACATATGCAGGGTTCACAGGGAAATTATTGCATACAAACCTCATTGTAAATGCTACATTCAGGTTTACACAGGCTTTTGAATAGGCTTAAGTTGCTTGCCTGCAATTCCTTTAAACTTGTTTTTGGCTGAATTGTGTAACGTAAAGGACAAGTCATGGGCATTTTCAGGTTTCAACTTTCAAAATAGAGAAAAATATGGCTCACAGAAAGAGTATGATTATGGGTTTTAGCTGTCTGTTGCCATAGTGACAGAAGACTTAGAAAAAGTCAGTTTTTTCTTCATCTTAGATGCAGTCATGGACATCTAACATTAGAAACAAATCTAACCTAACTTCTTGTAAAAATGGCCTTTGGTGCCCTCCTGAAAAAAAACAGGAAACAGAAACTCTTTGATCAAGCCAACATCACTTGACAAAGCCTGTCTGTACTAAAAATAAATAAGCCCGGCACAGCTTATCTTTTAGTTGTTCTATTTGAGTGTTAGGCGCGTGGCCCTCAAAGCTTTAAGCTCAAGCTGTTGCCTCATTTTGATGTTGTAGCTCTTCTGTTTACATTTCCAAATCCCCATACTAGAGTTTCTACTGTCAGCCTTCCGCTCTAAATTAGCCCAGTCACCCCCACTTTTATATAACACAGGCAACATAACATTAAACCAGGGCTTTGTCACAAAGTCACACACACGCCTCTAAAACTTTCTAGTGAGAAAATAAACTATTTTGTCTGTTTGTTTTTCAGCCTCAAGACAACCTTACAAAAAAAGCTGTCCAGTGACACGGTTGACTTGTCCGGTATCCCTCTGTCCACTCGTGATGTCCGTCAAGTTGCCTTCTACCTCCAAAATAACAGAGACAGTGTGATGGCTGTGGACGTTAGCTTCACTGAACTCCATGATGATAACTTAAGGATTCTTCTCCCCCTTCTCGCATCCCTTCCCAAACTTAGCACCCTGGCTCTCAATGGTAACCGCCTCACGTTAGCTATACTCAAAGACCTGACCGAGATGCTCAAAGACCCTAAACTGTTCTCCAACCTGTCCTGGATCGATCTGGGCAACAACGTGGACATATTTACCATGCCACAACCACTCCTGGTCGCGCTACGCCGACGATGCAGCCTAAAGAGCAGCCTGCCCACCATCTACGAGTACACAGAGGGTCAACCTTACTGCTACCACCTGGAGACGTCGATCGAGGAGCCCAGCCATTACGAAGAAGAGGAGGAGGAGGAAGAGGGTGAGCAACAGGATGACGATGATGACATGGGTAATAAATATGAGCTGGAGCCATGGGGTTTAGGGGAGAAGCAGCTCTCAAAAGAGTTCACCATTCACTACTGTGAGAGGTGATGAGTTAAACTGGGGTCAAAATGTTGTCCTACAGCACTCCAGTTACGTCTTTTGCCCTCTTGCCCGTCACACCACGAGCCTAGTCACCTTTGGAGCATGATGGAGAACCAACCAGTGCCCACATCCTCGTACTATTCCAAAACAGCTTACCAAATATATTCCTATCCATCTACAACTACAAACCCATACAAGATCACAGTGAACGAGTGGACTTACTGTGTTGGTGGATGGTGCTCTTGGGTACAAAGTACGGTTTCATTGGAGGGGGGCTGGAAAAGTAAATGAATCGGTGTGGTCTCTCTCCCTCTTTCTCTTATTCCACCTTTTTTCTCGGTGTCTCTTTATTGCTGATTCGGAGGAGACAGTCCCAATAATGTTTGGATCAGTTGGTCGGCAGGAGCAGCAGCATCCCGGAGGTAGCTCAAGTGGACCTAGAGTACGTTTGGAAACAGAGGGTCCCTCTGGGGTCTGTACCAGGACTGAGGCTCTCTGGCAGCCAGGGCCTAGCTTCACATTGTGTGTTCTCTGTTAATCTCTCAACAAAAGCTATGACACAAGTTCAACAGACTATACAGCCGACGACCTGTCACGTGATGCGGGCAAAACTGCTAGGTCAAGACTTTTTGCGTGTTCCCCCCTTTTCCAAATGTCCACTTGTGAATACCCGCGTGGCTCTTGTGTTGATGTAAATGAGGACACAAAACATGGCTCTGTTGTGTTTCCACAAGCTATTTTTGTGCACTTTCGGTTAACAAAGCAATCTTAGAAGACAACAGGTAGGACTCAACAATGGATAGCTGTCACTAGTCCTGTTTTGTACTTCGCCTAAATGCTGATATACACCTCTTTGTAATTATTGAACTGTTGTAGTCATCAAAGTGTTTCAGTGCATTTATACCACAACAACCAACAATAATAATTTGAGTCTGTTTCCAAACTGACTCTCACTTGTGCTCTTCCTACTGCCATTTAACTCTTCATTGACATTATTGATGCTGTACTTTGGTGGCCCTGTCTTGCTTTTGAGACACAGCCATGACTGTTAATTATTGGTTAAAGTCATATCCTTTGCAGTAGCACATAATAATTAGGTTAAGACTGACCGAAACACTGCAATGCACTTTAAGGCACTGTTATTTTTTATGGTTTTCCATAATATGTACTCTGTGTATGTTATTTCTGTCAACAATATTAATAACATATGCTAAAATGGACACATACCTCTTAACACTAAGATGACCAAATGGTTTTACAGTTGAATGTTAGGAAGCTAAAAACTTGCCCCTCAATACCACATATATATGAACTGTGTGTTCTGTGTTTGTTGGTGTTTAATGTCTGATTGCAACAATTTGTGTTACTGTTTTTGGTGTTTTGTCCTTGGTCCATTTCTGTAATTGTAATAATAACTCGGCAGTGGAATCTCGGTGTGAGCGGATTCCGTCGTAAACAAATAGGGGGGTGTGGCAGATGTCATTATGCAGAAAAAATGCCCAGTAAATGTAATTTTATCTTGTAGCCCTGCATCAGAAACAGAGCAGACTACGTATGTCAAACGTTTGAGTTGTAGTTTCTGTCTTGTGTCTTCCTTGTTATAATCTGCGTGTATTTGTCTCCTACCAAATGTTGACTGCCAATAAATTAACTGTTAAAATAAGTATTGTCTGTGTTAATTTTGGGATGGTGAGTTGAGTTTTGAGGCCAACAGCTGGGTCATCAGCAGAACCTGCATCTGCTCAGGGAAGAAAACAGGATTTATTTATGCAGATTAAGCCACAAATAGGGCAAAAATTGAAATGAGCTCTGACTGTGATGCTCTGGATTGGCCGCTGGACGTGTTTAAGCCAGTGGACGAGGCTGGGCTATGCTGCTCTGAAGGGTACTATTACTGTTTGCCATAAAAAAAGGCAAGATTCGTTTTGCATGAGGCCCAAAAATGATCTTCTTCTGAAACCCCGCCACTGCCAGCTTTGGTACTGTGGCATTTGCAACAGGTGGCTCTTTTAAGGTCAAAGCCCAGTGTGATTCTGATGCCCCCCCCAAGGTGCAAATACCAAGTGAGAAAGCCAAGCAAAGCCCACCATGAAATTCACTTGAGATTTACAGTATGTATAACCTTTCCTTGTCAAAACTGATTTATCACAATATACATTTATTTACAAAATAAAAGTTTTAGTTAGTTTTTACCTTAATGTAGGCCATTATTCATTCATTCATTTTCTTTTGCTTATTCCCATTAAGGGCAAATGGTGACTGGAGCCTATACCCCAGCAACTTTGGGCCTGGGCCGGGGTACACCCTGGACATTGGCCAGTTAGTCACAAGGTGACACTAAGAATCAAACAACCATTCTTTTAGGCTCATTATCATAAACAGACAGCTGATACAGTATAATTTTTCAGAAAAATAAAGACTGTATTTCCTGTGTCTGAATCACCCTTTGATCTGATTATCACACAACTGCTGCATGCTCCAATGCAAATAAGGAAAATAACTTATACAAAACATTCACACAGCTTTATTAGAAGAAAATATGGCACACAGAAAGAAAATACAGTTTTTCACCAGTGACCTTGGCTTAAGTGGCACTTTAGCTGAGAGCCACAACAGTACCTCCAGGAGAATCTGCTATAAACCATTATTCAATGTATGCACACATTATATTTATAAGCCCTACTCTGTATTACATATCTAAATAATAAATGCAAAAGCAGGTGTGTCTTCTTGCACTTTATGTCATTTCCTGCTTCAAACATTTGCTACAGGTTTTGCAGTTTTACAGCTGCAGCAAAATCTCTGAAGAACAAACAAAGTCAGTTCTGAGTTGATAAAATCAAACAAATCCAAACTGAGTGACTAAGTTTAGGTTCATTTGTTGCACGAAACTGGTTATAAACTTTCTTTATCAACTCCAGTTTAAATCCTTAACCAACGATTACTGGGCGCGTCTATGCAGCAAACAGCCAATAGCAATCATCCTGAAAGGAAAGGAGGCAGGGCTATTTCTGAAGCACGAAGCAACACTTTCACAGCCAAAAACAGGAAAAAGGTGAGGCCAAGACCAAAAGGTTTAGTTGTTGCATTGTCAGATCCATGTGACTCACAGCTGATTGGTCCACTGCGGTTTTGCAGTCTCTAAGCCAGAATAAAATCTGCTCTGGAGCAGGGTAGCTGTGTAGACTTAGTTACAATGACGATGGAACTTGCTCAAAACCAAACCACCTTCTGAAGCCAGAAAACTCAAAGTTTGCTCAAGCTAAACCTTAACTTACCTGGATCAAAACATAAACTGACTTTGAGCAACAGGCCTCTTGCTTTCCACAATAATCCAAGCTGTTTAATTCAGTAACCAGCTGCTTTGCCAAGTTTCCTGGCATCAGACACAGCACAGATACAGCTGCCCTCCTTCTCCACAGCATTTACCACATTGTAGAATTTCCTTGCTTCTGGAATATATTTGTGTCCTAGACCTTCAAGTGCCTCAATCACATTCTGAGAAAATAACAAGGAAATAGTTAAGACTTTAAGAAGTTGTTAATATAATAGCTCCATTGAAATATAGAACTAGTGCATTACTTTATCAAAGTTAGGTTCGAACATCAGTGTATTCTGGGAGTCGACAAAAACCACAGGTGAATCTATTGCTTCCTTAAGGCTCTTTCCAAACCAGAGGTGATTCATGAGTGTCTAAATGGAGAGACAATATATTCTTTTATTTATGCCAAATGGGACAGTAATGATTACACAATGGCTTATGGACATGTCGAATAAACATTTCGAGGAGAGCTCTCGCTATAACAACAGCGAAGGGCATTAGTCTGTGGCAATTTATCTTAATGGCACTTAGTGTGATTGCCATGGACACGCACCGAGGCAATCCCAGTCGTGATCATACTCCCACCAGATGATCCAATCACCAGTGTCCTTGATTGAGACTTTAGCACAGCAGGAGCCATGGAGGATGGGGGCTGCTCTCCTGCAAAAATAACAAAGCCTTGACTGACATAATGCATGGTTTTGATTCATACTCATCATAAGAACAGAAAAAGAAAGGCTAAAATTGCAATCAGAGGAGAGTCTTTGAAAGATGAATCATAAAAAAGAACAATTTACTTTCTATTAAACTCATTTCTCACATTATTAAATTAAAAATGTATACCAGTATGGAAGCTGTCAACTTTTCCACAAAAATCAGAAAGCTCATTGTTAAGAATGATTCCTGTCTTTGGAGAGTGGACTTTAGAACCAAATCTGTAGAAACAGTGCATTAAATGGAGTACATCAGTATTAATAACCTTTTGATACTAAATGATCTCTAAACACTGATAGTATAATATGGCCTCATTATACGTCCTTTTATACCTACATATCATTTGACCTAAATATTTAGTGTACAGACTACATACATGTGGTTGATGGTGCTGGTGACAGAAACAGCAGAACCGTCCTCCGCCAGAATGGATACGTGTGTGGTGCCAAAGGAGTCCAGGTAAGGAGTCATGTTGTAATAGTGAGCTTCATGAGTCTTCTCACTGCTGATTAAACTCCGGAGGTGGTCAGCAAAGCTATCCTGGATGAACTTCTTAGCCAACTGTTAGGGACATTTAATGAAAAAGGAAATGGATATACAATTGTAGGATAAATTTGTTCAAGTGACTTAAGCTTACTAGAGCAATTTTTTAAAACATACTTTGTCCGAAATGATGAGAGGATCGCGGATTTGATTCTTCAGTCCATTGGCAAACTTAAAAGCCTCAATATAGCGGTGATAAGCCAGTATCTTTTGTTCAGGCTTTAAGGATTCTGCGTCAAGGTTATAACCTGTGAATTAAAGCAAATATGCTTCCCTCTTCAACAAGTTTTTTTAAATGATATGGAAACTGCAAAATATTATACTGAAGTTGTCAGAGTGACAACACACTCCTGTGTGCGCTTGAGTGATTTCAGCATTTATGTGTAAACAGTTGATGAATACAAGTGGCAGCATACAGTATTAATGAGGCACAGTTCTTGTAACACAGTACAGCAGAAGCCAAACCTAACACGACACGTTTTTATAAGAAAGTGTGTGTGTGTGTGTGTGAGCACAGTACAAACCTTTTATGATGTTGAGTATGAGGCTAAGGAGGACGCCTCCTGCAGGAGGTGGGGGTATGTACATCTGATACTCTCCCAAAGGAAAGGCCCACGCATCAGAGACTGTAGCTCTAAACGATTCCAGGTCCTGCAGTGAGAGTGTTCCTCCTGAGTTAAACATGAGAACAAATTGTCCTTCTGAGCAAAGAGACGCAAAATCCATTTGAAATCTACAAAAAACACAACTTCCATTGGATCTTAGCAGCTCACTCAAGGTCTGTGAGTGATCTCTGCAGTACTTTGCAGATCAAACAGATCCAGTTCCAATTACTAATTTGTAATTAAAGCTTTCTGCCAAATAATGATATTAAATGCTTATAAAAAAGAAAGTCCTTTGGCAATACCTGCCTCTTGTATGTCACTGATCAAATCCTCTGCTATTTTCCCAGTGTAGAAGGCATTCGCACCATGGTTAGCAATTATCTCCAAAGTGTCAGCCAGTTTCTCAAACTTCACAATGTCACCGGTTTTTAGTAAATTTCCATTTGCATCTGAAAACAATTTACTAGAGTAGAATAAAGAAGTTAAATGTTGCCAACAAATAATAAAAAAAAAATATATGAATGCTTAGGGATGTTTTTCATACTATAGTGAGTGCGTCCTATTGATGAGTGAGATGTATAGTCCTTGGACTTCAGGAACAGGGAACCCCTCTCTGGCCAGTTTTATAGTGGGCTGAAAGAGAGTGGCCCATGGCAGCTTCCCGTAGAGATTGTGTGCCTCTTCGTAGCCTCGGATCTCCCCTGGGACCCCAATCCATTGGCTACCTGAGTGGAAAGGCAGAAATTATTATAACCTGCCATACAGAGAGATATTAAATCATATAATAATCAAACATCAAGCTTTTAAAGACATCACTTCACAAAACTATGTGAACATATTTATATAAACTGATAATATGATGAACAACAGTAACAGTCTGTGTTTTAGAGGTTAAATGACTGCACAAGATGGATGAACAGACAAAATGGAGCTCCCCTTGGACTGTGTGTAGAGGGTCCAAGCTCAGGGCTCTGCGCGTTTATGCAGAGACCTTTAGTCCTTTCGTTGACATTTCAGGACAGGACTACAAAATTCTAAGAAGCAGACTTTGTAATACACTGTCATTACCTCTTTGTATACATAAGCTGTCCTTTAAAAGCAACCAGAACATCCAGAGAGCTCTTTCACAATAGCATATAATTAAATAACTTCAGTCTTTTTACTTTGTCTTGCAAATTACCAAAACGTGCAATCAATCGTTCAAAAAATAATATCCTGAGAAACATTATTTTAAAATTACCCATTCACAAAGCTCCTCTATGTTTTCTTGAGTGACACGGTGCTATGGTGAGGGCACATATCTGGATGAAATCAACTCATTGAGACAACAGTGTTTGCAGCAGAGCAGGTATTGGCAGACTCCTTTAGTGGGAGTCACTTTAATTGGCTGGCACCCATCTGAGTGGTTCAAATAGTACCTGATACCAGTGTGAAGGTCTTGGGACAAGTCTTGAGCAGGTCTGGTTTCAAGGTGTAGGGCACAGTCTCCCTTGAGTTGATGATTTTTACTTTACCTTCAAAAATAGAGGAGACAATAATAGCCTAACCATTTCCTTCACTTTTCTAAAGGGGCTCGTTAACGTTACTGGACTGAAAATCAAAATCAAACTGAAACTTACCAAACTTGTCCATCACTGTGAATATAGACCCCCCTCCAATGCCCATACTTTGTGGGTTGATGACTGAGGTGCACAGCAACGCGGCAATGGCGCCATCAACTGCCGAGCCCCCGTTCTTCAGCATGTCCCTGCAACAGCTGACACGTCAACTCTCTGCACACGAATACCTACTCTCAGGTGTTCGTGCTGTGAACATCGCGTTATGCAAATGTTGTGCAGTTTCCTTGCTTATGAATTATCATATTATTATTATTATTAGTTAAACCATATATATATTTATATATATATATAATCATAAATATGAGCGTTTGTCTGTCAGAATATTGTGTAAAGTTTTTGTAATGGGACATTTACATACGAGTGAATGATTATGTTGTAAGAAAATAAAAACTAAACATGTCTAGAACGTAGCCTAGACTATTTCCGCAATATAGAAAAAACGTATTAATAAACAATTAACCAAATTTAATTATTTTGAACATAAAAACACAAGTCTAATAACAACCTAGGCTAAAAGCTTGTAAATTGTCAAAAAACAAATATTCTAAGGCACAAACACTGTAGACAATCTAGCCTAACCAATGAGTATGTATATGTATATGAACTTGGCTCTAACGCCACTCACCGTCCAATTTCAGAGCACTGCTTCGAGTCTGCGGCCACTGCTGCTCTTGAGAAAGAGCCATATGGACACCTGCGCCTCACAGCAAACACAGAAATACAAACAATAACGCCAATGATGCAGAGGAGCATCAGCGCACAGCATGCGTAGACCCTAGTCTTTGACCTTGCCATGGCCTGGTCACTAACTCCATGCGGGAGCTTTACACAGTTTTAGCAAACTTTGGTTATGAGTGATAAGAATTTGACTTGCTGCTATGGCTTGTTCCAAAAGGGGCGTGGTCTACGCGTCTAGCCCCGCCCCGGAGAATAACTTCTGGTGCAATCGAGGAGTTGAGTAAATACTAGGCAATATGAATCTGAGGCAACCTCCTCTGTTCTGAGGCAACCTCCTCTGTTCAAAGAAGGCTTTTCTATTTGAACCAAAATGGCTTCTTTCACCCCTCTCTCAAACCATCTGGCCTCTCTGGCCAAAATGTGGACATTGCTGTCCTCAAAGGAATGTCCTTTCTCTTTGAGGTGGAGGTGGACTGTGGACTCAGCTCCACCAGGATTGGCTCTTCTGTGCTGATACATCCTCTTGGATGTTCTGAAACCTAAAAAGAGCCTTACCCTAGAACAACAAACACTGCACCTGAATAGAACGGTGACACTAACGACCCTGCACCTGAATGTAGCAGTGTCACTAATGACTCTCCTGAGCCTTAACGACTCCCACATCAGGAGTCCCACTTCCCTTTCATGACTAAGGACTGTGAGACCAGAACAGCCTGGTCCATTAGGTTTGGTTTCAGAGGAAACTCCTCCCTTTAGAGATATAAGCTCAGCTTTCTTACCAGTCGATCTCAGAATAGATAAAGTCTCTTGGAATTAGATACAAAACGAGTCCAGATGCTTTTTTAAAAGGATTTTTTACAAACATAACACTCCAGTCCACTTTAAACCTGGGAACACGCTGCATCAAAAACTGGTTTATCCTAAAGACAAGAACAACAACACCTTAATAGAACTGTGAAACTAACGACTCACCTGAGCCTTTAACGACTCTCCCATCAACACTAATCTTTTATAGTTAACAACTATGAGACCAGAACAGTCTGGTCCAACCAAACCCCTCCCTCTAGAGATAAAGCTCAGCTCTCATAGCAGTTGATTTTAGAATTAAAAAACTCTCTTGGAATTAGAGACAAAATGTCTTTAATCTAAAAACTTAGTCCAGATGCCTTTGCTGTAACCTTATCTTCAAGGTAGTAAAGTCCAAAAAAAAAAATCCAGAACAACCTTTCTTGCAAGTATTTAAAACAGCAGATTTAGGAATATAGTGAGTGCCATTTTTTCATAAAGTTAAAAACCATCTGGCCAATAGTCTTAGAGGTTTAACAGTCTAATGCAAAAGAATTAGCAGATAATTTCAATTTATAGATTCCCTCAGCTTTAGAAAGGAGAACATGTTCTTTTAGAGATAAATCTCTTTGTAGCCACAGATTCAATTTATCTGGGTGTTATAAATTTAAGGTTCAAAGTTGAGAAAACATTTCTCATGCTGGTTATTAATTATTACAATATCCAAATAATTTACTTTAGTTCTTAGTTCTTGAATGGTTGTCTGTCACTGTCTGTCTGTATATGTTAACCTTGCGATGAACTGGCCACTGTCCAGGGTGTACCCCACCTCAGGCCCAAAGGTGCTGGGATAGGCTCCAGTCACCCGTGACCCCTAACGGGACAAAGCGGTAGAAAATGAATGAATGAATGAATGAGTACACAGACAAGATTTAGAATACAAAGCACAAGTAAAACAGAAAAAATTAAAAGACAAAGTGCAGATAAAAAACACTTTCAATGAACATTGTTAGAGTTGTGGCTTGTTTAAATTTATCTGGGAGGCTGTGCCAGATTTTTGCTGTTGAAACTTAAACACTTCACCAGGTTTAGTTCTAACTCTGGGCATGAGCAGAGGCCTGTCCCAGATGTTCTCAGAGTCCAAGAAGGTTCATAAGTAACTAGCAAGTCAGAAATATATTCTGGTGGCTAAACAATTAAGTGACTTGTAAACCAGCAATGTTTATTTAAAGTCTGAGCAAGTCGAAGCCAGTGCAGAGCTTTAAAAACTAGAGTGATGTGGGTGTACTTCCTGGTTTGGTTAGAACCTGAGCAGCAGCATTCTCAATAAACTGCAGTTGTCTTAACCCTCGTTTTGAGCAGGCTGTTTCAATAATCTAACCGGTTGGAGATAAAAGCACAAATAAGCCTCTCTAAGTCTGGGTTAGACATTATCTCTTTGACTTTGAAAATGTTTTTAAGGTGATAAAGCATGTGGTGAGACGGGTGCATTGTACAATGTCAAAGAACTGTAAAAGTCACTGTAACACCAAGTATTTTTATTTTGCAGCACTTTATGGTAAAACATTACTTAGTGTTACATATTTGTTACTTTAATATCCTAATTATTATAATGGATGTGGCCCTAATTGTTTAACTTGAGTGTGATTAGACAGACTGTAGGTTAATGTACAAGGTATTCATTTTACTGTTGACTGTTCATTATAGTTCATTGTGTTTACCCGTCTGATGAGAAGATTTTTGGCATCTTGGAAACATGCCCACTTCTGTAACTTTATCACGATTTCCGCATCATTCACCCCACACTAAGTTCTGAGGAAGTGAAACCGCACAATGCTTTGGAATGGTGACTTCATTGTAATACACAGAGGCCTACATGAGATTCTAGGTATTGCAATTTGTTTTCAATTGAGAAAAGGCATTTATGTAAGATAAAGACACAAGAAATAAGATATTACACATTTATTTATACATATTTTTATTTTACCAGTTGAGCCCATTGAGAACAATTTCTCATTTACAATGAGGACATGTCGGAGAGGCAGCATAACAAACCGGCAGTACAAAAGAGACAGAGGAGAAAACATCTACAACAAATATCCATTCATTCAGAATCATACAATGTAGCACAAAAATGCAATATGTAAGGCAGAGGTCATCAACTAAATTTGCTTGAGGGCAGCTTTTTCTTCACAGGAGCTGCAGGGGCCAAGACCTAAAATATATAGTTAAATAAATACAATCGCCTTTTCTTATTATTTTAATTTCATTACATTTTATTATTTTAATATTTTTTTACTTAAACTTTGATAGATTGAAGTAAAAATAAAAAAAATAAAAAAATAAATAAAACAGCTTGTGGAAAAAAATGTTTGATGTTTGAACATGATTTGTCATGTGGAACAATTACACAAAAAAATTAACAAAGAGAACTACCAATTTGAATCAGAAGTTGTTTTGCAGAAAGTCTCTTACCCTCCTGGACAGGCTAAAAGACTTAGGTAGGGACAAAGATGAAAGACAGAACCATCTCAAAACCAAAGACAAGCTTTGAAAGATATCAAGTAGTGTAAGAAATTTACAGGAATCACATAGTGTATCTGCCTCTTGCTGCCCCTACAACTCACCAATAGGAATGTGACGGGAAATGATTTACTCAATAGTGCGTCAACACAGGGACAATAGAGCAAAAACACAAACAAGGCTTGAAGAATCGCTAGCCCAATGTCCTGGGGCTATTGTTTTTCCAGTCAGGTTACCAAAATGTTTAAGTCCCTGCCTGACGGGCTATCTTTAAATGGTGAAACAAATTTAATTTGAATTTGTGTTCTGTACTTCCACTGCGTAATGGCGCCCGAACAAGCAAACCTGTCCGCGTTCTCCGCATTACTTCACGCTGGGATCAATCCTAAAGGCATATAACGCCAAAAGCTTAATGTTTTCCCACAGCACTGTACAACTTAGTGGAGCACAGCCCAGAGTCCAACAAGAGTCTAGAACCTCTGCATCTGGCCCACCACTTTAAAGGTTTGAGTTTCTCAAGTAGCATAAAAACAGTGATAGAGTTCAGTCGCTCAGTCACTCTCCTTTACCCACAGACCACTGTCAGGGTCTCTTCAGACTAGACCTGGTGATCTGAGGCTGTCCCGTACTCACACAAAGTGGACATACAACAAGCAAATGTCCCGTTATCCTATGAGAGAGAGAGAATCCTTAAATAATTGTTACTGTTAGCGAGAGGCCAAACTTAAAACGATGAGTTATTATTTTATAACGAGTGCCTGACTTAAGTCCATCTGCTGTTTGTGGCCTGTCGTTGTGTCAGAAACATTAATGTGCTCTGGTCATGAGTATGTTTGATGTTTTTGATGAAGCCACTGACAGCAAAGACCAAGTGTGTCCAACTTGTGGTCAGTGGGCCAAATCCGGTCTTCTGTTAATTATATCTGGTCTTCACATAATTAATGGTCTTAATAAATGTTGGTCCTTTTTAATAATTTAGTAATATGTAAATAAACTTGTTGCCAAACTTGTTTTTGTGACTGGTATTTGTATGTGTTTGATCTGAATATTATTTAAAAAAAATATTTATTTGCAACATGTTGAGCAGACTGGTTATTAAAATGTAATATAAGAATATGAATAAATATTATACCCCATGAAAAATAACACCTTCTACAATACAAAAAATATTTTATTTGGGCAACTTATCTTAATTTCAGGCTACTAAAATCTACACAGTAACTGTCCAAAGGGCTACCAGGTATTTTAAAATTTTGCAAGCCCTGACAAAGATGGAGGAGAACCGAGTATAATGTGTATTTGGGACACAAATACAGTGAACACTTTCATAGAATTTTCTTTTTAATGCCCATAAAAGCCGCTAGAGCAAGCACTAATTCACTGGCACCCTTGACAACTTGTGGCAGATGCAGACCAACTACGAAATCAGACAGCGTTTAGAGTCTGAAATATGCTCCGACTGTCTGCAGTCATGGCTACGACTAGGGGTTGGACAATGTACAATTACATCGCTCATCGCAATGAAAACAGTACAGATTAATTGATTATGGCAGTTTTTATTATCGAGAAATAATCGCCAGTTGTTTGTTTTTTTCTCACCACAATGCAATTTGGACATATTTGTCAAACAAATAATAATCCTGTTCTTAAGATCATTCATCAGCTGGTTACACATTAAAGGTTTGCTTTTACGAGGTAGTCCTTAGTTTTCTCTAAACATCTCAATTTTCTAGTGCCTACTGACGTAGCCAAAGTAGAAGTCTGTACAGAGTGGGATGTTTAGGCCTTAAGACTATGATCACACTGGTAATTTAAGGAAACGATATCTAAATGCAGGCATCATGCTCGTTTTTTGCGTTCTCTTTTTTCTCCCTTGCTGTGGCCCACTCTGTTAATATGTGACAGAAGAGCAAAAGTTTTGCTAAACTCACGCTAAAATGAAACTTCTGTCTGAGTCCAGCAGAGAATGGGGCTGTAGACAATAGTTTGTTGAATAAAAGTAAGCCGAGCAGCTTTATTTGCCTCAAGTCTGTGTTGATTCAGGAGCTGTGTGACAGATACGCTGAGCATGAGCGTCATGCAGCAGGGCCAGAACAAGGAATGTAGGGCTCAGAGGCAAAAACTATATTTGCGTCTGGGGGGCCCAAACACAGGGTATTTTTTTTTATATAATTTTCTGAACTAAAAACTAAATTAAGCTATCTCTGAATTAATGAGAACAGACTATTGCTAAAGTTCTTTTTAGAAGAATTGATTAAATAAGGTAATAGGCAAAATTTACACTAGTTTTAGAAAAACTAGTTTTTAAAAAGAAACTTAAAAAAAACTATAAAACAAATATATATTTTTTTATTTATTTTTTTCCATTAGAGCCCTGCAAAAATCAGCATTTTTCGACTGGTAGATCTGGTTGGCTTGTTCACCGGTGGCCAATTGCTTAAAGATTTTTAAGTCAAGTTATTTTAACATTCAACAAAGTGCATTAAAAATGGTTGTTTAACCACTAAACTTATTGTAAAGTGATTCCAGTATGTTTTAGTGACATTTCCAAAATGTAAGCGGGATTTCATAATTATTGTAATAATATCGTTAATCGCAATTATTGTGTCCAGGATTATCATGAAAATAAATTCTAATATTGTCTCATGCCAAGCTACGACTCAACGTTTGTTCATTCTCTCAGTGTGAACATACAGTAGCTTGCCTATTTCATATTGCACAAATTTTATAACACTAAAATAATAGTACAGTGAAGGTTTAACAGACCCAGGTTTTGGCCTGCAACTAGATTAAATGTACCTGTAAAACACAGGTTAATTGACTGTTTAGCATATTGCCGACTAGCATCAGGCTACTCAATTGTTAACATTAATTAAAATAACATAACATCCCTGAACATAAAATACACAAACATGCATACAGATTTACAAATTACCCAACAGCAGATTTTCTATTACAGCATGTCAGGGTATTCAATGAAACCACACTGCCAGTGAGGGAGCTTATCAAAACAAAACACTTCCCAAAATGGCGCGCATTACATCGCCTCCGACTGCGTTTATCTTTACTCATGTTTGAAACAAAATTGAAAAAATAAAGCATTTACCAAACCGTCTACTGGTCTACCTTTAACAGCGTTTCTTACTGGTTTGCCCATTTAATATGTTTTTATGAAACTTACTAACCTGTAGAACACAGGCGAAAGATGAGACAGCTTCTGCCATATTGACCTCTGACCTCACCAAACTGTTTCGCATGGTTATGCACTACCTTGTGGCGTAAACTTGTAATTGCATACAAAAAGAGACCTTATAAAAGGCTGAATTTACACTTACACTCTCTTACATTAAAAGAAATGAACATTTTGTGATCATACATTTCTGGCTGTCACATATGTCCTGCTTTAAAGCTGGACTGCACCGGATTACGGACAGTGTGTGTAGTACAGGAGCTGTTTCTCAAATATTTTAAAGAGGTGGGGCAGAATGGAGATGGGTCTGTAGCAGTTAAGATCTGAGTTGTCACCTCCTTAAAATAGTGGAGTGACAGCAGCACATTTCCAGTCTTGAGGGAACACTCCAGTTTATAGGGAGAAGTTGAACAGGCAGGAGATAGGGGCTGCAAAATGAAATGGGCTGCTGTTTTCAAGAAGAATAGATCTAATGCATCTAGACCAGCATATTTGTAAGTATCCATTCCAGTCTGCACAGCTCTGCAAGCACCTCAGCCTCCTGTAGACTGTAAGGAGAAGGAAGGGTGTCCTTGCTGGGGATACCAGGGGAGCGGGTGGGCAAGTATTGTCCTCATAGCACAAACTGCTTTGACAAAGTGTTAAATAAATCAACCATTTTGTTTTTATGTGACAAAGATACCATCAGTTATAATTACCATAGAAGGTAAGAAAGTAAATTATTTTCCAGTGTACCAGATTTTTTTAGGTTTTGGGCCATTAATAGTGAGTTGCTGTATAAAATAGCTGGATTTTGCTTGACTAATAGACTGAGTAAATTTATTTCCCAAAGCTCTGTATGACTGCCAGTCAAGTGTTTTATTAGAAGTCTCTGCTTTACACCATAAGTGGTATTTTGTGACCATTTTTTACTCTGATGAGCATGGGGCGCAGTGGCTCAGCAGCAGAGCAGTCATCCTATAACTGGAAGGTTTGATTCCTGCTCACCCCGGTTCATACTGTTGTTGTGTCCTTGGGCAAAACACTTAACAACACCATGCCTCCAGTGTCTGTAGCTCTGGTGTATGAATGTGTGTGACTGTAGAGGTGGTTTTGGTGGAGAAGGCTGTGAGTGCCGTGTGAATGGCAGCTCCCCTCTCTGTCTGCCCCAGGTGTGAATGTGTGTGAATGGAAGCATGATGTAAGGTGCTTTGAGTGCCTGAGAAGGGTTCAAATAAGTGCTATCTAAATGCACACCTTTCAACGTTTCTTACATTAGAGATTAACAATTCTGCGCCAGTGCCAAGTTCCAGGTTGAATAAGAAAGTTTGTTCATTAAAATTCTGGTGTCTGAAAACAGTCGGAGGAGGTGTTATGAGTTTAAGTGCATCTAGTTGTAACTGCACCCAGTTACAACTAGAGGATCAAGCGTATCCCACTTCAAGTCCCCTAACAGAATAAACTTAGAGGAGGCAATTACTGTACAAGACAGCTACCATTTATCACAATAACTGAATGACGACTGAGTAATCTCGTCACAAATATAACACAATCTGCTATAGTAGGCTGTATATAACACAGAGGCCCTAAATGTTTCAATGGGATGAATACAGCTACAACATTATATTTATAAAATAAGTAAGTAATACGTTCATAATTGTCACTGTTCTGGTCCTCTGTTGAATGGAAATACAGATGAGAATATTTGGTTTCTGAAGTACTAAAATTAATTCATATCATCTAAAATTTTAAATATTGTTTAATATGCACATTGCCATCTAAAATTTCTTTCTTTTTAACTAAGATTATTTTAGTATCATTTGACCCTGAATCTAGTCTGTCTTGATACTTTCTTGTATCTGTTGAAGGAAGCCTTTGTAGTTGCAAAGCATGTTGGGAAATGTTGTATCCCGCTATGAAACGGTAGTCTCTGGGCGAGCCACGAGCCATACGGAAGAGAGACGAGTGTGTTCGTAAAGTCATAAAGTATACAGAGCATCAGCGGAAACAGGGCCCTGTTACCGACATAGTAAAGCTGCAGTGGCTGGTGTCCATGGAAACGCGATTATATGTATATTGAAACAATAATATATATAATGAAACAATAAATGTTTTTTGTGTTTTATGTGAGTTTACGATTGAGCTTGAAAAAAAGCTATTATTATTGATGACAAATTTTACAATTAAAAAGACGTAGTGTTTAAGAGTCAGTTAAAGATGGAATTCTGAAATTTACATTTCAACTTAAGATGTGATTTTACCAGCAGCACTTGTCTCCTTAATTTAGTTCACTAGCGGCTAGCACTCTAAAAGTTATGTTTTGTTGCTTTAACTATTTCCAGTTATTATACGCCTAAATTAATTTGTTATGACATGATTTAATATAGGCCTATTATTATTTACTATTGTATGTAGCCCTGTATAAACAATCAATGATGTAGCCTAGTCAATGAACTAAAGCCAAAAGAAAAACCTTTATTTTGAAATACCACCCGGATGTTGTGCTGTGCAAAGTAACTCGACACTGAGTGTCCTCTTGTGATGAGGCTCCAGTATTTACAACAATATTATCGGAAGCTATTTTGTCGCCGCTGCTGTTTGTCTCAGAAAAGGAGTGAAACGCTCGGTACGACGCAAATGGCACTTTTGTATTTTTAGGAACGGTACCATATGGCTGACTGATCCACCTGAGGCTTCTTCTGTACATTTTGGACAGATCTCGTATAATGTTGAGGAGTGATATCCGCCTGCCTTGTGCACTGCAGTGGTGCGCAGCTTCGTCTGGAGAAACACCTGTGAGCCTCTCCTCTCCACTGGCCACAGTTATCAATGTTGAGTAGGTATATACATAGAAAACGCACTAATCTATGCACTAAACAGCCGCATAGGCTAGTTAACATTATGACACATTAGCTGGGTTGGTAAGAATGTAGCTAATTGTTATTTCGCCGCTCACGACTCTGTGCTTCTTCCGTTTAAAGAAGCTCTAGTAGTCAACAGCCTAATGGAACAGTGTTGGGGGAATAGCGCGCTGTTTTGGATGGCTCTGTTGTTATAATATTAAGGTTTGATGGCTACACTCAGTGAGTCCTAAAAGCAGCGGCAGTGGGGGATGTGGGGGCGTCTTGTTGCTGTCAGACAGGCTGAAGGGAGGATCTATTAGAGCAGGATTACCCGACCATTTTTGGTGAGAGCTTGGTGGAGTTCTCATCACATTGACGCATTGCACTCCCCTCGTCCTGGCTCCATTAATATTATATAATCATTTTCATATTATGTTTTTATTTTTTTTTCTTGGGAACCATACGATTAGACACAATAGCTACATCTCGCCCCCTCCCTCCAACCATGCCCTGAGGATGCAGCTCCTGCTGAGCAACCTATGAATGCCAATTAGAATTGTAGGAGGCTATCAACACTGTTTACATAATTCACGAAAAATAGGAAAGGGAAAGATTTGTGTTACACACAGGAATGTGCCCATGACTTGCATTGACTGATGGGTGTTTTGTGTCAAAGTCTGAGGCAGGTCTGTCTAAATCCTTTACTCTGCCTGTTTCTATTTGAAAATAGTCCAAATCATATAAATGTGTGTTATTGACAGCACCCTCTTCTTCTGTCTGTTTTTCAGATAACCCTAAGGTGTAGTGTCTGACTGCGTTTATCTGAGAGAACTAGAGAGGGAGCAGCACAAATGCCGCACAGCCAGACATCATGCAAGAAGAAACCCTCACTCGTCACACAGTGCTGAAATGTCAGGACTGAAGACCGAGTGTGTCAGATCAAATCAGCAGACTGTTTACTTGAGGTGGGGAAAGGACTGCTTGGCACAAGACTCACTATCCCCTGCATGTGGTTCAAGGCCTGCTTCGTTTACGATCAAGAAAAGACGTGTTAACTGATCTTTCATCAGCACTTTTTGTTTCTGTCACATTCAGCACTTTCAGAAAAGAAGTGAGATGGAGTGGTCACTGGAGAATGTGAGGGAAATGGTGGCCGGAGGGATGCAGTCTATAAGAGAGTGTGAGATCTGCGCCTTCGCCATAGGCATCTGTGTCTTGCTGCTCTTCATGTGGTATTGTTACAGGGTGGGCAGAGAACACGGCTCCAGTCCTCTGCGTGGACGATATTTGAGTGGGCCCAGCCGCATTGGGGGAGTGGTGGGCGGCTTCATGAGTTCAGACTGCCGTGGGAGGGGAAAAGGGAAGCATGGGTCCATGTTGGAGGAGCAGAACGGCTTTGCTTTTTGTCAGTCGTCTGAGTGCTTCCGCTGTACGAGTGCTGGAGAGAGCCTGAATCAGAGGCTCTATCACAGCCTTCAGGACTATGCCAAGCGCTATACTTGGTCTGGAATGGGCAGGGTGCATAAAGGAGTTCGTGATCAGGGCAGATATCTCAATAGCAGACCAACTATCCAGAGGCCAGAGGTGTTCTTCCTCCCTGACCTGCCCTCTGCACCTTTCTTCTCCAGGGAAGTACAAAGACACGATGTGGAGCTTCTTGAACAAAGCTTCCCTGCACTTCTGGCTGAGTTTGAGAGCATCTACCACCAGCCACCTGCACGCAGCGGCTCTTCCCTCCCACCAGGGTGGAAGGCCAACAACACACCCCGTGGGCAGTGGTGGACCTACTATCTGGTCAATCAAGGCACCCCTTTAGTTTTGAACGTGAGGAGGTGCCCTAGGGCTTGGAGGGTACTAGGCCAGCTTCGCACCTTTATAGCCAACAATGTGTTCGGAAATGCCTGCTTCTCTGTGCTTACACCTGGGGCTCTAATCACTGAGCATTACGGTCCAACGAATGTCAGACTGCGCTGCCACCTGGGTAAGAGACTTCAGTGTTAAGTGACCCTAAACTCATGCAACCACATGATGTCTAAGGCCCCCTGTGTACAGTTGCAAAGCTGTAATAAGCAGGAGAAGAGGAAACTAAAATGGTCTATTGTGCATCAAATAGTATTTAAAATAAAAGGACAAATTAATGGCACTTTTTTCAGCTGACATCTGACAGCTAAAATTTCACTAAGTAACTCCTGTAGTTTTCCAAATGTATTAAAGACATGATTATTCTCGTGCAGGTCTAAAAGTGCCCCCTTCTTGTGAGCTTGTTGTTGGTGGAGAACCCCAGTGCTGGTCCGAAGGCAGCTGTCTTCTTTTTGACGACTCCTTTCTCCACAGGGCCTTTCATGAGGGTAAGAGGGGATTACTTTTTTTGTGGAGGATTGACCTGAAATGGACTAAAGCAAAACATATTTTTCTTTGGAAATATAATGGAAATTTGACGTTTCTATTTGTCTCTGTAGGCAGTCAAGAGGACGGCCTGCGAGTGGTCTTCATGGTGGACCTCTGGCACCCCAACGTAGCTGCTGCTGAGAGACAGGCCTTGGACTACATTTTCACCCCGGGCCGCTTAGAGGATAGAGAGGGGAAATGAGAATAAACCATGTCCAGGCAAGAGACAGAAGGCCTTTTAGGAAGTGTTTGTATGATTGGGGAGCAACTCTATTTTATTTTTACTTATTTTTTTGTGTCCAGACCAGCTCTCGCATTCACTGTGTACATATACTCTGGCCTATATTCTCCATATTTCTCCATAGCAGCTGACAAAACATTGGGCCTCTTTTATCTGTCATCTTCATTTTTATGACTTGACTGTGCACTGTAAATGCAGCCAGTTACATAATGCACATCGGCATAACATACGTGTATGTATTATTAGTGACAGCTGGTGCAGCATTAACTATTTAATTAATAAACTATTTAATTAATTTCAAAATCTAAAAAAATATCAAAAACAAATTTATACGTTTCTTAAACTTTGTCCCAATCCTCAAATGTAATATTTTTCTTATACTGCAAGAGGGCAGAGTACATTATAGACCAAAATATTAGCCTTACTTGGCTGTATTGTGTCAGTGTTTTGGCGTTGTTCATCACAACATGCAGTTTAAATGCCATGACAACGGTGTGGCCACCACAGTTAAATGAAACAGAGTGCTCTTTAACACTGTGTCACACTTTTATTTTATTTGGCACAAATCACAGCATCTTAAAGGGGACTATGTAGTTAAAAACACAGTGAGTGTTAAAACTGTCAGTGTTGTATGACAAAGATATAAATTCTTGGGTGGCCAGTTATATTAGTTTGTAGTAGTAGGTTTGTGTAGTATGTCTGGTATGGATAAACATAAAACTACAATCATCTCAATAGACAAACCTCTACTCAGTGAATGTCATCATTTAGCTCATCCCTAGTGGCATTGACTTTGAGACCGATTATTTAGCACTCACTCCTATATTAACACCTATATTTTTAAGGGCTAAAATTCAACTTCTTGCTAATAGTCTCAGATTTTGTGGTGTTAAATAAACACAAAGGTCCATATTAAAACCAATACTGAACAGATTCATACATGGGCTTTTGATAAATTTGGTCCAATGTCCAAGTTGACATGAATGTTTACAGACACAACTAATGTCGCTTATGTCATGATTCTTGCTGGTGTAGTTGTTTATTGTGCTCCTCTTTGAACCAAGACATGGTTAGATGAGCACATTTTTAGGTCACACTGTGTACGTCGACCTGTGCTGTAATGTTGGAGAAGCGCTTTTGGTAAATTTACTAGACTCTTGTAATTTCAGTGCATTTGATATCAGGTTTGTATTTCTGTAAATATGGTTGGCGGTATTATCTGAATGGTTCATAATGATTGTCTCAATGGTATAACTATTGTGTTGTCTTGATTTACAGGTGAAGTGAATGCAGTTCATTATCCCATTTCACCAAACCATCTATGAAAGTCATTTTGATAGAAAAAATTTGTAGATTCTGTAAATTGTTTATGACGTACTATTTCTGTTGTTTGGTGGTTGGGTTATTTTCTTATTTTTTTTTCTTTTGTAATTCTGCTTATGTTTATTATGGAGCCACAATCCCTAAATCTTCTGCAGCACCTTATGGATAAAAGTGCACAAAGGGTCAAACTGTTGCAACAAAAAGTCGTATTTGCTCGCTTTATTTGTCCATTGCAATTCAAATACAGATCACTTTACTAATGTTTACAAAAGTATAATCATCACGAGCTGTTTACATCATTGGACGATAATGGCACTAACATTGAGATGTCCATGGTTAGGTTGAAAATCTTGGATGCTGTTTTAAAGGGTCATTCCCAAAGCACTTGCTTTACAAACACGGTGTATGGTGAGCAACCATTTTGTTTACATTAAAATAAAGGCATTGACCTTTAACATATTGTGCAAATTTTAAACAGCATTTCTGTACATTTAATAAATGGTCAACTTATTTAACCAGCTGAGTGAGTCCTGTTACTTTTGAACAAATCGCTTCATATTTAGCTACGCAAACAGAGTAGTAGGCTACAACAAAAATGGCCCTGGCTATAGTCTGTAAGTTATAAAGGGAAATGGCACTCTGTTGTATTGATTATCTCCAAGAGGCAAGAAGAAAAATGGATCAATTAGGTTTAATCTTCTAAATCAGATGCAGTTTTCTAGGTGTGTCACTTGGAGGCGTAGGAGCACAATACTGTTGTCACAGTGCTTCCTTTCCTTAGCAGCTGTTTCTTATTTCAACAGCAGGGACTTTTAAATTAAAAGCATAAATTGTAATATGTTATTGCTAGAAATATGCTTGAAATGGTATTGACTTTCCTTATGGAACAATAAATCACACACACCTTTAAGATTAAGACCATTTTAGGATGGCAGTGGCTCACCGGTAGTAGATTCAATTCCTGCTCTCCCCAAAGTTGACTGTCATTGTGTCCTTGGGCAAGACACTTATCCCGCCTTGCCTTGTATGATTGTGTGAGAATGTGAATGTATTTGGTGATGGTCAGAGAGGCTGTAGGTGTGTAATGGCTGCCACATCTCCGTCAGTCTGCCAAGGGCAGCTGTGGCTACAGATGTAGCTTACCACTACCAGTGTGTGACTGTGGAGTGAATGAATAATTCATTCATTCATTTTCTACCGCTTTGTCCCAGTAGGGGTTGCTGGTGACTGGAGCCTATCCCAGCAGCTTTGGGCCTGCTTTGGGGTACACCCTGGACAGTGGCCAGTTAGTCGCAGGGCTGACATATAGAGACAAACACTGACTGACAACCATTCACTCTCAAATTCATTCACTAGGGACACTTGCCAATTAACCTATAAATACATGTCTTTGGACGGTGGGAGGAAGCCAGACGACCGGGAGAGAACCCACGGTAACACGTGGAGGACATGCAGACTCCCAAGACCAGAGTCGGCCGAGAATGTTTGAGCCGGCTGGGTTTTGAACTCACGGCCTTCTTGCTGTAAGGCAGGAGTGCTAACCACTCTGCCACGTGCACCACAGTAATAATAGCAAAAACACAAAATCTGTGGCAACATTATAAAAGCTGGTGTACTCACGGTCATATGTATCCATATCCATATTATGTTGATATGTAAAGTGTCTTTGCGTCCCCAGAAAAGTGCTATATAAAATTGATGTAATAATAAACATGACAATTTATTTTTAAGCTCTGGAAAAACTGCAAAATTATCAGTTTCTCTGGTTTTACTATTAGGTATGTGTTTGGGTAAAATTAACATTTTTGTTTTATTCTATAAACTTCTAACAACATTTTTTCCACAATTCCAAATAAAAATATTGTAATTTAAAGCATTAATTTTTAAACAACACATGTTTTAACTTAGGAAGAGTTCAGCTTTCATGCGTCTTGGCATGCTCTCCAGTGATCTCTTAATTTTTTCCAGGGCAATATATATATATATATGTATAAACTGACCATGAATCATTTGAATAATTTGCATTGTGACATGAACTAGGAATGTGCCCAATAAAGGCAGATGGCCCATTGAAAATCAAATACCATCAATATAGCAGCTTAAAACATGTATTTTTGTCAATAAAACAATATTTTGTCTCAAATTCAGCTGCAGTTAAAATGTGGCACAAAATGTTTTGTGTTTGGACTTAAATTAATATCAGCCTGATATAACCTGTAGTCCCAATAAAAAAAGGTTTGTCTCGAAATGAAGCTTCTTAAATGATTAATGTAGGTTTAACAGCTCTGCCACCTTAACAAGTTAGTTCAGGGGTAAATCTTACTATGGCTCACACCCACGTCACTGCCATGATGCCAGGATACACATCAATGAAAAGGTGACGCGCACTCCGCAGCGACGTGTGAGAAGCCCCTGTGCTCTGTAGTGTGTGCGCGCTCCTGTGATCAGGTGGTGAGATGTAGCCCTAAGTTAACGGGAGGACAATGGTAAAGAAGGATGCGCGAGTGATGTCGACGATCGAGCCACAAAGGCAGAGAAAACCCGCAGCAATGAGCTCATCCTTCCCTAAATCCGAATCCACCACCTCATTGCTCAAAACATCCGCGACGAAGAGAGCGACACACCTCCCCGAGCGAACAGCAGAGAACCGAAGAAGTCTGCCCCAGCATCAGCACCACCACCGTCCCGCCGCGCTCCACAGCAACAGCCCAGTCGAGCAGGAGTCCCTCTGGCCGGCCGAAGGGGATATCAGCGCCCGGAGACCCCTGTGTCACCCCTCCCTCATCGGCAGCGGAGACGGTCAGGTCCACAAGTCCACAATCCACACGCAGGAGCCCAGCGGCGAGTCTGACCACGGCGTAAAGGACCGCTGCAGGTCAACCACGCACCGCCACCACCACCATCACCACCACCACCACCACAGAAAACACCACAGAGCGCCCCCAGATGAGCAGCCACCCGCAACAGAACCGCCGGAACAGCCCGAGCCCCCACGCCGCTGTCACACGCACGCCCCACGCCATGTGCCCAGAGCGCCGTCACTGTCCGACTGCCACGACGACAGGGCTCCGTTGTTTGAGCCCACACACCGTAAAGGAAACACTGTGAATGTGTCCCGGGGCGGAGGGCACGAGGTCAGCAGTTCGTCCCCGTCTTCGAGCTCCCCGGTTCCACTGTCCAGCAGGTCGTCCCGTCGCTCCCGGAGGTCCAGCGCTGCCTCCTTAGTGAATGACTGCCAGTTGCGCACCATCTTAAGCTCTCTTTTTGGTCAGGTAAAATGATTCGGTCCACACTTTTAGGGGAGAGTGACGGTAGTTTATTCTTTGGGGGCTTTAAAAGAGATTTATATTAAAGACTACTCAGTGATTTGTTATGGATCCAGATGAAGTAGCTATAGCCTGCTGTCTTAACAAAAAAAATGGCCACTAATGTGTCATTCATTTTCCTGAGAGTGCAAGGGTCAGGTGGTTTGGGAAAACTGCTATAACTTATAGGGGCAATCTATTCAGTCCACTTTGGCTTTCCTTTCCTTTATTTTCCCCCTCCTTTCTTTTTGCTCCCTTTTAAATCCATTCTGATCTGATGCTGTGTCCCTCTTAGTGTTGCTATAATGTTATTTAACCATAGTGTTTTATTATGTTGGTTCAAAGAAGATTGTAAAGCCTAATCCAAATATATGTTAAAAGGGGTAGGCATAAATAAGTCTTGACTTTGGCCTACACCCTTTTGGTTAATTGGTCAATGCAGACTTTATAATTTTTAGTTTTTTTAGGAGGAAAAATAGTGTATTCTTTTTGTCTTTTGTTGTCTTTGTTGTCTTTTTTGACCAAAATATATATTCCATTCAAGTTAGTCGTTTGGGTAATTCAAAGAAAGAGTGTCTCCAGCTTGGCCCCTGTGCAACTGTCTGCACTGGCTGTAGTTTCAATCCCACTTGGGGGTTGCTTTGTAGAAATCAGTTGTTTCTTGTTCAATGAAAACACTTTAGAAAGTGGTTAATTGTGGTTTGTGCCTCACTGTTTCGGTTCAATCAAATCAATGCACGCTAATGTGGTCCGTAATGCAGCCTGGAAGCACCGCCGGGTAGACAACAGAAGCTTTTTACTGCACAATCATGCCTTATGTAATTTGAATATGTTGCCTCCTACAGATCTCAATCAGGAAACGGTATGCTCATTGGAGTGAATGTGTGAAGGGAGATGAAACAGTTCAAAGTACAAAGGGGCGGAAATCTTTGATGTACTATTAGGAAAAAGAGAGATAAATTTATGCATCTTTCAGTCTGCTGTGATGTCTGAAAAATGATCACTTGTGGTAATAAGTGTACTATTTTCAGCCATAAATTCATTTAAACAAAGACATTTCAGCATCCTGGATTCTGCATTATTTTGGCTGAATATAAGCTGTCTGTTCTGGAATAATATTCAAGATGTGTTTCCCTGTTATTATTTGCATATACAAAGAAGGCCATTGTAATTATCTGTTGCCCTCCGCTGTAGAGAGTAAATATGTCCCTGTACAGAGAAATCATTCAGGGACTTACAGAGAAACATCTTTTAGTCCTTGTAGTGTGAGAGCTCACTCTACAAACAAGCCGCGAGTCAGTCTGCACACTGCTCTGTGAAAACATTAGCGTGACCTGAAAAGAGTCTTTGAGATGTGTGGTGGAGTGAGATGAATGACTGGCATGTTTTTTGCTGCATTTTGTGTGAACAAAGAATCGGAAACTAAACAGATTTTGTTTCGCTTAGCTACAGGTAGTGCTCCTGAAGCCGTCGTCAATAAATAAATTCAAATTAATGTTGCTCTGTATAATTAAGGCTGAGGGATATGACCTTAAATCAATAGCACAATCAGTTTAACATTTTACCTCCATGAACAGTCGTGTTTTTTTTACCTCAAATGTCTGTGACAAGATATGTAACTGTAAATATGCTCACAGCAGGGATATTTTTTTTTACCAAAGAAAAAGTACATTATAAGCATGGAGGATTGTACAGAAAAGATTCAATAAGGATTTAATTTTTCTTAAAATTCCCAGCCCTGTTTATAAGATTTTAATGCAAACCCACAGCTATATCAACACACATTGGAGGTCAACTGCGACCATCTTCCTTGGCTCTTGTTTTTCCTGTGTGGTGCTGTGTGGCTGTTGTAGGTCAGTGTGACCTTGTGTTTGCCTGCAGAGGGCAGACAGTGATGTGCCAAGGCTGAGAAGAAACAAGAACACAGGCATTAGTCACGTACAAGATGAATATGAATGGCCTGTCAATTCAAATAAATTACATTTACGTACTGCGAAAAAGGAGAGTGTGGCAATAGGCCACTGCTCAGTGTTGTGTCTCTGTTCAAGTTTTAGTACTTGCTCAAAAAGAGTGAAGATTTCGCATTATGTGTTTGGCCCTGAACCATATTTCACAGGTGCAGTGCTGATAAATGTAGCCATGATGTTGTACACTCGTATTTGGTGCCAAGAGTGTGTTCAGTTGTCTGTGTTGTTCAGACAATAACAGTTTGGTCAGAGTGACAGCCGAGTGAATTATATTGGAGACTGTGGATCATCCTCTTTTCCTTTAATAGGCATCATTCTCTTTCGGTCTGTGGTCCACATTATCGGCGCTCCCTGGTAATTTATTTGTCTCTCTCTCTCTCGCTCGTTAGGACTACACTGTTACTCTTTCCATTCAGGTCAGACTCTGCAGAGCTTTGTCCAGTTTAAACTTTCAGTCTTTCCCAGATCTAGGTTAGCTGCCATTCTCCATGGGTCTTGCTGCAACAACAGTTCGCTCTCCTCTTAAAATTCAGACAGTTTTGA
Source organism: Neodontobutis hainanensis (assembly GCA_024349245.1). Lineage (NCBI taxonomy): Eukaryota > Metazoa > Chordata > Actinopteri > Gobiiformes > Odontobutidae > Neodontobutis > Neodontobutis hainanensis. Next base: position 4,133,548 of record JALDNG010000043.1, on the reverse strand, counting down.
CAGAGAGAAGGTCCTCATGGTCCATTTTAGTTCCTCTTTTTTCTTTTGGTATGGGAAACTGTTTACATTCGCCTCTCCGAACGGTAAGGCACCAGTGCTTTCATAATATAGCTTAGCAAAACCATTAACTCTGAACATACACACTGCAAAAAGGTCTGTATACCTCCTATAAGTCTTAACCTCAGAGGAGGTATTTGCTTTAGCTTATATAATTGTGCACATTTTGTAAGGGTTTTAAGCTGGTGTAATATCTGAAATATATCTTGTTTTATTTAGCATGTTCATTAGCTTAAATACTCTATATTACATTTTTATTTTTTTTTATTTTAAAATGTACAGAAGCGGGAACATAACAAGACTGGAAGGTTTTCTAAAGAAGGAATGCAACAGTTAAAAGTTAACATAACTTTATATTTCCAAAACTGTAGTTGCTTTAAAGTACTTTATAATGGAAAAATTCTGATGGTTGCAACATTATTCAGTCTGTCAAAGCATGTTCTTCTAAACAGAAATCTCATTTGTTTTCAGAAGTAGTGTGGTCCTTTGCACACTCGCTGGGTCTTTCTCTGCCTGTGTGTGTGTGTTTACTGTTCTTGTGACAGTGTATAGGTGTGAGGTGTCAGTCTGTGCAATGTGGCAAGTAAACTGTTATGAACGATGAGTGGAAAGTTGGCAACATGCTCTTTTATTGATGCATTTTTGTTTTTTTGTTACGTTTTCATATATTTAAAATAGTCAAAGGCACTTGCATAACAGTTTGACTGAGAAGCATTTAGCTATTTTTAAAATATTTGTGTAACATTGTCTCTGCACCCCTCTGCAAAGATGCTTCGCGACACAGAGGGGAGACTCAGAGGGGTGATGTCCTTTGAGGAGATGAGCCCTAATGGTTATCTTGGGCCTTGTCAGGAGTCCATTGTATCCATTACACAAAACTGCGTTCTTGTGAGCAACATTCTTGGGCCAACCTGTGTCTTCCTGAGTAAAAGCATGGCTGAGTGCAGGCAGGCTGTACGTAAGTCTGGACACACACAAACATTTCATTGTCTTACGTCTATTTTTTTATTCTAATTATTTGGCAGCATCTTTTCCCCTGGTGTGATCATAATTTATCAGTGCAAACCCTAGTGAAATTTAAATCCTATGGTCTATAGCTTATCGTCTGCTAGTTAAAATTATTATTTTGAGAAATTTTCTTTAGAAAGGGTGCAATGTTGAATAATTATGCAGATACATCATATTGCTGATGATGGACTTGATAATGTCGTTTTTGAAACGTTGATTGACTAATGGGCTTTCTTGGCCTTTTGTTTCTTTTGTCTTTTGTATGTCAATGGTTCCGGTCAAACATTTTTTGGGTCTGACCTGACGTCACTACTAATGTTGTGTTTAGACTTCTTAGTGCTCCTGCTGTTAACCCCTAAGGCTTCTGGGATATGTCTACCTCTTTTCCTGCCCTTTAAAGGTTGTGTTCATTGTAAGCAAGCAACAGAAAAAAGAAACAGCTGCATTCTTTTGTGAACTTCAAGGTTAAAATTTCCAGCACTCATTGATAGGGATCAGCCTTGAAAGGGGATTTGTCATCTCAATGCAAGTCACTACTAATAACTCTTTCCTTTGGGGTTTATAAGAGATGTCTGCTGATTTTGGTTTGGGCATTACTCATGCTATTAAGCTGTCAGTGGTATGTTTGTATAGGTCCTATTGAAGACTGCGTTCTAGTGATATAATATCTACATGTAATCAGAAATTTCATTGTACATGTTTTTATTCTGACTTGTGTTTTTATGTTTACAGGACAGAGAGTTGCGACCCGAAGAAGTGGAAGGTATGTGTTTGTATTCTCTATTTGAATTTAGTTACAAGAAACATATCTTATGTTTTTGTTTTTTGATAACAGAGTTGAGGGATGCCTTTAAAGAGTTTGACAAAGATAAGGATGGTTTTATCAGCTGCAAAGACTTGGGGAACTGTATGAGAACTATGGGATACATGCCAACAGAAATGGAGCTGATAGAACTGAGTCAAAGGATAAACATGAATTGTAAGTATTTCTCCCACTTTTCTCTGTACTTCAAGTATGTCATGGTTTGATCAAAGGCTGGCCAATCATCATTAAAATGAATATTCTTACCTTTTAATCAACATAATATATGGATTTGTAACACATGGTTAACAAATAGAACATTTCAGTTACCACAGTGTTCACCATATTATCCTTTTATTATCCCCTTGGGGAAATTTATTGTTGGCAGCCGCCACCAGGGGGCCCCAGGTACCCCAGTCATGTCACTAATCACAGTCCAGATCATGTTTTTTTTTTTATGTTGGTGGGAAATACCGGCGTAATTGGAGAAAACCCATCCAAGCAAACTACTGTGCCACCATTGCATCTGTCAATATTAGAAGTATAAATGAAAGGAGCTATTAGTTATGTTTCTTCTTTTAAACTAAGCAGTGAGAACTGCTGCAAGAAAACTCACTAATCAACTACATTGATTTACTAACTCATAATCTGATCAATTTCCACTGAATTTCTTATTGACTGGCAAGTGCACACAGCCTTTAGAAAAGTGTGAGGTACGCTTGTACGCTTGTTTTAACATTTTTACAGTACTAACTAAAAGGACAAATGTTAAATGAATTGTGATAATGGCCACTTTGCCAAGCCATAGTTTGCTCTTACTTCAACAAATACTTAATTATTCCTAAATCTGTTTTTTCTTTTTCTTATTAGTGGGGGGTCATGTCGATTTTGAGGATTTTGTAGAGTTGATGGGCCCAAAACTCCTTGCTGAAACTGCCGATATGATTGGAATAAAAGAATTGAAAGACGCCTTTAGAGAAGTAAGAGTCACAACACTGATCTGGTTTCTTTAGCCCTGCTCTGTTCTGACTTTAATTGTTTGTCTTTTTTTACATAAGTTTGACACTAATGGAGATGGTGCGATAAGCACTACTGAGCTTCGGGACGCAATGAGAAAACTTTTGGGCCAGCAGGTAATACTTGGATTATATAAAATAGATCTCAGTTTGTGGTGCTCTACTAAACCCTATCTATATTTCCAGGTTGGTCTAAAAGAGGTCGAAGACATTCTTAGAGATGTTGACTTAAATGGTGATGGGCTTGTTGATTTTGAAGGTAACATTTACAAATTATCAGTAAATGTTACAGTATATGTAAATTGTAAAGCATATACTGTGTATTTCATAAATCCTCTTTTTTCTTTTAACAGAGTTTGTGCGAATGATGTCTCGTTAGGATCATATAGACAGGTTCTGAATGTGGAGCTGCATCTTTAACTATACTTGACTGAGACCAACACCTTACAAAATCTCTGAGCCAATCAAATTACACTGGAAATGGATTCCTTGAGAATTGGAGTGCAGAAAGAAAGTAATCCTCACACTTTGAGTCAATAAGTGTTCTTCCTGAAAAGTCTCAACTTCAACTGAGGCAGAACCTGCTGTAGCTGATGATTGTCCAACTTATGTTTTTGCACTTTAATGCCCACTTAATAACTTCCTGTTTGGATAGATTGTTGGTGTCCTGTCTCTTTCACAACTGTATTTGTCTTGTGCAACAAGTCCAAAAAGCTAATGTAAATGTGTATAAATGATAAGTGCACTGTTAAACATTTTACCAATGAGTCACACAGTGTGCATTGTGTGCCAACTACATAAGTGCTTTGTCTTCTGTGTGACATTGGTGCTCCACCAAGAACTCATGTGGCAATATTAACCTGCATTGTATATGTGGCTCTCTGTGACATTACACTGTGCCAGTCTAGTTCTATAAGATTGTCAAGTTCTGATAATTACATGTAATTAATGAGCTGAGCTTTTTATAATGAGAGACTGATATAAATTTCTGTCCCAACCAATTGGACTTTAACATCATGTGCACATATTTCTGTAGCATGAGTGAATTGAATAAGCTACACTGTGTTTTATGAGATCCAGTGCATTGTAAATTAATGCTCAATAATTTGAATTGTCAGATTGTAAGTATTGGTCTACTTGCCATTACGTGATCTAGAATGTAAAATCTATGTTGACCTTTGTGTAATAACAAGAAATATGTAAATTGTATTCACACTGAATGTTTTTATGTTCTATCTATATATTATGTTATTGTCAGTGATTGTAGGTGTGGTTATGTGCCACCAATAATGTCTTGTCAAAGCAATTTTTATGCATGCCAAAGAGATTTCAGTATGCACATTTCCATTAAACAAACTTAACATTTGCCAAGATGACTGTAGAAAATATAATATGTTTACACTGGAACCACTTTATACAGTGGTTAAAAAAATTACAAATAAACATATGATTACATAGATATATTTTGGTGTTTTCTTATTGAACATTGGTTTTATACAACCTCATAATGTCTATTTAAAAAATAAGAAACACAAACTTCAGACCAATAACTGTCTCTCTTATATCTATTATTTATACTAGGCTTTATGTGTCACTGATAAGACTGCAAGACTACCTACTGCCACACTGCTGAGCTGTCACATTGTCATTAGGGTAAAAGCAACTTTACTTTTTATCAGCTACCTACGGGAATATATATTTCCCAGTAGTTAGGCAAAATTAAAGTTGTGCATCTGTCATAATAAATATCCCCTTGCTTGATTAAACTGACATGAACATGTTTACACGTGATGGCAATACATAGGTCTACCTATAGTTTACAGAAAGTAGGTCTATAATTTTAGCAATAATAGTGGGTATGAGCGTGTTTATACTGCTGACCCTCGTTGAGTTCAGATAAAAAAAGACATCTAGCAACAAATGTCTTGGTCTTGGTCTTGGTCCGAGGTATTGTTGTCATAGCAACTATCTTCATTCATTCCGTTCTCGTCAACCTTAGAGCGAGCTGCGTTGGACTTTTCTGATTGGACAAGATTCGGACCATACCATTAAGTATTAAAGACAAAGGGGGTGGATGGCTCTAGTTACGTTTCAATAGATTGTATGAAACTTTATTAATTATTAGGAAATATATTTTGGATGTTTTGGTTTTATTTTTCTATAAGAAAACAATATATATATATATATATATAACACAACAACACAATTTTATCTAAGTATATACTTAGATAAAATTGTGTTGTTGTGTTGTCTCTTTTATGTATAGCCTTCAGCATTTACTTAGAACTTTCACTAATACCATCTAGTTTGTCTAATTTATTACTTAATATTTACCTAAAATATAATACCAAAATATGAACTATTATAGCGATAGTCTGAGGTTTGGGGCGTTTGATTGGTCAGGGTTTCAGTCAATCACCGGTCTTTGTAAACTCAAGTTAGGTAGTGCACTTCCGCCTCCTCCTCGGGCTGCAGCTTTAACCGCACAGTGAGTTGGTATCTGCACATTGAATGAAAGTCAGTACAGGGGACAGCTCAATAGAGCTGGAAGAAGATATCTGTACACAGTTAGGATTATTTTACATGTTGAATATAAGGGCACTGTAAGATTGCATCGGTGTAGGCAAATTTATCAATCTTAGTCAAAAACGCCGAAGATATTTGTGAGTTAAGCTAAGGTGAGTATTGGCCGGACCAAGTATTTCTGGTTAGACAGGTATGATAGCCACAATTAGACAACGATACTTTCTCTAAATACGCGGTCTTTATTTAGCTTATACCTTGCAATACATATATGTGATTAATTAAAATATGCAAACCTAATTAAAAGCTACTGTTGTAATTTAATGCAATATTCTACTAGCTCCTGTGCTAAGCTACTACCGGTATTACTGACGTTAGCATTGTAGCTATCTTGGGAGTACTTTGGCACATTTTCTTTCTATTTTATGTTTGGTTTACCCAGACAGGCATACATTTATATTTCATTGTGTCGCGTATTGAATATTTAGCGTCTTGGGTAAGATTGTCCTAGCTCTAAAATTTAGCTTGTTTTTTCAAACGGAGACACATATCTTGTAAGTATCAAGTGCAAGACCGACAAGCCTGCTAGCTTCCTCTGCTAATGTTAAAATTGGCTGTTCATTCAGAAACACTCTTCTTTGTAAATGGGCTTTAAACATGTACAACATGTTCTGGGATTTTAAAGATCACTGAGGTCTAAACATTACTGTCAATGGGTCTGAAATATTAACATGTCAGTGGCTTTGAGGATGACCCATTGGAGGAGGAAACAGGCACATATTCTTCTAAATACGTGCACATTAAGATGTGTTGAGAGTTACCACTAAATAATGGATACGATTTAGATTTCCTTTTTATTTATTTTTTTTATTTTATTTTTTGTCATGAAGTAATATGAGAATATGCTGTTTGCTCATACTCTCTTCTGCTGGACATTCAGTTATGAGCCAACTTTTAATAACTCGAATGTCACAAAGGTTTATACCATAGGGAACTTTTAAACTAATAAATTATCCACTCTAATGTATAATTCATGGTTTAAAATACAATATTCACTGTGTAATTTCAATTATCAAAAACAAAATCATTCACTAATCAGAATTTAGATAAATGTTAAACATTTTAAGTCATTATCAGTCCTGGGTTTTATTTTGAGTTTGAGATTATTGGCTGAGATGTTGGAAATTATTGGATAAAACAAATGGAGAGAAATGGTGCAAGACTGTACAGCTTTTCTTGTGTAGGTACTGTTGGTGTGTGGTGAATTTTATTCAGAAACCTTGTCTAACAGCATGTCTGTCTGTGTAGGACCAGGTTGAGTGTGTGCGGTAATGAAGTGGGTCACGGCTGGACTTGTCGGTGGGCTGCTTGTTGCAGTGTTATCACTGCTGGCTGAGCAGTGCTGGGGAGATGGCAGTGCCCCGAGCCTTGCTGAACGAGTTATCTGGGCTGTAAATGCCGGTGGTGAAGCCCATTTGGACGTGCATGGCATTCATTTCAAGAAAGATCCATTAGAAGGGAAGATTGGTAAAGGTAAGTTATTATGGGGAATGTCACAGCTTGATATCCTGGGCTGCTTGTTCATGTCGTTCAAGTCTATTTGCAGCATTATAGAGATGGTGTTCAGTCAGTAACATGAGTGGATAAACCAGTCCCCTTTGTTTTCCAATAAAATCATTAATAAAAGCAAGAACGTAGAAAATACGGTCTGGTATTGGATGTGTTTCAAACTATTACTGGTTGAAAACTAGCCATAATTAACCTGCATTTTACTCTGTATTTGAAAAAGAGAATTCTGGACATGGTTTTGAAACAAAACTAAAATGAAAACTATGTCCAGATGTTTTGTATTTAACACTTTAGTTTATGATGGCCTGGATGATTAAGAATAATACAAAACAAGTGGGTGTAGGTTTGTTGTATTTTTTTTGTTTTACTTGTTTGAGGTTAATAAGCTGTTCTCATATAAGGGCTTGGTTGAGGAATAAATGGAATACTATTCACAAAATCTGACATCAGAACATTACTGATTCATCTACTTCTCCAATAAGATTTGCGCTAAAGCTGTGTGACAAAGTGACATTTCTAGACAAAAGCTTTGTGTGGTCTAGATTCCGTTAGTAGCTACAAACAAATGAGGAGTCAGCATAAAGGACCACTGCTCCGCCCCCTTTGCATGAAGAGGAAGCAGGTGGATATCAAATAGAGAAGAGGCATTTTAGCTGCATTTAAAGCTATACTCAATACAGCGTTAAGGACACTGTTGCTTCTAAAGCAGAAAAATATTTTATTTTCAATTATTACTACTAATATTATTACACATGTTGTGTAATAGTTGTGTAATACATTTACTTAAAAGTGTTAAGGGAGCACTACTTTATGCCTAAATGCATTAGTTAATGTATAATAAATTAAGTATCTGGTATGTTTTGTCTGTTAGAGGAGGAAGTCTGACATTTATTTACATAGAAATTGTGGTAAAACCAGTTATCACAGATAAAAGTATTGAGGGGAGCTAACCATTGGCAAAGCAGGTCGAGTCCCCGTCAGCCATTTTTATTTTTCCTGAAATATTTGTTTATATACACATTAATCAATAATACCCAGAACACCACTTAAATCTAGACACTAACGTTGATTATATACACTACTCAGCAAATGTTATAGGCATGTGTGAAGAAATGTCAAGTAAGAATGCTTCATAAGAGGTTTTTATCAATTTTGACTAAATGTGTGTGTGACCACATTTAATTTAAAACAGGAAAAATTCTAGGTACACTTAAACTCAGATTTTGAAAAAACTTGGCAGGTTGGTCTCTCCGAACATTTGGAGAACTAATGGCTCCTCAGATCCTTTTTTCTGTTCATATAAATCCAGTCATACTCAGTAGTGTTAAGATTAGGACACTGGGAGCTATACCACTGATACAGGACTTATTGTTCTGTGTTTACACCAAATTTTGATTTAGCTTTTTTATTTATTTTTTTCCTCTGTTCACTTACTTTGCGTTTTGTAAATCAATACATCATAACATATCAGTTACAGTCTGAATTATATTATTGGGTCATCTTATTGTAGTGCCCTATACATATGAACGGTTTTGATCAGAAAATGGAAAAATATTTGCTCCAGCTTTGGAGCTCACAGTATTTAGAACAAAGATGGAAAATTGCAAGTAACATGACATCTCTTCGGCAGAGGAAATAAAACTCTACTTTGAATATTGATCTAAATGTTGATGAGCAGACCCTAAAAACAATGTTGATGGGTGTCCATGCTTTGAGATTCTATTTGAAATAAGAGTAAATGAATGAAGAAAATATACCAAACTGATGCTTTTAGCCATAGATTTATTAAAATCAACTTATGCCATTTTTCTTTCAGCCTCTGATTATGGGTTGCGTCTGCCGATTCTCCGATCCAGTCCAGAGGACCAGATTTTGTACCAGACAGAGCGGTACAATGAGGACACATTTGGATATGATGTTCCCATTCGTGACGAAGGAGAGTATATATTAGTTATGAAGTTTGCAGAGGTTTACTTTGCACAGTCACAGCAAAAGGTTAGGGTTACACTTTGTTTATATTTTTTTAATTAATAAATTTATAAAAGTTAAAAGAAATGTACATGCTTCAATTGCTTGATTTAAAAACGTGGTAGTGCTTTTATTTGACGTATTTTGGATGATACTGTCCTATTACAGGTTTTTGATGTCCGTCTAAATGGCCATGTAGTTGTAAAAGACCTGGATATTTTTGATCGAGTGGGGCACAGTACAGCACATGATGAAATCGTTCCCTTCTCTATACGACGGGGAAAGCTCAGTGTCCAGGGAGAGGTGTCTACTTTCAATGGCAAGCTTTCTGTGGAGTTTGTCAAGGTAAGGCATTTACCACCATCTTTTTATTAACTTTTATCTTGTTTTTCTACCTGACTGACCTGAACACACATTCATGTAGTAAACGGCATGTCTGTTGGAGGTAGTGGATGGCCACCTGCAGCATGAAGGCTATGCAAATGACTTGGCTACAGTGTCACATCTGCCCGGCCTTCATCTAACTTCTCTTCTATGATTTAGGCTGTGTGTGTGGTGTGTTTTTTACACCATGCTGACAAATAGACCCTGTAGAAGTAGCTCACTAACATACAGACGCCATGTTTGTACCCATTTTGGACTCGGCACTTAAATGTTAAAGTGCTCATTTTAAGATTGAGTTCAAACAAAAAAATAATCTTAAATCAACAAGGACAAGCTAACATTTAATGAGTCAACCATTGATGGTAAAAGTCCTCATTATATTTTCTTATTTCTTTTAGGGATATTATGACAACCCCAAAGTTTGCGCGCTCTATGTAATGAAGGGAACATTAGAAGGTGAGTTTATACATAACTTTTTGTTAAATGAGTAATATTGTTTGGTCCAACAGGATTCTAGGCCATGTTTCATAATTAAATATAGTTTTATGGCCTACCAGAAATGTCAACCATGTATATATTTTATACATTTGTATATGATTTTAGAAATGAGAAAACATCAGTACTGATGTAAACATAATGCAAAGTAGGAATATTAACAAAACCTTTCATTATTATTTAATAATTATGATGATTATTACATGTTCCATTTTTCATTTGTATAAAATTAACATTCACAGTATTTATATTTTTGCAATCTGACAGATGTACCAAAACTTCAGCCTCACCCAGGCCTGGAGAAGCATGATGAGGAAGAAGAGGAGGAGGAAGAGAGCGAAGGAGCCGATGAAAGTGGGAAGAAAAAAGTTCCTGCAGGCTCCAAGACCAGGGTCCAGTCCGGACCTCGAACACCAAACCCATATGCAGCTGACAACAGCAGTCTAATGTTTCCTATTCTTGTGGCTTTTGGGGTGTTCATCCCTACATTGTTCTGCCTATGTCGGCTGTAAAACTGAGAAGATGGGACTGTAATGAGGGGAAAGAGCTAAAAGTGACAACAGCCATACAGGTAAAGCAAAACCTACTTGGGGACAATATCTTTTTGGAACGCCACTGCAAGACGACTCAGACACTGCTGTTGTTGGTGAATTGTGCCATTGAGCAAAAAAAGGAGAGGTAGGAAGTGTTTGCTGCGCTTCATGTGAATGTGTTTTGCGTCCACCTCTGATGATCTTTTTTGAACAATGTTTGTCATTTTTTTCACTCGGACATGGCAGGATTTTCACCTTCCGGTCCATTTCATCAGCAGATGCTCAGGAGTGACTTAAGTGACTGGGCCTTGTTTTGTACCGGGTGTAGCACCAAACCACAAACGGATTAACCCTCCTGCTCAGCATCTGATCAGACACGTTAGCCTAAAATTGGTCTCAAAGGATGAGGCCATTGAGATAAACCAAGTAATTGGTGGAAACAAAGTTGTCTGTTCATGGGCCTTTCTGTTTTTTTGCATTTGTCTTTCCAAACTCATTTGGTTGTTTTTACATTATATTATTTGCCATAAAATCCTAATATAAGTACCTTACTACTGTTGAACCAGCCTTTTATCTGACAGAGTTCCTTGTAAGATGTTGGCTTGCCTTGTTCTAAATTGGTCATTGTGTTTCATTTGATTATTGACGTAGTAATTTGTTTCACCAAATACTGATTTGGGCTTTGAATGTCCTTGGCTTTGTTTCTTTTTTCTTTAAAAGACATTGATGAATGCAGTTAGTGAGGGGCATGGTTAATGTGCCATTAAGTCATTTGGTCCAGGCTCATCTTTTGTTAATTTTGTAGCTTGACACATTTGTGTACCAATTCCCTTTAGCTTCACCAAAGGTCTTTTTTATTAGATTCCATTATTATTTCTGGATGGTTTAATTGGACAGATGGAAGGTGAATATATATCTTCTTTTTGATGAATTGAAACAAACTCAAACTAACCTAATGATTTCTAGGCATAAGGATTTTGTCTTTTTGATATATTAGGAAAACGGTTGTAACTTTATGTTCAAAAGATGTCTGCACTGAGTTTGATTTAAATTATCATCCCCTCAATGTGCCATGATTTGAGCCTTATATGTTTCAGCTGAGGGTTCAAACTGCTGATACGATAGATAACAAAATCTGTGCTGATTCTTCATGCACAGGCACCAAGACCTTTTAAAAAGCACAATCCTAAAGACAGACGTTTACCTGACTCATAGAGGAACTGTTTTTTTTCAGTAAATGGTTTTAAAAAAAAACTTGTTTGAGCCTTTTGTCCACTTTGGTTGTATTAAGTCCCAGCCTTTGGACAATGATATCCTTTTTTTGCTTTCCATGTAGCCTGAAAAGCAGCTTTCTTCTCATTAACAGAGCTGTGCTGTGAAGCCTCCCATTTCTGTCTCTCGTTACCTTCCTTAATGCTTAGCTTTGCTCCAAGGACGGTGTTGTAACTTTGCCTGTTTCACTAATGCGTCTTAAATGTCTTCCAGACTCCTGCCAGTGAGTATTGCTGTTAACATGTGCAGTACATAAAGAAAAAAAAAAAAATGTCCAGGCTTTTGTGGACCTTTCCTTCACTCCTTGACTCAGTTTCTTCGACTAAAGAGCAAAAAGTAGGTGCTGGAAAATGTTTATGAAGAAATAAGCACCTTTTTTATAGTGAAAAGATGCAAATTTTAAATTGCAATTCAGCACCAAAGTCATCACGTGTTTCCCTTTTAGAGTCTACACAGCTGCGTGTGTATATAAGGTACGAGATCCCACTTTTACTTTGTGGCAATGGTTGCTCTCTTCACAATGATGTTGTAGTTAGATTATATACATTTTCTTATGAGGCCTTTATTTTGGAGACGAATGGTTGTTGGTACAGAGTTTTAAAAAAAAAATGGGCAGCAATCAACTGTCTGAAGGTAAAAAAAATATTAATTTTGAATACATGGGATCTTCCATTCTATTATATTTAATTTAAATCATAGTGGGGCTGGTCTGGAGACGTTTTATGATCTGTTTGGATTTGTATGTTTGAGTTTATTTTTTCCTCAGGATCTGTTTTGTTTTGAATTTTTTTAACGTAAAATTTTATTGGTGTGACTTTTTGCACTGCCTCATGTATTTTGAAAAAAAGTGTAATTTCTGTGTCTATTTTGCCTTGAATTATTGAATACATTGTGCTTTATCATCGTTCGCCTTGAGATCACTCTTCTGTTGGCTTGTATAAAAAAATAAATCCCCTCCCACGTACCCCTCTTTGTAAAAACTTTCAAGGCTGGACTTCTATTTGACAAACACTTGTCTCTGAATAGACTTTATGCTTAATCTAGAGCCAATCAAAAACGTTTGGTTTGTATTAATAAAAACCATGTCACTTGTGTTAAACTCCCTACCAGGTGTTACCTGACATGTTTTGGACAGAAAACTTAATTATATAAAACAAATGAAATGAAGATTTTGTCTCCAATGTGGTTGTTTTTTTTTTTTTTTTTTTTTTTGTTTTGTTTTTTTTCGTAAAAACCAAAGAAGTGCCGTCATTCATCCCAACTGTCACATTGTTAATGCCACTATACTTTTCTCATCAGTGAAGTTGTTACCCAGTAAATGTAGGAGCAAACATGTCATAATCAGCCTTGTCACCACAAATGAACCTCCTTCCAGAAAACCCACATCTTGTTAACCCAGAAGAGCCATTTAAATTAATGTTCATTTTCTTGATGCTCTCCATATAATCCTTTTGTTCAAAAGGGATTGAATTAGAAAAAAATCTGAACTGAGACTAATTTAATCATTTTGAACTGAAGAACATCAGCCAACATGTGTCTGCAGACCAGAAACAACAATGGTGTGTTTTAGGATGCTATGTGATCTTACAAGTGTAAAACATAAGTGCTCCTGAGGGCTACAGACAGCAACCGGTAAACTAAGACATGTATACAAGATTTACAAATGGCATATATCTGCAAAATGGCAAATTCTGATAAATGCTGTCTCTTTTTAATAAATGTGCTATTTTATCAGAACTTCTTGCAGTTTGTTTGTCAAATGGTTGTAACATTACTGATGTGTGTAGCAGTAGGTCACTAAAGGTTAAATATACTAACAAAAGATGATTTATTTTGATCTTAATTACGTAAGAGATGAGTGTTTAAATGCTGCCCATCTATAATTGTCTGTGAATTTATAAGTCCAATAGTAATTCTTGTCATTGTACCTCTATAGCACACCACCAGCACTGGGCAGTGACAGGCAATGGCTGCTCATTCCCACTTAAAGCTTAGATAGTGGTAACTTGCTATCCTACAGAGTTTGACTGCTACAGTTACTGCAAGTCAATCATTTGAAATGCTATCATTTATTACTATCTGCAAGAGATCCATAGAAAAAGCAATCTAACCAAGTGTCTATGATATGGACCATCGCTGCTTACTCACCTCCTGCTCAGCACTTATTTTTGTTCTTTCTTACACGTAATAAATGTACGCATGTTTGGCTATGCTTACTTTGTACAGATTGCTGAGGATGTCCAATCAATTCTCTACTCCGATGATCCAAACACACCATGTGATTGCAGTGACTGGATATAAGCCCAAAAGCCTATATTTACCTTAATGTACATCAAGACTATGTTTAGCAGAACTGCAGCAAATGTGCATGCTTTTGTTTGTCCAGGTGTTGTTTTCTCTACTTTTTTTGTACCAACTGTGAAAACTAAATCTGAAAATAGAAGCTCATATCTTAAAAGTGTCCGAACAAAAAGGGGGAACACAGCTGAACAAAGTGGACAGCATTTAGTCTATTGATAGAAGTCACCACACTGCATTTTTGACTTGGGCCATGGTTAGTGTAAGCTTTAATAACCCCAAAATGTCTCCATAAACTTACAGTATATCATTCACAATTTATACATTAATATATATTTGTACAAAACGTAACATTCATAAATTAATTTGACATTGAAGTGCATGTTTTTCCTCTGTGCTCCCCACAAATGTCTTATTCGTATTATTATTTGTAATAGAGGGCTATAAAAGGGGCATGTGAGAGGTAGACACTGCTGGTTTTGCAGGACGGACTGCAGTCCAGCACCAAGCCCAGTTTGATCCCAGTAGCTGTCCCATCCCCCGCCACGTCAGAGTCCTTCAATGGCTTTTCAACATGCCGCATGTTCACCAAACTAGGCCCAAAAGAAGTGGCTCCTCCCGCAGCCTCTTGGAAACTCTTCATAAGAGACTGTAGGTCCACTCTTATCTCCATTATGTCACCTCGCATCCAAGAACTGTACCTACAAAATACAAAAAGTTACAACTATGCCCAATACCAAAAGTCTTGAGTTTGCCATTTAAACTTTTTACCTTGTTGGAAGATTGCGCTTTGCCAGGGATGAAAGCACAGGCTGAATGTTAACATGCCGAGGATTTGCAAGCTGCAGGTGAAGCTCAGCCCTTGTTACCGTCAATGAAGCAATCTCCCTCAGTAAGACAAACTCCACATCTGCTTCTAAAGAGAAAGACAATGAGTTTAATGAGAAGTCATGATACATATTTCAGTCAAAGATCATTACATGTGCCACATGTAAGAAATACTAAATCATCCCAGTATACTGGTGGCTTAATCTGTCAGCAGGACATCTCAAATGCACTTACAGGAGACATTAATCCAGCTAAGACTTATTTTTATGCATATACCTTGTGCTCTAAACAGCTGCAGGCTCCAGAAGCCATTGTTTTCTGAATTGCTTTTGGAGCAAATCAGCTTTGAATATTTAAATCCTGAAAGTATCTTGTGGTGCCTGCAAATACTACCCCTGCACAATGGCAATTTCATTTTCAAATGAGCTGCTGCATTGACTGATTGTTTTATAATAGATTAACGTCAATAAATTGCTCTACCTCGCAGTTATTTCCTGTCTACTTTGAACTATTCGTGCTCAGTTTTAGATGTACATAGATACTACATGGAGTACAGGGCTGTTACATGTGCATGGGTTAGGGTTACTAACTAAAGACTAAAGATATTAGCAAGTGCAATAATGCCAAAGGACTTAATTTTGAAGTAGTTTTCTTTGTGAGTGCTTGAGTGGTGCTCTTTAATCTACTTACCTCCTCTGAGTCGCCCTTGAATCCCTTTGACGCTTCTGCAGTGAACTTTTTGTTGACAGCAGTGATAAACCCGACGCACAAAACTGAACAGGGACTTTCCCGGAAAAAACAGCCCATGTGAGACTCCGGGAGAAAATGGTCGCACATGCAGCTGCATCAGCGTCGCATCGCCCCGAGGTGCCTGTGTGTTCTCTATCCACGGCGCAATGAGCTCCACGCAGCGTTCCCGGTGCGCATCCGTGATCCCGCGCCTCCAACGCTTCAGCACGTCCATGCGTAAAGCAGCATCATATTCCTCTGTAGTCCTCAATGACAAGACACGACCATACACTCCGATGTCACTTGTCTTGACAGAGAGAAAAAATAATACAATCCAAGTGTGTGCAGACGACATTGTGATATTTCCTAATGGTGCTAGTTCTGTAGTCGTCAGCTCCCGTGCGCCAACTCTTCATCTGCTCACTTCAGTGCACGTATATAAGCCCACCGACAATGGAAACATCTTCCCACTTACAATTTGAATCCTGAGCCTCGTCACAGACCCTGCCCCTCTATTGTGTACGTGGGCCTAACCACCCATTTGCCCCCCACTGCTGTCTTCAAATGCGCTTGCATAATGAGGCGCCCCAAAGAGCCCCGGCCTCGTCTATTCACATTCACCTACTTAGCTAATGACGCTAATTACGCCATGTTTGGACCATCAAGGACGATCCTATTTACAAATGTTTGCGACTCGTACACAAATTGTTACAATGTGGAAATAAAAAAGATTTTATGTGAATGTGTTTTCAAACTGACACGTTCTGGTTTGAAGTGATCTAAAAGGAAGCCTGAGGGCCCTAGGAAACATCTAGGCCTGATGTAGGATCACATAAAAACTGAAAAGGGATAGTCCCTGTGGTTTTGAACAGGCATTTACAAAAGCAGCACAGGCATCACATCTTTAAGAGGATAGTGTATTCATTTCATTTTTATCCCATGATAAAACACAACCAAGAAACAATCTGTATAGGCTATATATTTTAAATATTGTAATGGATTTTATAGACTGTAATAAATAGTTTAGATTTAAATAAAATTACAATTAGATGTAATGCTTAGTAATGTCTAATTCTTCAACTCTAGTTTGATGAGACATATTAGACTCTGACTGTAATGTTTTGGCTTTAATGGCACATTTTTTGAAGGCACACAACTGATGTGTAATTAATCTGATGTGACTTGAATAGGCAGAAAAAAATAGTTTCCAATCTGCTTTTGTGTCTAAGAAAGAGAAAGAAAATAGTTCTTTCTTATATTTTCAATATAAAGTGTTTATGTGAGACACTTTATGTTTTTTGGATTTGAGAATGAAGGTTAAATACGTCATACATCCTACTAGCTTACAACAACTGTAAACATTATTCCTAACCATCAACAATTCTAATGTTATTTTAGCAGAAAGTCGCACTTTTACATCAATTTGAGTGAATAATGGCAAAACCACAGACTCCTCAAGTGTGCCATCAGAGCAGGTTAACCCCATGTTTCAGTAGTCTGTGTCGGGCCTTAGTGGGCAGAGAGAAGGCACTGTCCTGGTGGTTTGGGATGCCGGAGTTCCTCACTGATCCCCCGTGCTGAAGGAAGTAGGTCTCCTGTGCCACACTACGGGTTCCATACACAGCAGCACCTGCACTCCTGTGGAGCAAACGTCATATATAGTTACATTTCAAGTGGCAAGAACAATAGCATGCGAAGAAAACAGCTTACTTAAAGTGAGAAGTGGGTAATTTATACTAACTATATACAGTAAGTGAGGCATTTGGCTAAAGCAGTAGAACAGCAGACGTTAATTTACCCCAGATAAGTACGTACAATAAAATAATCTTTGTTGCAAAGCTGAGGGACCGTGACACCCATGTCAGTACTTCTCCATTATTAAAGCAAAAGTTTGGTTTTGTCTGATCCATGCAGGGATGTGCAAGCCGTCACATATTACACACATACATACTGATTACCACAGCTTCAAGCCCTGCCCCCGACATTTGTGATGAAAACCATTAGAAACCCCCCATCCACCATCACAGCCTCCACTACTGTGTCACTGCCGTACTGACCTGATAATAGCCTCCTGCAGAGTTTCAGTGTCACAGAAATGCGAGTGAAGAAGTGGAGTGGCCCTGACAAAAGAACGCTCATGGGCTCCCCTTGGTCGACCAGACAAGTTGGCTACAGGGGCACACACACAAAACAGAAGGTTCAGTACCTGGACAGGCATGTCTGCTACACAAAAGAAATGCTGATCACAGACCTCGTTACTGGTAACATTATAGACCCCCCACCCCCTTCCCCAAGTAAATATACTCACTCTAGCAGAAAAGTGAGAGCTTGGAAACTGGAAAAGATAGTCAGAAGGAATATCAGAAAAAAAGGAAACACGGGAAAAGTCAAGAAGAGGAGGACAGATGAGATTTATAAACTGTGGGTATTATAGGTGCTTTACATGTCAGTGTGCTTTGAATACAGTCAAAGTGGGCAAAGACATAGGGTCCCTGTGTGCCTGGAGGTCCCGGCGTGATGCTCCGTAAATGAGCTTCTAGTCCATTGAGCGCCGCCAAGCTGCTGTGATACTGGATATTAACCACAAAGAGAGCAGAATGGTAGACAAAAGCATATATTAGCAAGACAAAGACAAATTAGTTCACTCATGTAGTTATAAAGTGGAAGGGCTAACTTCAATTAATACCAACTGTTTTTGAAGCTCAGGTCACACTTAAGCTAAGAGCTAAATTAGATTCAGATTGTAATGAGCCCCAGTTGGTGGATTACACAGGGGGATATTGTAATGTATGACATTAATTGTGCCACAAAGCTTCTTTTTCCACTTTGTCATCTTACCAAAAAGAGCTCAATACAGGTTTAAGCTAATATAGTGTTTTGGTACTCAAGACCAGTCTTAAGAGCACATTTTATAGGTCTTATCTTATTTACTCTGGTCTCAGTCTCAAACATAAAGGAATGATGGTCATTGTTGTAACTGGCTGTAAAACTGAAATGCAGACGAGGACTCATTTACAGTTTATAACAATCTATAGTCCTTCACCAAGCACTAGTCCCATTTGGATTGGATTTGGACTTCAGGACTGAAGTACTATCTTTAATACATGTATCCCACACTGTCTCGGTTTAGTTCTTTAGTGTGACCTTGACTACCACCCAATGCTGACCAAACATTTTTACTACATAGAGTTCATATGCAGTAATGATTTGTAGTTTATTCCTCACCACTTCTTCCATGGAGGCAGAATCACTCAGGAAGGGTGGCTCCACCAGCAGAGCCAGAACAAGACCTTTAACTCGGTGTAGGTACAGCATCATGGGCACCAAAGAGTTATCTTTGTTGCCTTCAGGAGCACCAGAGCCGATATGGAGCTCTCCCATGTGACTCCCACCACTGTCTCTGCTCTTGTTCACCCCTTCATCATCACATGACACCTCCTTCACAGCCCCTCTGAAATCAAACATTGTCCTGAAACTTCCTTGTACGTCGTTAGGGCAGGAGTTTGTCTCAAGCTCGGAGTTATCCCCACCATTATCAATCTGGCTCACATCATCACCATTGGTATGAAAACTGTGATAATAGGAGTCTTCTTCTTCTGCTTCAAGGGAATTTTTTCCATTTGAGAGTGGGGAATCTGGAGAAAGAAGTGGGTCGGCGGTGTTCTGTGATGTAGCAGGGCTAAATACATTATCAGATGAAGAGAAACAAGGGCTGCAAGATGCCTTCAGGGGAAAATGGGAGGAGCTTGTGTCGGACTGTTCAGAGTCAGTGGAGGGTGTGTCTGATAATGTTCTTGAAAGGCGATTCTTCGTTGGTAGGGCATCTTTTTGTGGAGTAGAATGGGATCTGGAGAGTAGAAAGTATCAAGACAACCAGCACCATATTATATTTATATTAATCATAATATAACTTTCTATATTGTAATAAATTAGTACTTGATTTCCTTGTCGACTGGAGCGGACTGCAGATGATGAAGTTCAGATGTTGTCAAGAACACAGTAATGGAGCTCACGGATTCGGTCGTTGAACTAGAGCCGATCGCTCTTTTGACGTTTTGGACCTGAAATCATAATTGAAGCCTTTGGTTGTCACACATTTTGGAATAAGATAACTGGAATTAACATGAAGTGAACCTAAGAAAGTGTTTTAAGTCAAAGAAGGCAGCACAATAGGTATATAAGGTATAAATTGTTCTATTATGTATTTATTATAGAATGTATTTACGCATTTAGGCTGCCCTTTCTTGATGTACGTTTCACTCTCATGAACCATGACCTTCATTGTGAGCACTGGTGACATTTGAGTGCTCACAACTCTGAATAGGACACACACCAAAAAAAATTGCTTTAAGCCTGGTAAATGGCAAATAAACATTAGAAATGCAAGTACAAAGTAACTTTACCTTCCCCTGAAAAGGATACAACCTGCCAACACTAGAGGGCAGCGCTGGCATGCCTGAAGAATAAGTGCAGCTTTTAACAGGAGAAGTGGGTCAACCTGTGGATAAGACTTTAGTTTGTCAAAAGGTTTTCAAAAGTAAACAGAAAACATGTTGAAATAGGGAAACACTACAATCATTGTTATGAAACTGCTACTTCAACAGAACTGGTTTAGAAAACTGTGTTTGAAGTTGTTATATCATCTTTTTATCAAAAGACAGGCTGGGAAAGCTGCACTTAAATGTAAGAAATACCAACCTTGGGATAAAATATAATGTGACTAAGAAAAATGTTATCTGTATATCTGTAATAAAGATGTTTTTAGATTTCATAATTTTCATGTACAAGGCACACTTACACAATACCACAAGGCATTGTGTCAGAGACATATCCTGTTTGTAAATATGTAAATAAGTAAGTTTAAGACAGCTAAACAGAGAAGTGTGACAACATCTCATACATACATTTGTTGAATCAATGGTTCTCATGCAGCTAAAGATATGATGAAGATCTGAAGATCCTTGTTGCAGATGTGAGAGGTACCATGCCCATCGCACAGCCAAAGCCTCCCGACTCTGAAGCTGAAATAACAAAACACAAATAAAATTATGTACTGTATGTAAAGAAATGAGCAATTTAATCATTTCATTACTTTTATGTAATACTTCAATCTTAAATATGCCATTGGTTTTATAGCATATATTAACAATGTGTTTTTGTCATATTTTTATTGCCTTTTTGTGTGAAAATAAACAAACAACTGAATTGTTGGTGCAACACATGTATCAGTATTTTAGTAGGTAAACATTGGTTTAAAAAACATTACATTTTAACAACAAATGAGATTAACAAAAATGTTAGAGGGATAAAGACTTTACCTGGTAGCTTTGTCGAACAGAGCCATTGTAGAAGCAGAAGAGGTTTATTAGCTGATCAAGGAACTCACAAACACTGACAGTGGGGACATCCACGGAGCAGCCTAAAGCCTGAGACACACAGGAAAGGAGGCTTATATTCATCCACAATAAAACAAGAAGAGCATTCTGATGTAAACCCCAGTGTGAAATACACGCACCCAAATAAAATCATCCTTCATTCGAATGGCAAACTTGTTCCTGCGAAGTCTCAGTGCATGCACAGGTGAAGAGGACAGTTCAGAGACACAGCGACAAGTGCCAGCGAGCTGTCCACAAAGCAGCTCCTGCTTATCTATGGGAGTCTGACAAAATACAGCCATAAAACGAGTCATGTATTTACAGTGAATAACAGGACAACCAAGACACGCTCAAAGGCAAACCTCTTCAGGATAAAAGTAACAGATTCCTTCTCTTGTAGGGTCTTCCTCTGCTCTCACTTTAGATCCGTCATAGAGGAAAAAGTACTCGCACCTGCAAAACTCACATATTATAAACGTATACCAACATACTTTTTTGCTTCAATTGTTGTTTGTTTCAAGACATCTGTGCTCAGAGTTAAAGTAGGTAATGTGATAAAGTATAATATTTGAGTCATCAACTCCAGCAATGATTGGGGGGAAGAGAAACATTTGTACTATGAAGAAATTAAAAGCAGATGAACTTACCTTTTTAAGTCTGAGTGTATATGCTCAGCCATCACTGACTGCTCAAAGAAAAGACTATCTTGTATCCATGTATTCTAAATCCAACAGGTTGCAGCGAAACGTCCGATTTCAAAGCTCGAACGAAAAGGAAACTGTTTTGAGTTTGTTACTGTTAGTACCACCTTTGTGTTGAGCATTAGTCCGATTGACAGATATAGTGCCACTGGAGGAATGCGGGTCAGTCACACGCAATAAAAGTCATGTGAAAGTACGGCGAAGGAGCTGGGACAAACCTCCCCAACGCTGCTCCGCAAAATTAGTTTTCAACTGAAAAGCAAAACAGAAAAATCTCAGTTATGCTCTGTATGTATTATGCCACGTGATTTTATTTAATAATTGTATACATAAACAATGATAGTCACCCAATTAATCTCCTGGTTGGGCATTATAAAGCCTATGCTTCTGCCTATATACAGGCAATACCCTTTTCAGACTGTCTTTACGGTTAATTTTGTGTAATATTTCCTTTTTAAAAAGATTTATAATAAAGTCTCTCTTTCTCCCTCTCACTCTGGTTTCATAAAAAGAAGCTTAAAAAGCATATCAAGGTACCTTTCACATACACGTAAACACACTTTTAATGTATCTTTAATGTATCCATTTAAAGAGGAAACATAAATTGTAAATATATAGACCGCCCAAAACCAGTGTAACACCAAATAATGTATGTTTCTTTTTGGAAGATATCTAGACAATCGTGTTTTCTGTGCTCGTTTGGTAATGCTTGCAGCCAATCGTGAACGCGCTGGACGGACATCCAATCACTGCTCCTGCTGAACACAGACAACACCTCAGCTCAGATACGGTGGAGAGACGGCTTAGTTCACACGGTCCTGCTGTTTCTCGAGTTAACATTAAAAATTAAAATCAGTATACAGACACACGCGTATACCACTGTCAGCAGCCGTAGATAATGTGGCTACATGTTGTCGCCTCGTCTGCCATCTTGCTTCACGCGCGCCTCAGAGACAGACTGTGCAAATTGCTTCTGAGCCAGGTATCTGACCGGTTTGTATTCCCCTTTCACGTGGACTGTGGACGTCACTTTTAAAACTCATATCCCACGCCCCAACATACATTTAAATGTGTTTATAAAGCACTAAAATTAAAAACTGAAAAAAATAAAATAAAACTCCAGTAAACCTGACATCCCAGACATGACCTAGAAAGTGTATTTCAAGGGAAAAAGAAACTGTACTGTTGTGTAGCTGCGATTATATTGAATTGATTTGATGCTTCAAAATGAAGCAAAACACTGTTTATGACAATGCTATAAATAAATAAAAAATACAGGAAACAAATGGAGTACAAGAAGGTAATCAAAAGAACAAATGGTTCAAAGTGATTTTATTTCTGAATCTGCTGGAATCAACCAAACAGTAAAAGGCAAGATTGTCTTTTGGAGATTATACACAATAAATATTTTAGAAATGCGGAAGGCCTTTCGTCCAAAATGCCATGTTTTAAGTATAAATACTGTATTTTATGACATTTATAGCTCCTCATGTGATAGGGTTTGGGGCAATAGTTTAATAGCCTAGCTGTTTGTTTTTTCAATACCTTACTTTCTGTGCTCCACAGTGCTTTGGGGCGACCCTTACCACAACAATGCAAATACAGTCCTATCAAAAACAGTAGTGTCCTGTCCAAACTTAAAACCAGTTGAATGAAGAACACCATAAATGACACTGATTTCCTCATGTACACTGCCCTGATTGTGCTTTTAGAGGCATCTTGAGTTTGTTAGGAAATAGAAAATGTATTCGATAAATACAATTGGAATTTTTCAAATGTGTTATTATGGTTTGCTTTTATATTAAAAACAACATATTAAATATAGTCACACTAATTGCTTATCTAGTAATAGAATTTCTTTTTCCAGCTTCTTCATTTTAAGTGCTCTATATGCCATCAGCTGCTCCCGGTTTTCAATTTCCTTTTTGAGATAGGTACAGTAAAGAGATCTCAAGTCTTCCTTCTGCACCTGCAACATAAATTAACATATTATTGTTAATGTTTTTTTATTTTTTATTATTATTGTTATGGTTTTAAAACTTCCTTCTCACCCCAACATTCCCACTGCCCGCAGTGGCATTTGTTGCAGCAGCCATTTCCTGAAAGCTGCTGTTGGGGGCATCCTGGACAAAAAAATAAACAAACATTTTCACAAATAAAAAATATCTAAAACAATCCAAGATATATTCAGTAAAACAGACGTGTTAACTTACACCGTCATAATGTGTGTCGCTGATATCTGTCTCGTCGCTGCTCACACTCTCTGGTTCAGTTTTTGTTACTGGCAGGAGGATAACAGGATGGCCTGATACTGTAAAAAAATAAAAATAAATTGTGAGCTTAATGTTTTAAGTAATGTTGTTTTGTTTTTAGAATGCAATGCTTTTTTTCTTTCTTTATAATCTTGTCTTACGTCTGTAACTTATAGGACTCATCGCTCTCTGGTTTCTCTTCCCATGTAACTTGCACTGGTCTAGAGCTTTTGTTCCTATAAAGCGCTTGTCTGCTCATGGTATTAGTACACTTCAGTCTCGCTCATGACTTAGCCTCAGTTTATGTGCTCCTGACCCCACAATAGCTCTAAAGCACTGTTTGGTAAAGGAAGCCTTTAAGGCTTGTGTATTGAATGTTCAGTTTGTCAGACAGCGCCTGCTACGTCAACAGTGTTGTCATACAAGCTGTGTTTTTATATATCATATAAAGGGCATCTAAAGCAAATTTCCAAAATGTAGATGCATTTCCATTACTGATGGAACCAAAGGCTAAGGGGTTACCAAAGTAGTTTGTAAATAGAATATGACCTGTAGGCTCCTGACCTGACCCATACTGTGGAAATAAAGGTATATGTATTGGCTTGAAGTAAACCTACCGTTAATATAAGTGTTAGATGTGTCAGATTCACTAAGTGGCTCTATACATGCAGGTCCAGGGATGACTTCCACCCTCAGCTTGTCTTTTTGCAGCAGGACATCCTCTTCAGCAGAGGACAGGGAAGGTATTACTGGTATGCCCCCATTTTTTAACATTTCAGCCCTTCGTCTTCTGGCTGCACCAAATAAAATGTAAGAAAGTGGCACTTAAATGGCCAACACTATGCAATGTTAAAGACGCAATGAAAGGTTTACCTGATTGTATGATATTTTTATGTTTAACCTTCACTTGTTGCCAACTCCTTTTGTAGCCACTATCTGAAACCCTGAGAAGTAGTTAAAAAAGCTCAATTAAAATACCAACCAAAATGTATTATTTAGACTGGTAAATTACTATTCTTACGCATTAATTTTATCAGCTATTCTCTGCCATGCTTCCTCTCTTAACTTTGAGGCGCTTGAGGTGTTGGATTTAGCTGTCAAAATGTCCCGTTCTTCTTCATACAATTTCAAAATGAGTTCCTGCTCTTTGGTGCTGAAGAAGTGAGCTCTTTCTTGTTTTCTCATCAACTGAAGCTCTACAGACAGAAAACAAAGGGATTTTAGGGAATATCATTAATAATGATGTAATAGATAATGTTTATTAAAGGCTTGTAATGAGTTTATGATCACCTCGCTCTGTGTCGATAAGCGCCGCAATCGAGGTTTGATTGGTCTCGCCTTCTGCTGCAGCCTGGACGCACGCAGTTATCCGAGATGATTCAAGGCTAGATTTACTAATCAAATCGTAAAGCTCTGCCATTCCGACGGCACAAAGTCGAGTTTCAGCCACTCGTCAACCTGCCTTGCCACGCTTCGCCGCTTCTGTCACCACCAAAGCACAGTAATTGGGTCCCGGAGAAGGCTCCAAATGAAGCGGGGACATCAGCAAGCTTTGTTAACCCAGGATTTTTTAATTCGGCTTAAGGCGCGTTCACGTGAAGGCGGAGAGAGGGCTTAAGCCGACTGACGCAATAGTGGGCGTGGGTTTAAGTTTCAGTCAAGCCAACATAATTTTGATATAAAAATATATATCAATATTTCAGCATGCATGGACCTAATAACTAAGGGAAAGCTTGTAAATAGATACCCTTTTCAAGATACAAATATGGCATATTGCTAATCAAAACACTGAACAAATATAGTAAACAAAAGGTTGGTTATGTAAACTGCATAGATTTTTTTGCAGTAATGGTCCAGGTTGTAAATGGCCAGCTTCCATTTGGTAATGTACCCAAGGTTAAAATAGGAATGCGTTATGACACTTATTTGACGGCAACAACTCAAGCTGCACATGGAAATACAACCACAAATGCAAAACTGAGAAAAGACAATAGGGTTAACAGTTACTTTATTTAAGTTTAATTTAAGCAGACAGTTTTGTCAAATGGTCCAGGGCAAAACAACTGTAATTGTGGGTGCCCCATTCGTGAAGCACAGAGGTAAACAGAAATGAAATAAAAGTAAACTGTAGTCAAGAGTGTGGTCCAGTAACAGAGCAAAGTGAGGACTGGTCCCAGTGCCAGGTAAAGATTTGGACAGGGGAGCTACTCGTTATGGCCCTCATAACCATCAGGCAGAGCATTCACATGTGAATTGTGGAAGAGTGAGTGGTTCCCATCACCCCAAGGGAAGCGCTGTAAGACAAAAGGAAACACCATAAGTGGACAATAACAGATTTTTTATTTATTATTTCAGTCACCTTGAAGAGAACACTAACCTTAGAGCGAATACGAAGGTGACTATATGGGACAAACTCTGGCTGTTCGTGGTTGTGATGCTGCTCCTTAAGGTATGTGTTCAGCATGCACACAGCAACACCAGGAAGGGCAACCACAAAAGTCAGGATCTTCCATGTCTTAGCTAACAAGAAAGAAAATATAAGATGCATGTCAAAATGCAAGTGATAGGCCTATAAGCAGTACTTGATTTGTAAAGACAGAATATTTGTATTCTATAGTTCCCCATCATTGAGAGGAAAAAAAATAAAAAGTTGTAGGAGGAAAAAAGAAGATTTGCCATATAACTTATTGGGTCTAAATGATCATTTTAACCTTTCCACAGGCCGAGTTATAAATCCAAATTAAAACTGTTTAAAAACAGGACACATACATTTTTCTTTTAAGAAGCTTCTTTTATAAAAAAAAAAAATAAAAAGCGCCGATCCTAGTCCCAATTAAGGAGCACTGCCTGTAGGGTTTGAGACGTTTATACATGGGCATACATTTTCTAGGTTTATATTACCATTTCCCAAAATAAACGTACATTATGCCTACTTACTCGGAATTTGTAGCTCGGCAAATATGACAAATTATATGTATTGCGTTTAAGTTGTATAAAATAATACCTTTCGATAATCGCTAAAAAAAAAAAAAAAAATAAAAATACTTTGGTTAAATGCGGAAAACATTTTAGATTACCGTTATTTAAAAGAGGGACTTCGTGTTAGGAAACGAGAATGTTTTGAGGAGCTACGTGCCGATCAGTGAAGGGTATTACTAACTGGAGCTAATGCTAGCCGAGCAAGGTCACGCTCAAACACTTGGTTATAAATAATCAAATGAAAGTTATCCACAATTGTTCCAGTGAGAAGCAGTTACCCGACTGTTCGCCATGGGCGCTCGCAGCAGCAGAAAGCTGTCGCCGAGTCTGGGACAAAGATGACCTGGCCAAAGCCTGAGTAAAGCGTCCGAAAGCCGCCATTTCCTTTAACTGGGAGACGCAGAACCCGGAAGCAATTTGTAAGAATAGGTCACGTGGTTTACTATTGTATTGCTCTTGTCCGCCCTCAAGTGGTGAAGGTTTTCTGTACTTTACCGCTACAGTATAATAATTTAACGGTGACAAATAGTGGCCTAATAAAATAACCTCCGAGTTTTGTGCAAACTATTTTAATAATAATTGAACAAGAGCTTTTATTGAAAGCTTGAATAATTACGTTTGGCTGTTAAGTTTATGATAGGACTATATAGGAGCATTTTGGCAACCTAAACCCAATTATTATTTTTTTTTAAATATACAATTTTAGTTTAACAAAAGGAACATTTCACTTTAAATGGGAGGATTTCCTGGGATCTTATGGTCAAAGTCCAACCACACAGTTTAAAGACTAAAGTCCAGACATACAGTTCAGAGACTGTTCTTGTTGATGAAGGTAAGTGATCAGATTAATTTCAAATTAATGCCACAGTGTGTGTTATATTGTTTGTTACTTCATTGATCCCTCATATACAGAAATGTTGTAAAGGTCTCATATCTTAAAAAAAAAAAAAAAAAAAAACACGAGCACAGTAACATTAAGAATTTAAAAGAGTGTTACTATATTGTATACAATTCTGAAGTTTTTTTTATATTATAGAAGCAGCCTCTATTTTTTAAATTGTTAATTACTATAAGTTCAATACCTGTATTGTTTGATTAGTTACATTCATGGAACCTCAGTATCACCAGTTTGGGCTTGTGTCCGTCTCCAGGGAGCAGACAGCAGCCACTTTACAAAGAGGTATAAATAACAGTAATATAGTGTATTTATTTTGATTATTCTAGCTTAACCATATACACATTTTTATAGGCACAAAGAACACAGTTGTTTACATTCTCTACAGCGTTCTGGTGCTGCTGCTGGCTATCCTACTGTTGATAACTGGGGTAAATTGTACGTTTCTAGACGATAGTGTTGCTCATACAACATTTATAGTTAAAGTACACAGTTTTTTTTGTTTTTTTTTTCTCCCCATAGTCTCTCAGTTAAGCAAGGATGTGAAGAATATCAAAGTGCTACTTGAGCGAAACATCAGTAAATCAACCTTTTCTGCATCCACTTCAGGTAGGACATTGTATTTAATTCTAAAGTGTCAATTAAAATAGTCTTCACTTAAGGTTTACTCAGTTTTTTATGTTGTCAGTGGTTTCTCAAAGTGACACAACTGTGCAGCAGGTCTACCTTCATAAAGTTGTTCCAATTAGAGGTGAAACAAAAAAATAAGTTATATTGTAGTTGATAAATTAAAATGTACAGTAGATAAGACATATTCTTCTCTTCATAACACAGGACAATGTAGGGAAAGATGGGCGTTTTATGAGAACAGATGCTATTTTCTGTCTACCACCACCAAGACTTGGAGCCAAGCAGAATCTCAGTGCGAAATGCTTAAAGGACACCTTCTGGTTGTAAACAATAAAGAGGAACTGGTAAGGATCAATGAGTGCATCCTAAGGTAATAATCTTTAACCCTACAGTACTTGGCTCACATTCTAACATCCATCAATCCATCCATGAATCTACTCCCGCTTATCCGGGGATGGGTTGCGGAAGCAGCAGTCTAAGCAGAGACGCCCAGACTTCCCACTCCCTAGACACGTCCTCCAGCTCTTCTGGGGGAATACTGAGGTGTTCCCAGGCCAGCCGAGAGACATAGTCCCTCCAGCGTGTCCCAGGTCTTACCCCAGGGCCTCTTCCTGGTAAGACATGCCCGGAACACTTCCCCATGGAGGCATCCAAGAGGCATCCGGGAGAGATGCCAGAGCCACTTCTTTTCATGTGGAGGAGCAGCAGCTCTACTCAGAGTTTCTTGCGAGTGACCGTGCTCCTCACCCTATTTCTAGGGGAGCATCCAGCCACTCTGCATTTCTGCTGCCCGTAGCCTGTTGCCATGAGGAACAGTTGAATGGCTTCTCCAGATCCACAAAGCACCTGTGGACTGGTTGGGAAAACTCCCATAAACCCTCCAGCAACCTGGAGAGGTTATAGAGCTGGTCTAGTGTTCCACGACCGGGACAAAAAACGCATTGTTCCTCCTGAATCCGAGGTTTGACTATCGGCCGAATTCTCCTCTCCAGTACCCTGGCATAGACTTTCCCATAGAGGCTGAGGAGTGTGATTCCTCTGTAGTTGGAACACACCCTCCGGTCCCCCTTCTTATAAAGTGGCACCACCACCCCGGTCTGCCAGTCCAGAGGTACTGTCCCCGACTGCCACGCAATGTTGCAGAGGCGTGTCAGCCAAGACAGCCCCACAACATTCAGAGACTTGATCTACTCAGGTCGGCTCTCATCCACCCCCGCACATTCTAACAATCTCTATAAATATTTCTTTCTTATATTTTCCTAGGACTACATTTCACAAATAGCTGAACTCTCATTAACCTACTGGATAGGACTCGTTGAGCGGGAAGAAGAGGGCCACTGGAGCTGGGTGGATGGAACACACTACAATTCAACACAAACGTAATAAAACTTAAATGTTTATCTTAAACATACAGAAATGATTGTGTCTTTGCCTTCTCCAATATCTCTCCTTCATCACCCCAGTTTCTGGGATTTGGGTCAGCCAGATAACTGGGAATACAGAGTGAACGGGGAGGATTGTGGGCAGCTCCATGCTTCGCTCAAACGCAAACGCAAGCTGTGGAATGATGCGGACTGTAGCCGTTACTATCACTTCATCTGTGAGAGCAGTATATGACAACTTCTGACAATACTATTGTTCTTGTACTTGCTTATTTACAATACACTTGGCAAATAAAAAAATATTCAAAATTAATAAACTTCAATTTACTTTACTTACTTGGCTTATTAGCATGTTTTTTTTAACTTCAGCCTTCCAGATTTTATGTTTTTGTTATTTTATTTAATAAATGTATTTTGACTAAAAATTTATCTGAGCTTTCAGTCTGCAACCTTCAGCCACTGATGCTTCTACCTACAGTAGAGTCTTTGTAGGGTCACTGGGTAAACGGGGAAAGCACATGGTTGCTTTCCCCAGATGAACATCTTACAAGGTCTAACAGTATATAGCTCGTCTTAGTTTTAGTTTGTTAAATCAGTACAGAATAAAGATTTTGAGTCACTAATTCACCTTGTCTCAAAAGACTGGATGGTTGGAAAAAGCTAGAGGAAGTGCTAACCATGCTAAACCCTGCACAGTGATCTTTATGGAAGTATTATCAAGTCAAAACTATTGAGAGCGCGTAAACACGATTTCGAGCGAGCAGGCTACAATGTGAGCGAGCATACGCAGATCTGAGCGAGCAGGGTCTATAGTGCGCTCTCGTTTCTGTGTCAGCGCGTGCACAAATCTGTCAGTGCGCTCTCAGTTCTGTGTTAGCGCTCGCTCCAGTCTGTCTGTGCACTCTCACGATTCCGTGTTTGTTCCCTCTCTGTTTTTGACTGTGTTTGAACATTAAGCTGCTGAGGGCGCAGTAAGTTTTAAAAAAATGGCAACAGGACATACCCACATCCGGGTATAAGCTCACTTTACTTTCAATGTAAAAGTCAACAAGTTAAGCTACAATAATCACACTGTTTTTTTAAGCAAAACAAAAAAAATAAATATGGAAAACGTATGTAGAAGAGTACAAAAGGTACAAGCGGATAATATATACTTTTTAAAGTTTGGATTGTATAGTTACGGTTATTTATTTATTTATTTATTCACATTTTGTGAGGATAAATCCCTTGAGATGAAACATTTAGTTTTCGAGGGAGTCCTCTTGCTCACATTCATTCACTAGGGACACTTTAGAGTTGCCAGTTGACCTATACATGCATGTCTTTGGACATTATGCCTCAACCTATTAACAGACAATGACTAACTTGATAAATATAAGCCCTAATGTAGTACCTCTGTTACCTCACTAGATGGCAGCAAAAGTTATTCATGAGAGAACCATTCATCTACTGGTCACTGAAATCATTTGTGTAACAGAATAAACAAAATATGATGTCACACTACTAAATGTATTTCTTTATTACATAATAATAATAATAATAGTTGTATTTTTTATTAATTTTTTACTTTTTGATTTATTAGTACCTCTCCTGACTGCAGCAAGACATTACTACACCGGGGTTTGAGTGATGTGTCCTACAAACTAAGGTTCTATCCCACGTGTGATTCTCTTTGCAGCAGAAACAAAAAAAATAAATAATATTAATTAAATGTAAGTTTTAAATGTGAGATTTGGCTGCGTCCTGCCTTTTAAAACTCTGCGGTGTCAGAGACAGGACAGGGGACATAAATAAGGCTCAAATGATTAATAACACAACAAACTCTGGAATCTCAACCTGACCAGTCAGTTCTTATTCAAAGCAGGGCACTGCTCCCGATAGTTTGTGACTAATAATAATTTCAATAAGCTGTATTATTTACACTGATAATAGCTGGTAAAAGTACCTTTACTGTATGAATGTGTGTGATACATATACAAATGTATTTGTGTTTTTTTGTGCTGTATGCTCTGCTGTTGCGTGACACTGCACTTGGGACAATAACATATATTTGATTGATTGACTGATACTGCACAGTTGGAACAGGACACTATTTGGACCACTTTGTCCCAGTGAGACAGACTTTATTCTCCACATTTTGTCCATAATCATCCAGCCATTAAGATTCATTCCAAAGTCAAGCACAGTTATGTACCGACATATTTTACATTTCTATTTCTGTGAACCACCGGACATATTTTGTTTTATTGTAATATAATTTTAATTTAATTATTTGTATTTCATTTAAATTTGTTGCATCATTGGAATTATCTGAAAACTATCTCCAGGACCCACACAAATGACTACAAAACACCAACATTTCTGCTCTTCTGCTTTTGATCCATCGGTCATTAAAATGACAATATTGAAGGTGAAATTATTACTTACACCCTACAAGTCTAAAATGTTTTCCAAATTTCACTAACTTTTTGCACAACAGCAAAATCTAAACAGGCCTATAATAATGTAATCTCTGGAATTTGTATCCAATTAAGTGATGTGAAACCTTAATACACATTTTCTTCTCTATAAAACATTATTTAAGGATTATCTATTCATTTTGTAATATCTAATTATCCATTGTAAAACAATCTGTCAGTTAAGTTAGGTAAGTTACTAAAAGCTCCACCAGAACTACTTTTACTATCCTTGACTATATTCTGTATTTCCGAAGGTCAACAGACCTTTAATATAGTACCTAAATTAAAAAATGTTTTTGTATTTTAAGTGTAAATGAAAGAAAAAAGTGTGATTAATATATAAAATCTACTATACTGTATGGTGAGGTCTGCTGGTGAAAGTTCATTTATTCAGTTTGTAAGTTACAGCTTTAATCTGTTTATCAGAGTGCATTTAAGATGAATATCTAGAATGTATTACTTGTGTGTGTTGATTGGTTATTGATACAATAGGAGATGACAATAGTATAGAAAATAGAGTTTCAATAATAGTTTTAGGTAAATGGTTTTAAACTCTATACCCAGCATGTGGCATTGTTGTCTTGATATCTGCCACCATATGGTCCAGTTCTTCATCTGTTATTTTTGAGTATGTGTTTATAACAGACATGTTGTTTTCAGCAAGACATCTCTGAACACTTTTAGATACGCCAAGATGCTGAGGTATCATTCCAAGAGTCATGGACAGTTGCTCCTTGTGCTTGCTCCGAATACACATCTGGTATTTCAGGTTGACAACAATAGATGTAATCTAGAAGACTGTGTAGTCTTTCCACAACTGGTGGGATGTTAATGGAGTGGGCCACAGCATTTGTCAAAATTATCTCTTGTGAACAAATACATTCAAGGAAGTCCATATCAATGGGGGAATGATTGAGGACTTGAATAAGCCTCTCCAATATTACATCCCTTAGTGGACCTATGTTCTTAGTAATGTCACGTGTGCTTATACCTGTGAGTTTTGAGTAGCCTAATTAGACAAGATTGATTATTGTAAGGGTAATTTTTACACATTATAAAATGCACCACTGACCATTAAGCTACTGTAAAATGACTAAATAAGAAATTGTCATTCACGGTTGTTAGCTTAATGCTAATTAAGCTAGAAAGACAACAAGCTTGCAACAACATCACAAATGTTTATCAAAACAGTTATTTGTTCACTGATGGAGAAAAAAAGGGCGAAAACAATGCTCACTAAGATATAACGGTTCTTGAATGCAGGTTGTTTCACTTAACTTACTTTTCGTCAAAGGGACTTGTTGACTTTTACATTGAAAGTAAAGTGAGCTTATACCCGGATGTGGGTGTGTCCTGTTGCCATTTTTTTTAAACTTACTGCGCCCTCAGCAGCTTACTGTTCAAACACAGTCAAAAACAGAGAGGGAGCAAACACGGAATCGTGAGAGTGCGCAGACAGACTGGAGCGAGCGCTAACACAGAACTGAGAGCGCACTATAGACCCTGCTCGCTCAGATCTGCGTATGCTCGCTCACATTGTAGCCTGCTCGCTCGAAATCGTGTTTGCACGCTCTCAATAGTTTTGACTTGATAATACTTCCATAGATCTTACAATCATGTGTCTTAACATGCAAGTGTGCCTCATTACCAATGAGTTACATAGTGGAGTATCAAATTTGTTGAAGTTAGCCTGAATGCTGAATGAGAACTGATACACATACAGAAACATAGCAATCACCACAATATATAAAATACAAAACATGCTCAAATGACATGGTCTACAACACGGTGCTATGTTCAGTGGAAAACCCTGAGAACTCTGGCAAGTGGCTCACTATTTACTCAGCTGTGTGCTGCAAAGTTAAAATAAATTCAGCTAATGTTTAAAGATAGTGACCCAGATGAGGACAGAATGTACACAAAAAGAGCAGTGCGCTTTTACACAAAAAAAGCAAAAAAAGTTAATCTTTAATTGGTTTGTAACGCAGCCACAGTCAAATCATTTTACTTTAACAGAATTATGAAAAGCTCTGTGTATAGAAACTTGTGTTACTGCTGGCTGAACCCACCCCCTGTTTGGTTCTTATCTCTTTCTTTCTTCACCTCCTGAGCTATAAAGAGGTTGCTCCATTCAGTTGCTTGAGACTCCAGCCATGAATCTGACTGCTCTTCTGGCCCTCCTGCTTACTGGTATGAGCTGTGAAAGGTTTTATATACTTCCTGGGGTGTTAACTTTGTGATCTTGTTCATATTTCTATGTTTTGGCAGCTTATGTGGTCAATGGGGCTACAGTGTCAAAAGCTGTGTGGCAGTTTGGAAACATGATCCAGTGCGTTCAGCCTGGTGCAAATCCTTTTGACTACAATAACTATGGCTGCTGGTGTGGCTTCGGAGGAAGTGGGACCCCTGTGGATGAGTTAGACATGTAGGGCCTAAGTTATCTACTGATCCATCTTCTTTGCTTTAAAAGATTAAGATACAATTTTGTATATTTTGTAGGTGCTGCAAAGTGCATGACAAATGTTATGAAAGCAGCAGGAAGGCTCCTGGCTGCTCAGGGATTGCTGATCTCCCTCATGTTCTGGTCTATGATTACACCTGCTCAAACCAGAAAGTGACCTGTTCAGGTAAAGTAATATATCCAGGCAGCGGCAGTTGTGTGGACAAAAATGCCTTGTTATTGTCAGAGGAGAATGGGCAGACATGATAAAAAGACTGAGATATCATCATCTCTGAACGCTCAACATGTCAAACCTTGAAGCAGATGGACTACAGCCGCAGAAGACCACACCGGGTGCCGCTTCTGTCTGCTAAGAATAGAAAACAGAGGCTACAGTTTGCACAGGCTCACCAAAATTAGACAATAGAAGATTGGAAAAACGTTGTCTGGTCTGATGAGTCTCAATTTCTGCAAATGGTAGAGTCAGAATTTGATGTAAAGAACATGAAAGCATGGATCCATCCTGCCTTGTCTCAACAGTTCAGGCTGGTGGTGGTGGTGGTGTAATGGTGTGAGGGGATATTTTCTTGGCACACTTCGGGCCCCTTAGTACCAATTGAGCATCATTTAAAAGCCAGAGCCCACCCTGAGTATTGTTGCTGATCATATTCATCCCTTTATGACCACCATGTACCCATCCGTCTGAAGGCTTCTTTCAGCAGGATAATGCACCAGGTCAAAGCTCAAATCATCTCAGACTGGTTTCTTGAACATGGCAATGAGTTCACTTTACTCAAACAGCCTCCACAGTCGGCAGATCTCAATCAAATAGAGCTGGAACAGGAGACTCACCTAATGGATGTGCATCCGAAGAGTCTGATGATATCATGTCAATATGGACCAAAAGCTCTGAAGAATGTTTCTAACATCTTGTTGAATTTATGCCACACGATCTCGGGTAAACAACAGAATTAACTTCTTTTAACAAGAAAATGGAGGAAAAAAAGTTATTGATCTATGATCGCTAACTGTGTCCTCAAAAAGAGGGGCCAACACGGTACTAGTAAGGTGTGCCAGTGAGAGTAAGTCAGAACTTGAAGCTGTGACTCCTACATGTTTTTGTCATCTCAGTTGAGATACAACTAAGATGATGTGTACCACAAACACCTGCAGACATTTTCTGAGGGAAAGAATCTATATTATAGAAGTGTATTATGTGCAAAATTAAAATCTTTAGTTCACCCTATCCCACAAAACAAAAACATTGATGTTGAATTTGTCATAATTTCAATATAATGATATATCTTTGCTGAGCTGTATGTATGAATCACTTTGTGTTATTATATACTACATATTCACTGATCCTGGGTCATATCTTTTTGCAGCTACCAATGAGAAGTGTCAGGCTGCTGTGTGCGAGTGCGATCGAGTTGCAGCATACTGCTTTGCTGAGGTCACATACAACCCTGAAAACAAGAACCTGGATCCCAAAGTCCACTGTGTCAACTGAGTTACACAACTAATGAGACTTTCAAAATCATTAAAAAAGAGACACAATTTACATTGCATTCATTTAATTCCTTATAATTGTAACGATTGATAGATAGATTGATAGATAGATAAATAAATCGATAGATAGATAAATCGATTGATAGATAAATCGATAGATAGGCTTACATTACAACAGAAAGACACAAGAGAAGTCTGAATGTTTGTGCTTGTTTGCTAATGTCATGCTCAATAAAGGCAGTTATCACTGTTTATCTCAAGACAACATTTTAAATTTACAGCTTCTTACAATTCATTTCTGTGTCCTTTACATATAAAAGTGTGTATGATTATATTCTAGTGATTTTTGTTTCTCTTTCTATTTGCTAGATATCACACAAAAGATCTCTTTTATGCAGCACCAATAATAAACAGCAAGTACAAGTTTAGAGGAATGTTTTTTAGTGTAGATATAAAATATTTTCAAAATGGAAATAAAAAAAAACATATATACACACATATATAAGGCATTGTATTGTGCTTTATATTGGTTTGTAGAGAAGGGTGGTCACATACTTCTTTTTGTATCGGTGTGTTGCACTGAGGACCATGACTCCATCCTGAAATTAAATCCAGATGCAAAAATGACTCCTTTACTGAACTCTTTGTTTTCCTTTGGTCAGTATAGGGTAGTCTGGCTATATCTCATTGTAAAATAAATAAAAGTAATTAAAATGCTAAATAATACCCTATTAAAAGTCAAGAGGGATAAAACTAGTTCTTTCAAAACAGGCCACGTGTTAAAATGAACATGGCACTGAAATCTGTGTCATGCTTGTGGCGGAAAATAAATAGTTTTGGGACATCATTACTTATATTTTTGTGTGTTTGTTACCTTAATCGAAAGGGCATAGAGATGGTTGAGCATCACATGGTTTGGCTCTGGAAGCAGCGTTGGGTCACACTGATGCAGTTTAAAAAGTAAGTATATAATTTGATTACTTACATTTCCAGATCTACTTAAAATAATAAATAATTTAAATTGTGTGGCTCTGTACACTTACAGAGACCCCAGTGTCTTTGTTAAGCAGCACTTGCAGCAAGTGTGGAGGCAAGATCGGAGGATGTTTCAATTTCTCTTCCGCTTTGAGTAGATATGCGTCTTGTTGGTAAGGGCCAGGCGGGGAACTGGACAAATCTGAGAACAAGTCCATCAAACAATATTCAAACAGCAAAATCTGGGCAGATAATAGAAAATAGTGGCATAAAACAGTGGATTAAAAAGTGCCACAGGTGTCCATACCAGAGAGGTCTGCTGAATCCTCAGAGTCAAGATTTAGGGCATCAAACACCTCAAAGTCAGTCCTCTTTACCTGTATGACATTATTGACTGTTCCTGTCTTAGATGTCAGAACACTCTGTGGAAAACAAAGTGCAATGACAGAGGTATACAAATAACCTTTATATACAGTTAGTGGGGACATTTAAGCCAACAAGAACTTACCCCAGTGGGATCTAAAGTCCACTGTCCATCTACACAAAACTTGTACTGGTGCTCTCCCTCAGGCAGATCCACAATAGCCACAAAGTTGTTCTGACTGAGACCAAAATACAATTTATTACCACATATAGATGATGTTTTTGAATGTTTAACTTTTCACGAGTAGCCGTACCTTTTGTTTAGTGGGATCTTAGAGGCCCAATTGTTGAAAGAGCCAGACACATAGACCTCTTTGGCCACACCTAACCACCTGAACACTGTGGGTCTGGCATGTGTTGGACATTTGCCCTCATTCTCAATGTCATGTTGCCAGGCCAAAAACTCCTGCAATTCCTGTGGTGCCTGAAGAGGGCAATAACACAACATGTTGGAACCTTCTCCTTGCAACATCTTCACAGCACCACAGCACTGCCTCAATGAATGCACACATCCATTCAGTTCTTTTGGATAAATAATAAGTAGGGTACGTTGTTATTAACAATTTAGCCGACACTGCTGTGGATATGTGTGAATGATAAGACAAGAAGGATTTGTGTGATTTCTTATGCTTTTAGCAATATTAATGGATTCTGCTGTTTGTATACAAGGTGCTCTCAACACAATCATGGTCAAGATCGAT
Organism: Neodontobutis hainanensis; assembly: GCA_024349245.1. Taxonomy (NCBI): domain Eukaryota; kingdom Metazoa; phylum Chordata; class Actinopteri; order Gobiiformes; family Odontobutidae; genus Neodontobutis; species Neodontobutis hainanensis. The sequence continues at coordinate 4,095,345 of JALDNG010000043.1, read as the reverse complement.
ATTTATGTTCTGATGTGCCTTTTGTGGCTGTGCGTGAGGGTCCCATAGCACCCCACTCAAACACTGCGAGTCAGGAGTGGTGGAGGCCTACCTGTGCTCACCTATAGCAGGGTAGAACTTCTTAATCTACGACCGCTTGGTACTCGTACACTTTGGATTCTGAACTGTGTGACACTAAGCGCAGGGCGAGGAAACATGGATGTAGAGGGGGAATTAAAGTGAGAAATCGGCTGCACGGATACAACCCTGTACTTTCCTCTGTGATTATGGGAAATGTGCACTCACTTGGTAGACCTTTTGCACTGACATATCACATTATGAAGTGTTTTGAGAGGGTATTTCTTTGTCACCTTAGGAAACAGGTGGCCTTTTTTCCAAAACCCACTACAGTTCGCTTACAGGAAGGGCGTGAGTGTGGATGATGCCTTACTGCTCCACACAATCTATCAACACCTGGAAAAAACTGGCAGCTCTGTTCAAATTATGTTTTGGGATTTTTGCTTAGTGCTTTTAATACAATACAACCACATGATTTAGCAAATAAGTTATTGGCGTTTGCGGGCGCATCACTACAGATGACAGAGACAGAATAAATAAACTGATTGAAAAGACTGGCTCAGTTTGGACTCGGTGGACATTGGTGGACACTCGGTGGAGAACTGTCCTGTCTCTCACGGACCATCCTCACCACAGTATTTTTAAATGAACTTAAGAGCTCTTTCAGTGAATAAATGGTGATGCCTCCGTGTTCAACTCAACAAAAACTATTTTATTCCTCCTGCGGTGTGCTTCTTTTTTTATTTTTATTTTTATTTCAACATTTTGTGTAAAAAGATTGCCTTTTTTCTGATCTGTTGTATTTAAAACCTTGTGTTGTGGAGCACTTAGGTTACAAGCGTCTGTAGCTGAGTCCTTAATGTTGTTTTTGTTGTTGGCTTTTTACATGTGATGCGTTTGTGTGTCCATGGCAATTTAATTTCCCCCTTAGGAGATTAACAAAGTCTATCTATCTATGTAGTCTAATGTAAATTAAAAGTATACCACACAAGCAGCATTAATTTACATCCATTTTATTCAGTTACATTCTTACACACTATTATTTATCCTGCTGATGTAGGTAAACTATAATATATACATGTTCACAATTACATTTTGGCAATTTATTGAGGACAGTAAATAACCAGATGCTCTTTTTGTTTTTGTTTTTCTCTGAAGAAGTTTCTTAAAGTAAAAGTTAGTGTGGCCTGTTTTTCAACATTTTTAACTCTGATTTATAATTGCTATCCAGTAACAATGTAACCATCCAGAAAATCCAGTTTGTTGTTAAAGAAGGTTTATGCCATAGTTAAGGAGGAATGTATAACTTATTCCCTTCATTAACCCCCAGTTTGGAAAAACAGACGGGAGCACTGACAGTCAGAGGTTTTGTGTTATGTTGTGTGATAGTTCCCTTAGTTAAACACACAACAATGTGGCTTGTAAAACAGCTACTAGTAGTACACATGTGTTTAACTTAGAAGGTCATTGTGACCTTTGGACCTATCCTAATGAGTACCTTTGGGTCTTCTCTGTGAAAGAGGTCTGCGTCCTCAGTGCTGTCCATCAGGATTTTGGGACGGGTATCTTTGCCTCCTTGTTGTCCATCCCGGTAGGACCTTTCCCCCTGACCCCCGCTGCCTCTGTCACTGCTGCTGTTCCCCATCCTGCACGCTGTAACCACTGTGTACGGGACGGGTAACGCATTCAGGTTAGTGTGCATTCAAAAGACATGAACACAGAAAGCACAACAAAACGTGTGTGCGTAAGGCAGATTGTTTGATAAATCACTAAAATACTCACCGAAATCTTTTCAGACGAAGTTTCCCCGCTGGTCACACAAAGGCCCTTGATGTAACGCACATTTGTTTTGGCGTCTGTAGACTAGTTGTAAAGAACAATGTCCCGTTGGTTTTCCGCTGTAGGGTCCAGGAGGGTTTCTTTTCACTGAATAACGCCAGTCCAGGTAACTATCCCGCTACTTTAAATCTAAAACATATGTACCACACTTCACGAGCGTTTGTGCCAAATTGCACAAAGTGGTGTTCCGTGGTGCAGAAAGAAAACACACCTCTTCCGCCTGCAGCTCACGCGGGGTTAAAGTTTAACCCCATGAGTGCCAACTTTTTCTGCAGTCGCATTATTAACGCGACTACAGCGTTTACTTTAAAGTCTCGTCGTGTTACTTGAAATTATAACACTTTTCACATTTTAACTCTTTCAAAAAGTGTCCTTGTTTGGTCATGACCTTACTATCTATGATCATGACATATGACTGATGACTCAATTGTTCTCACAGCTCTCAGCTTTCATGTCATACCCGCACTCAAAACCCACTCATCAGCATTTTATTGTTGTTTTAATAAGCTATCCCTTGTTCCTTGTTAATATTCCATACAATAATAATGTTTATCACAAAAAGTAGGGTTTTATGTGAGGCCATAGGGCTGTGTGCTGTTGAAAACATCTGTAGGTCTATAATTTTATTCCAACTGCACCAATGTCCAATATATATATATATATATATATATATATATATATATATATATATATATATATATATATAATTTTTCTCTCAGTGTTTGTGTATAATAATTTAAGAATTAATGAGTATTGTGTCTAAATTGACAAAAGCCAATATTAAAAAAGGACTAAACCAAAAGCCTAATCTAAGACTAACTCACAACTAACAAAGAAAAAACACTGGACTAAACAAATACTAAACCAAGGACTAATCCATGTCTAACCCATTTATAAACCGGAGCTAAACCTGAAATGTAAAGTTCTGACATGATTAATCTTTCAATGTCTCAAACTTCTCTTAGAGGATTCAGTAGTTTTCCAGTTTAAACATTTAGGCCTATACCTTTTCCAAGCATCATCAAGGCTAGCAGTTCCACTTCCAGGCATCACAAATGTCTCCAAATTGCAGAGAATGAAGATAACAGTTTTCCTCATTACATTTTAATGCAGCTGTCCCAAGTTGCATCTCCACAAAGCACATGGTTCAAAACAGCTGATACTCTGAAGGATTATGGAGATTCACAAAGTCCACCACCAGAATTAATAAGAAGATTAGTCTTTAATTGTCTCTTATCTGGTCTAATTTTGAAACAGTGTGAGAATTACCGTATCTAACAGGTCATATGATCCCAGAGGAGGCACTTTACAACAGCTGCCACAGGGTCGTGAGCTGAAACCCCCTGTGCCACAATATTAACTACTACTACTGCAATTACCATATACCTCATTATGTTGCACTGTAACAACTAAACCAAAATATTATTAGGAAAAATGCAGTGCAATTTGTAAAACGTTTAAGTTTCACAAAACTCAGTGGAACTGCCCAGAGCAGACAAACTGAGCACTGCTAGGAGATAATTGCATTTATGTTTTTTTTTTTTTCTTGAGCACACAATATTACATAAAGTCTTTGGGTACTTTTGTCTCGATATTGTTCATAGACAAAAGCATGTCCCTGCAGAGCTTCCGTAGGTGCTCACAGGCCATGCAAACGAGGGGGTGAGACATGGAATTTCAATCTGATATATCATCATCAGATGCCACCAAAAAGCTACCCACTGCACCTTTAACAGTCTGAGGTTCTTCTTCTCTTCAGTTCAGTTGGTTAGATAGCATGCTGTTTAGCACAAACAAAAACTAAATTAGATCTTCATACATTGGTTTGTTCACTTACATCATATCAATTTTGTTTTTGTACCGTCGTAAAGTGCACAATGGTGTATGCCGTGATGATGACAAGACCAATGACAAAAGACACAATCCCCAGGTGGAGGGCTTTCCGACCCAGCCGCTGGGAGCCTTCATAGTCCTCCTCATCGTAGCTCCTCTGGGCCTGTGTTACCAGAAGACATGTTTATTCAAAGACAAGTGTGAACCTTAGTCGAGGTGAGAAGAAGAAATTAGAGACTGGACCTTTAAATAAAACTGGCACACTAAAAAAATAAAAAATAAAAATAAAAAAGCCTGTGACATGTGTTCTAAATACACATGAATATATTCTAAATAATTACCATTCCTAGAAGTAGGGAAATTCTTCACTTCTTTGATTTGTGTCCACATTTTCACACCCCACATGCCACATCTTATTACTCTCAGCTACAACAGGAACAGCTGCTGGAGGCACTTTGATTTGGCCCAGCCATGGCATGGTTCACATTCAGCTTTGAGACTTAAGACGCACTAAAACCAAGTGGGCTTTAAACATGTTAACCAATTGGATCTGATGATTTTATATCTATTTGATGATCTCTTAAGTCAGTTCTCAAATAATTCATGCAGAATAAAAATGCCTGTGATTATGTTATTACTTGAATAATAATAAGAAGAAGTACATAAGTAAAATGACCTCATATTTTAAAATGTCAAACATAAAAACACTTGCTCAAAATATATGTATATAAAACATGGTATAGCCAGTGTATTTAACTTAAAATGTCCCAAAAAGAATCAGGTACTGTAAAAAAAATTTCCAAACTGCCCAGCTTTTGCAAATTCACATGAAAAATAACTCACCAGCACAGAGAAAACCAGCGCCACAATGTTAATAGGCCATGCGGGGCAGAAACAGGTGAACATGGTGAGACAGAGGTAGTTCCTCAGAGGGGGGCTCTCCTGGGCCTCTCTGTGCTTCAGGACATCAGTGCTACCCTTTACGGAGGCTCTGTGGGCGTTCATGGCCGAGTGCTAAATGGTAGGACTGAGGCTGTGGAGGTCTGGATAAGAGTGGGTGCAGGGGAGGAGTGACAACTGACACGAGGGCAAGGCAGTAGTAGTGAGCACGTCACTATGTCTTACACTCTGTTCATTTGGGAATTTTGGGAATTAGCCAACTGAGCTAAAAACATCCATATGGCTTTACTGATATTCACCTGCTCCAACATGGTCTGAAACCCTGTAAATGAACAAGTAGCATTAGCTGAGTTTTCCCATCTGATTGGATAAAAGAGGATCCCAAAATATATTCTATTATTGTTGCAAAGCAAAGAGACTAGGAAACACAAGTCACTTAACATTAAATAATGGCTTCTCCTTATAAGTTAAACAGTGATTACATTAAATTCCAGGCTCAAGCGATGGTAACAAAAAGTCAATACAGTTTCAGCTAAATTACTATATTTTACAAGACACATATGTGGAATGTTTTAAAATAATTTATTAGGAATTTTAAAACTTTTTTTTTCTCAAATGATAAACAGGAAAAAGAAAATCAGAAAACGTTACAGTGTTGACAAGGTTGTTATTTCTCAGTTAAAACAGCAGAAAAGTGTAAACTACTGTGGCAGCCCGCAGCAGTGTGAGCAGGTATCAAAATGTTAAAATCAGCATTGTGCAGAGCAGAGGTGCTTTGTTCGGAAGCTAACATTTAATATGAAGAGCCAGTGCAACATCCTCGTAGCTCTGAACGCAATTATTTTGGTCTAAAAAAGCTGTCACATTGCTACAGTCGGTGACATCCAGTGGATATGCAGTGATTATTGTGGGGCAATACAAGTAAACATGAGTTAATAAAAGATTCTGCATTTCTTCTTAAAGGTTTCAGACACCCACATTTGACAAACATGTTAATATAATTATTACAAAACAAGTCAGATTAAAATTTCACATTTGTAACTGAGGTACCATCCCCCAAACAGCACATGGCACATTGGACTCCAATGTGTAGAAACCAACATACAGTGATGCTTAAACAACAGCCAGGAGAGCAATCGTAGTCATAACTGTGCATGAGAGCTGCACATACAAGTTCTTCATTTCATTCACAAACAATCAACACATATTAATCATCACAGTTATATGACAAAGTAAGAAAAACTGTTTTTTACTCTCCTCACACAGAGCTTTGTCACACTCACATATCCCCAAAGGTAGCGCTGACAAACACTGAAACTTTACGTAACAGTTGAGGTTGACAACACTGAAGGATTTTAAAAGAAAAGTCTTTTCTCCAAAGCCTCCCAATCCCCAAACACAAAAATGTGTTGACCCTCCCAAAATGTCGTATTTACAATATATTACAAAATTGTACAGCTTTCATTGGCCTGTGTAACTGCTAATCAGCCTTTGTTGTCTGACCTTTATTAGTGCATCAAGTTTTGTTAAAAACCTACCAAGATATACATTTTGTGACAAATTTTCAAGAAACAGTATTAATTACAAATGTTTTGTTAAAATTTAGTATGAACTGAATGAACTGAACTTGAATGAACATTCAAACATATGGCGATCAGATTCAGAGTTCAAATAGCCAAATTAAATGCAGTCAAAACAGATTTAAAGTAATTGCCGTCACATAAACAGGGGAACATAAGAATAGATAAAAAAACCAATAACATACATCATCTGACTTGTATAAACTTTCAAAGAGTTTGAATCTTCTGAGGAGAAGGTGAGTTTAGTAAGGTGTGGTTTCGGCTCGGTTCGGTCTACACTGACACCAGGGAGGAGGGGTGTAGAGGGCCAGCTGCCTGACCACAGAGGAGGATTGGACAGAGACAGGCTAGATCAGCTCCAGGACAGCTTCAACTCCTTCCAGCTCTCAGTCTACAGCCTTGCACTGACACACACAGAAACAGAATTGACTAAAACTACTACTCTCTGCTTAATAATGTCATTATAAACAAGGGGACTGACTCACACTCTCAGTGATAGCCATTAGTAAAGGCTGTGGCAATCAAAGGGCCCTGTGGAAACAAGCATGAACAAGATATATTAAATACACTCTGTTAGTTGTCAATAAAAAAATATATAAATATAGCATGTATTACCTAGGTGATCGTAAAAACAAATGTTATAATCATGTTCTCTTGACAGTTTGATAAATACTCATATTTCAAATATTAAAAGTGTATAATGTGCTAACATAGCCCAAAACATAAGCCGAAGACCAAAACAATATTAATTGAAATCAAACCTTTAAAAGATGTTTTATGACTTAATACTACAACACTGCAAATAATACATCTCTAATTTAAAATGATTGTGGAGGTCATTGTAAAACAGCACTTGATAAAAAAATAAAAACAACTTAAACACTACAAGATTAAGGCTGCCATACTTACCCCGAGACTGTGGCTGAATCCGGTGCTTGGAGCAGGGCTTGCGGCGCTGAGGTAACTGCTCACAGCTGATTCCTGACTGGCTGCCCCATACAGGTCGGCCATTGGCCCTGGGCTGCTTGTACCTAAAAACCCAGCTGTACGAGATGGGGTGGAGCCTGAAAGTAAAAATTGTAATGATGATTTGTAAACTAAATATAAATTCACAGGTGTTGATTGTAGTTTGAAGTTATCCAGTTGTACCCCTGACTACTGCTGCGGCAGCTGCTGCTGCCATTGGTCCATATGCTGTAAGAGGAATGGCTAGAAAGACAAAAAAGAAATTTGGATTAGAAATGTTTTAAATGCTAATAAAGACATCATCACTAAAGCCTCTCTCCAGTGACTTTATTAAATACACTTGCATATTAAATTTTAGAGAATATGTTAATGGTACAAAGAGAAGATGAATGGGAGGACTGGAGAAAGACTTATTTGTAACTATGAACAGTTCTGTCTATGGCACCTGAGGAGGACTGACAAACACAAACATGCAAACCAAATGACATGGGTTATTGTGGTGGTGATGTTATCGTGTGGCGTGATGCTGCTTGTAAAGTCCAGAGGAGGGACTGACTGACCTGTGAGTTCAGGGGGGTGGGGTGAAGTCAGAAGGGGGGTCCTCTCTAAGTGGAACTCTAAAACAGAAACATCAGAGTGCTGTGAGACACACGCCACCACCTCCAGACACAAAAACACACAGACCAACAGATGCAAGGAGACACTTAAGAGCAGAGGACAGGAGGTATGGACGCTACAGACTGGGACAGATCAGGTTTGGGGAACTGACAAGACAGAAGCAAAAGTTACAAATACAAATACAAATTTATATTTGGTCAACATGCTGCTATATACACACACACACACAACATTCACACTGAGTAGATGCATTTCTACTCCCTGATATTTACAAGCAGCCTTTTACACTCAGTGTTTTATGTTACAATGGAAACATGTTTGCATTTGTGAGTTTCAGTTTGTGTATACTGTATAATGTCCACACTAATAGTTTGTTCTGGATTTACACATGGGCTAATGGGCTCTGTAGTTTTTTAAACCAGTAGCGCAGAAACGTTTGAGATAAAAACCCTTTTTTAGTTAGTTAATCCAAATACTGCCAAGTTATCCTCTAATATCCCCATGCTTATGTCATTATTTCTAAAATGTTAATATGGACGATCCTTTTCATTCTGCAATGGCTTTTTGAAACCTATTACTATGGACATTGTCTCACATTTCACATTCTTTGACATAGGACAGGTGTTACAATGTCTTTGGTTTAAATGAGCAAATGGCTCTAGCCTAAGCTGTTATATGTATGTAACTTACTGTATACTGTGGCTTTGGCATTTAAACAGAAATATATTATATGGAATAACAAGTTAAGCATCTAACACTCTTATTTTTAAACTTTATGTACATTTTTGTCACAATACAAAATGAAAAAGCCATTTTGTTTTATACACAGGTCACTCACTATACTAATTAAAGTTAACTGCTAAAAGTGAACACTATTTTCAGGAGCTACTATTGTGACACAAATACAGTGGTGAGTTTACCGGGAAACTGGTAGGTGTAGCCGGGTGTGAGGCCAGCGTAGCTCCGGCTGGTGTAGGTGGCAGTCTGGAAGCCAGGGTAACCTGTGGTGAGGAGCTCAATGTCAGCATCTCTATCAATACAATCTATTTGACAGAACTGGGTTGATTTTATGAACAAACACGCCCTCTAACGGTAAAGCCTGGTACAGTCAGTCACATACAAGTGTTTGATTATACACCTGACACCCAGATTTCTGTAGAGCCAGCTGTCATCAGATTCTCGTGCGGCATCTCTCACCTCACTGAGGTTGTATTAGTAAAAAAAAGACCCCAAAACAACTTTACTATGATGAAATGCTTTTTGACTTTGGTAGCATATGCTTAACAACATAATTTATGTAGCTTAAAGATTTCAGATGGCCTCTCTTATTCTTTGTGCACTACAATTTGCAGAATGTATGCTAAATGTAATCCATACTAAATGAATAATTAAATGTTAATCCTCCAACGCTGCACTGCTCGAAGCGAACAGTAGATGGAGGCATTAGTGTGCTGCAACTTAAGGTTCTTCCTGAGTTTATTACTACAATTCCAGCATGGATGAAGAAGTAATATAAAATCACAGTATTTGGTCTATTTAGCCATTTGTTGAACCCTGATGCTGTGAAGTAACCACATCAATACTCTATTCAAAATACTATATAATGTGTCATATTCTTCTTTTTTATTTTACATGTTGGAGTTCACACTTTTACTATGCTTACTGTAATATGCCATTTCAGTTTGTTTGTTTTATTTTACAGCTCTTATTATCTTGCTCTTTTTGTTATTAATATTGCTCTCCACTGCTGTGACAATATGCTACAACTGTGAGTTTTCCCACTGTAGCTTTAAGGCTTATATAATGCAGAAATTGTAACTTGAAGAGATTAAGAATTGATAATGAATAGAGTGAACAGCTCAGTTAAATGGTCAACCTTGGCCCCATGAGTTCTACAATGACCTTTACAGCAGCTGGGGCATTAGTGCAGCGATAGTTATTGTCAGTTTCAGGTGAGGGAGACAGTCACACAATTCCTGTCATGATCAATATTAACTTACCCAGCATACCAATCCCCAGCATGAAGGCGTCCATACCATAGGGCATCACCCGAGAGCGCCCCCTGGCAGAGCCAGTAGGGGACATCACCTCCTTGGGTTGAGCCTTCTTACACTCCACCTGTTTCAACAGAAAAGACATGACAAAAGACTCTTAAAAAACGCATTAATTGTTTAATTACTTTTTTAATAAGTCAGTGTATAAACTTAAGTCTCACCATTTTGTTGTTGATCTCATGGAAGTGTATCTCGCAGACTTTTTCCACTACATCCTCATTCTCAAACGTCACAAAGCCAAACCCTATAGATGGGATGGGATAAGTCTATGTTAGTAAACCTCACACAGTATAGGCCTATCTGCGCACATGTCCAGCTAATAGTCCCCTGTAATCGGCACTGTAATAGCCGCTTAACACATTTGCCCCTCTCTCCCCCCTCTACCTCCCTCCCATGCTGCTGGTCTCCACTCATCCTCCCATTCCCTCCCAACCTGGCCATAAGGCCAGGGTAAAGTCTGTAGGCTGTCATAATCGATCAGTCCCAGGGTGGGGAGGAGGTGCTTAAGGAGGCTTTATCCTGATCCCGATTAACGGACTGGCTAATTAGACTAGCCCTGTTCTTCTGCTACAGCTCAGCCCACAGGAAGGAGCCCTGTGGGGTGAGGCTGGTGAGTGTGGGGGGGAATCAATATATGCTCAGGAAGGTCTGGGGAATGACTTGAGGTTCAACAGTGTCAAACAAATAAGGGGCCACACTAGTTGGGTAAACTGGACAGTATGTTTTAATATTAAAAACATTTATTAAGTAGTCTCACCTCTGTGTCTGTTGGTTGTCTTGTCAAACATGAGCATGGCATCGTCCACCTAAAAGAGAGACAAATAAAACAGCTTTAGGCAGTGATATCTCTCTTGCCACGCGGCATATTGCCTGACCTCAGCCCTTCTCAAGTTCTGCAGGGAGGCTCAGCAACAGATGGACAGAAAAGGGGGAAAAGGGAGGGAGGGAAGGGGACCAGCGACAGTTTTTTTAAATAAGGGGCCAAAAACAGGAACTGTTGAAGAAATACACTACAACAAGTGCTTGTACTTAATGGGTGGTGAGTTGGAAGTTGCAGCTACACTGCCTGGTCAAAATCCTTCTCACCGTGAGCACATAATCCACCCCTACCCCTTTTCTCTTGTCTAAAGTTTGACATTCCCATGGCAACACTACAAAAAGTCCTTCTAAAGAGCTTGAGCCAACATCAAATATAGTTTATGGATAGTGGGAGAGGGCCAGAAATACAAAGAAGAGCCACAAAAAATGGAGAAAAAAGTAGCCAGTCACAAGCAGAAAGGTGAATCCAGCGCAGGTGGAGACTCGATGAGAGGGAGAACTGATAGCAAGAGGAATAGCGACAGGTGGATTGGTGAATGAGAGCACTTAGAGTCCTGTAAGTAACAGAAAGAAAGACAAGGGAGAAGTATTGGGTCAAAGTGGAAAGGGAGGAGAACGAATAGACAAAGGCCGAGGCAGAACAAAGAGGCCTGCAGGCTTTGTTTGTTGGCACAGTCAGCTATAATTCCTCCTCCTCTTCTCCGTTTGACCTCTCTCTCTGGCCCGGCCTCCCTTTATAGAGCACTGACACAGGTGTCTATTCTATATACACACTTTGACTGCGCAATATTAGCAAATAGACAATATGCTATGTATATAACAGTTTGGAGTGATAAATATACAGAAAGTCTAGTCTAGACAAACTTCTCCTGGTCACTCTGATTCTTTTTTTTATTTGGTCAAACCCAAATGTGGTTTACATAATATTGACATAAATGACTTACAAAGCGTTGTCAGTGTCACCTGGAATAACATAACAATACTGCAGTTCAGGCAGTTTTTGAGTTTTATATATTACAATGACCATTTATTGTGCAACTTTAAAACACATCTCATGTCATAGTTAACCTACTCTTTCTCTTTCAATACTTCTCTCTCCCCTGGTAACATGTTTACAGTCTTGTCTGTACACAGAGGTCCAAATAAACATTTGGTAAATGAATCTGTCCTCCTGGTCTATAATAAGTTTACTGGCAGCCGCGATGGATACGGTCCACTGAATAATTTGTCATAGTCACACACTTGCACACAGGGTGAGTTTGCATGTGTGAGTGGACCCCCAAGGGCAATTTGCCTACAGAAAGGTCAAAGGTTATTGAAGAGTGTCAGTGTGAAAAGAGACCTGAAGTCACTGGCTCCTTCCAGTCTGACATTTACTCATCGCTGACCAACTGCTCAACTTAAATATGCAATTGGTAGAAACAATAAAATTAAGACAAAACAAAAGTAAAGTAAAAGAATATTTAACTGTGTATTATTAGAATTATCAAACAAACGGTAGCAGAAAACTATACAATCACTATTTGATGTAATCAAAACACCTCAACAATGCCCAGAGTTCACATTAAACTTGCAGACAAACAGATTTAATTGCACATCATAGCTCAATATCTCAAAGACTGAGCATTTTAATGGTGCACAGCAGGACAATATTCCCTCTTATCCTTTTTTTTTCTCCACCTCTCATCTTCCCTGTTATCCCCTGCCCATCCCTCTCTGCGCTCCTTTGTCCTCACCAGGATGGGACACAAAAGATCCAGTGAGGCAGTCTAATCAGGAACTTCCATGGATGGCTGGAGCCTACATTTCACCATCCATCCCTCGATATCTCTCTTGGCAAAATTCATCTAGATATTATGATTGAGAAGGGAGCACAAAGAAACTCAAGGCCAAACCTTTGGCACTAAAATAAAGTACAGTGTGGTCAGAAATGCAATGGCCGTTACAATGGGCTTGTCTGACTTTTTAGTTTTAAGGGCAGGAAGACAACCTGTTGAATGAACTGTTGTCCAACTTTGGCTTCATTGGACCAAACAAAACTGATGCTTCAAGTTTTTATAGGACTCATTTAAAACTATGCAGTCTCACGGCACAAAGGATAGTTTATAAAAAACTACGTGACAAACTAACAAAATATTTATCTAGCTTTGTACAGAAGTATAATAGTCCTGGTTAAACGTCCCTCCACACCCCATCTTTGACCCAGTTCCCTTCTACGCCTCCACTAACCTCTCTCAGTCAGGCCCTCCCTCCCTCGTTGGTGCTTTTGTGGACCCATCATCCATTCTTTAGCCTCATGCTTTTCAAACTGAGCTGCTCATAAGAACTTTGGCAAACTTGGTGAAAAGACGTGTGGAAAACTCACAAGTAAAAAACCTGGCCCTTCATATCTGGATTGATGAATAAGTTCAGTTTTTGTGAATTGGTGGATTTTTTTTTAAGTTAATACTAAACTCTTGAGGTGACCCCCACTTTGTCCACACACACAAAGACACATGCAAACACCCCCAAAACTGCACCACATCCCTCCTCCTCCAGAACAAAACCCCTTACCCGCAGCATTACTTAGGGACAATGGGCAGGCCGGGTCACCACGGTAACAGGCCAGGAGGGGGCTGTGGGCCGGAGCAGCTGTTACATCAGATTAATTCAGATTCTGATAATCCCTCCTCCTTCTTCAACCATCACCACAAAACTTTTCACCCCCCCTCCTCTGCCGGTCCCCTCTCAGAGTCCCCCTTAACTACGCCTGCTGCTGCTGCTCCGGCCCGGCATCTCCTAGAGCCTCTCAGCCTCGTTATATTTCCCTTTGAACCTTCTTTTCTCTCGCTCTCTTCTCGCCTGCATCACAGTAACTCCAAAGCACTCAACTTTGGGTGAAGTTTTTCATAGAGAAACCCGTGGTGAATCAGACTCTGGTGCAACACGCGGTTAAGCCATTTAGTTTTTACTGCACTAAAGCAATCAATACAAAACAAACTGAAAAAGTGACCTTTATTTCAACTCTACGACAGACCTTCAATGCCACTCACCTTCCCAAACTGGTCAAAGTACTGCTTGACGTCTTCTATAGTTGTGTTCACTGACAGTCCTCCCACAAAGATCTTCTTGGTTCGAGTCACTAACTATAAAAAAGACAAAAGAGAATGATTTCATAATTTACACACATATCATTAGATTATTTGGGAGCATACCCTGACAGCTACTTTAAAATGCAATTGTAAAATAATGTATTTAAAGCAACACAATGCAACTATTACTTGGCAAGTTTCACTGCTGAGCAATAGTTTTGTCTTTGTCTTGTTATTAGACATATTAGATATTTAGTCTCTTCTAGAGTCCTTCACACATAAAGGACGCAGGATTATTCACAAGTAATTGCACTTGGACCAAAAATTCAGTCTACAATTGCAATTAAAAAGACCCCTCACTTCTTCTTTCATGTTTTTCAAATAACCAATAACTCCTCCATGGCCTACTTCATACAAGCACTGGCAAACTAACTATGAGTTTGTCATTATGTTAGAATAATAGAACATAGAAGGGGTTGCATCAAATTGAAAGAACTTGTTTTTTTTCTTTTCAATTTATAGTTGAACTTTATAAAGAGTGTCCTTTTTAGGGGCACCTTGGTAGCTCACTTGGAGTGCTTACCAGACCCGGGTTGTCATTCCCCTCTCTTTCACCTCCTTCCTGTCTGTCTACTAACCTATCAAAGAAGTCCTTTCTATGTTATCATCTATACAGACTGAGAAGCAGCTTTTTTTTTTAATAAAATGAGCTACACTCGAGTGTACATAAAACCCACAACATCAACAATCGTAATATCAGTGCAAGACTTTAAGTTACAACACAATTAAACTTTGACTATGCCTAAGGGGACAATCAGATATCACAAGTCATATTATTAATACATACAAAGTTTTAACCTAGTTATTGAATATTTTCCTGATATTGTACAGTATATAGTGTTCAGTTTAGAGATAATAAATACTGTGTATCTTACTGTCTATGCACCTCAATAAAGTAGGAGCCTTTAGATTTACATGAGGGAGTATGTTTTACGTGTTTCTTGTTTCTGGTTAATGTTTTTGTCGGTTGTCTCATTACTGTCTTTTTCCTATGCTTTTTAATGAAAAAAACAAACCATCTATGCCCGGGACAATACAGTCCCGAAATGGGATATATGCATTTAGTTTAGGTTTAACAATCTGTGTGCCCCTACAGTTGTGAAAGTTTTTGTTCACCTCCTGATCGCGTAACTGTGAAGTGAAGTCAGTGCAGCTCATGTTCATCAGATTACTAGGCATTAGCCCAGATAAGAGACTGAAACGCTCTGCGAACACTAACAAACATTGTACACAACTAATACGAGAAGACAGTTCCGACTCACCTTAGGCTGAGCCCGGCGCGGGAATGCAACCTTCGGGTCGATCTAATGGAGAAAATGGAGAGAGAGGATATGCATGTAATGTACAATGAGAACCTAATACAGATGGAGTAACAACAATATGTCACCTTTCACTTACTAAGAACTGAATAAAAAATCATGCAATCATCTCTGGTTCAGTTGTAAATGATATGTACTTTTAAAATCTGTGTTTGTCTAAGCAGTGTCTCTCAAACAGAGGGTTGGGGATTTTATTTGCCCGTTGATTTTGATGGTGCAGGTGCAGACGACCAAAAACGGCCACTTGAACAGTTAAAGATATTACAGAAGGAAGTAAAAATTGCTTAAAATGGCACTCTGTATAACAACAGTACACACAAAAAAATTACATTGGGCAGTGACGTTTAGCAAATAGATCCTTAAAACACATGTCCATTACATCCGCAATATACATTCTGAAGTTACTTAAAAAATCTTCAGCACTGTCCTGCGGTAATAATACGTGCCAACGAGCATCAAATTTTATTGTACTGCTTTTGATGTTTAAGATGCAACACTTTTTTGACAGAAAAATATTGGTGATTGCTGAGTATGGTAATTTTAACTCGTATAGTTATTGCAACATCAATGCATAAAAAATGTTAGTAATGTTGTTAAACTAAGACGTGTGCCTAGCCCTTACACTAGCTATCTTACATTGTACTTCATTCATTGTCATTAAAGCCCTTTGAAGCACTGTTTGTTGTATTCAACCACAGAAATAAAAATGCTTGATTTAAGACCAAAGCATCTTGAATGTGGCATGTTGCTGTAAAATAACACATCAATTGCATACATAAATTTTGAGCAATATTTACGTATCTATCAATTTATAATTAGAAGTAGCTCTCCTGCAGAGTGTGTATTCTAGCCCTCCTGAGGTTTTACGTGTAAATGGTGTCAGCCCCTGCTCCATTAACACATGCACAAGTGTACGTAATGTTGTGGGCCGCGATCAGGTGGAGTGCCTGGGAATGTCCATCTCACCCCAGCCTCTCTCGTCACTACGGTGTGACATGTGATCTGCTGGAATCTCACACAGGCACTACAATCACAAACACACCTCAACTCCGCAACAAGGGCCCAGAGACACATAGAGAGACACAGGGGGAGACAGACAGCAAGCGGAGGGAGAGGAGGACAGGGAAACACAGAGCTGTCAATCACACACACTGACAGCAATGCATTTTGTTTGTTTGTGCTTGTTTGTTTTTGCCTCCCCCTCTGCTTGGGGATGGAAGTGATGTCATCTCTGCACATCACAGGAAAAAAAACTTATGACACTACCCGTACCTGTAAAGGGGATCGTCCTCTGCTTCTCAAATTGACATACCAGGAGAAACCAACTCTTCTCCATTTTTATAAAACTAGTTAATACTGCAGAAACTGTCCGAACCCACTACAAGTCCCCAAGATTTAAAGATTGGAGAGAGAACCAAACCATGCCACGAGGATGCAATCATAGACAGGCTGTAAAATTGTAATTTGAGACTGCTATATTAGTCTATACTGATCTAATAGAGCTAGAAAACAACTAGACTACTCCACACTGTACTGCTGTTACACTAACAGATGGTGAGACAGTACAGCGCTAAGATTAGTCCGTAACCATTAGAGGAACTACAGTAGAGAGCTAGAGCCTCTATGGTAAACTGCATGCGTTTACCAGAGTAGGTATTGATTCTACTTCAATAAAACTTTACATCACCGCAGATTTTTTTTCTTAATTTGTCCTTCTAGAGAGCAGAGTGAGAAGACTAGGCTAGACTGGAGGATCAGATGCAGAGTCTACTTGTTTAGTTTCTATGGTGGCTAGACTACTCTGATAGTCACCTCCGGTCACCAACCCTCCTGATGTCCAACACTCCTGTGCACATTCAAAAACAAACAGACACACACACAAACAAACAAAATCAACATAGGGCAGCACACAACAAATCCATGGAGAGGAAAATGTGGATATTAGACACAAAAAGTCAAATAAAATAGTAAAAAAAGGGCCTGGTTTGGGTAAAACAGCACAGTATTTCAACTTAATGTGAGTGTAAATGGTTAATGAAAATACATTATGAGACATGTGAGGCCTGCACATTACCCATTAGGAGTAAGGCCTTCAAGAAGGTAATTCCAATAGAGCTTTATGCAATCAGGCCAATCCCATTTGAGCACTACATCCGAGGTATGCAACAGTTGGCCGAGGGCACTGCCTGTCACAGCTCGGCGCACACTTAACACAACGGGCCGATCGGGCCGCACTCAACTTCTCTAAGGAGCAAACCCAAGCTCGTTGACTCCAATCCTATTAGTAAGGAGTGCCATCCTAATCACAGATGGGGTTATGCTGTTCCAACCCCCATCCTTCTAAGAGGAAATAGTTAACTGAGCCACAGATGCACCTCCACAAAGTCTTATTAAAGATTCTTATTGCAAACCATCACTGTGGGCCTCAAAGCTAAACTTCAATGGAAACCGTGTTCCACAAAGGTGCCGTTTTGGCTGTCACTGGCTTTACAGATAATAGTTTGTCTAGAAGGGCAACAAACAGAGCAGCCGTTAAATAAGTCTCAGTAAAACCTGCCTTTATATACTGGTCAAAACCAGGCTGCATCTGTCCTTCAACACAACAAGTACCAATAAATTCCTGTGCAGCACTGTATTTGCTCTTTAGCCGCTCCACTGTGCAAAGCTGTGTTAATTCCAGCTCTTCAGTCGGTCACAGCATGGCACATTCTTTCTGTTGCCACTGGAGAACTTTTCTCTCCCCTCTCTAACAGGATAACCTGTCTGCAAGAGTGAGGGAGGGGGGGGGGGGAGGAGGAGTAAAAGACCTACTCTACTCACCATCCAAACCTCTACACGCCAAACACACACTTTCTGAAACTGCCACTGACACACCCAACTGCAGGCCACAAGAGGCCCCACCATGGCACACCGGCTGCTCTGTGGAGTTGACACATCCACAAGTTAAAAGGCTAAATTATATACAGTACTTAATGAAATAATTGTCTCTGGAGTCATTTGAAAACATAATTTCTATCACTATAGTCCTGATTATCTTCAAGATTACCGTTTATGCTGTCATTAATTGTGGTATCCAAGAAATGATTGTAAATGATGTGCATTGTTATCTCCCTTTTTCTTTTGTGACAGAGCCATTCTTCAACTGTGGAGGGGGGAGTCACTATGGAAACAAACCCCATGGCGAGTTAGTGGCGTCCAACCATGATGATGCCACTTGTCATAGCTGTTGTGCCTGCAAGTGACACTATAACAGTAGGGCACTGGGGAACGGAAACAAAAATACAATTTTAATCATTTGACTTTTTACAATATTATTGAATTCTCGTAAGAACAACTCCTCTTTTTTAATTTCCGGGGTTAACTCTTCTTGGGCGCTCGCACTTATCTTCCACAAACTTAAGAAGGTGCATTGCTCAGAGCACAAAAGGGGAAAAAGAATTAGGTTCCCCTAATTTCAATACAGTGACTAACCCGCAGCCATCACCGCTCCCACAGAGGAGAGAGGCGGGGGCAGTGGTCCCTATGGCGACCAACGTGCCACATTGTTCCCAGGCCGGCCCACATTCATTACTGACAAAAAGAGACACACACAAGCGCACACACACTCAAAATTGCGCTCTGTAACGCGGGAGATTAATAGATTTTTCAGTTGAAATCCGCACAGGTGGAACAGTCAGTGTGTGTTACGTAGACTTTATCATTGCAGTTTGAAGTAAACTTTTTCAAATCAAATGAAGAAAGCAAGTCTCTTTGTGGCAAAACTGCAGTGACACCTTCATGGTTTCAAGTTGCATATGTTTGTCCCGGACAGAAACTCCTTTTTGGGTCATTACAAACCCCCTTAGGACAAGAAGTACACAGAGAAAACATGGCTCACCTTTCTTTGGACCAAATCAAAGTTTGGCAATGAAAGCAAACCTGTTTCTATGGAAATCAACACTGAGTAAAATTTCCAGACTTGTTTGACTTAACAGAGCAAAGAGGGAGGCCATTATCCCATGTGTCTCCACAACCAGCCACTGGCAGATAGTGTAACTCAGCGTGGCATCACACCAAATTAAGGAGCCTTAACACCAACAACAAACACGACATGGTTTGAGGAGTAACTCAGCAGAGTGGAAACTCCGTAAACATAATAAAATGTAGCAGTGTTACACATCTCCAAAGGATTATTGTAAAATCCACTAATCAAACACTGAGCATTGGGATTAGTCGGTGGTGGGAAGTAAATACATAGAACTCACTGTTTTTGAGTCCAACTCGTGCCTGCTTTGGGCCAAAACTTTATCCACGCCAGCTTGATCAACAAAGGTGACAAATCCAAACCCTCTGCAGACATGAGAAAAAAGAGAAAAGGGTATATGACAGGAAAACTAATGTTGACATCTAATGATATGTTATAACCGCCTAGTCAGATAAACTTTCAGAATAGCCACAGCTCAGTAAGATTGGCTCACCTTGAGCGCTTTGTAACCGGATCTCGCATCACCATACACTCCTTCACTTCGCCGTACTTGCAAAAGTACTCCTTTAGCCCCTCTGAGTGAGAAAACCACAGACAGAGACATGTTAGTGGGAGGTATTGACAGCTTTTTCTTACAATACAGACTAATTTATTTTTGAGATTTTAATAAATAGCCTACAATTCTTTAAACTTGTCATGATTCAGCAAGTCATGACTAAAATATTATCAGGGCTTAAATTAAAATCTATTAAAAGACATTTTACAACTTTGTTTTGTCCTTAAGTTGAAAAAAATAAATTCAATTCCCTTTCAAAATATTTAAAATTAACAAACAGAAAACTCTATAATAGCTCCTTAAAGCCAATGCCAGGATAAGACATAGTGGCATAGTGTCCAACTATGGAAAGCAGTGGTGGAAAAAGATTTACCTTGTGTTGTTTGCCAGCTGAGTCCACCTATGAACATTTTGCTGCAGAAAAACAGAGACATACGTCAATTAAATTAAGTTTTATTGTGTTTTCTTGAGACACAAGTAGAAAATGGATGTATTTGAGTTGTGCCTATCATCTTTGATCAATGTGAAGGCTGTCTGTGTGGAGGTGTGCTGCTCTGGCCGCAGATCAGAGGAACTCCTCGCAGAATACCGGCTCTATTTGTGAACTCCGTTAGCTAAAGTAGAAAAAAGTATGAAATCAAAAAGTTTTCTTGTTACCAGGGGTCGTGGGGGGAGTCCGTGCTGGACAGGCTGCTCTGGCTCCCTTCCGTGTCCATTCCGAGTCCTCGCTGTGTGGGCGCTGTGTCCGGGCTGTGTGGGAGAGCAGGCAGAGACTGACTGGGGCTGGGCGGGTTTGGCCCTATGCTTTGGCCCGGGGTGACAGAGAGGGGAGCAGGCCAGATGCAGCCTGGGACAGACTCCTCCTCCTCCTCCTGCTTCTCTCAGTCCCCTCCGCTGCTGCTGCTGCCTTGCGCTCATCCCGGCGCAACACGCGCGCCCCCGGCGTCAAGACAACAGACGAATTCCGCACTAGCTACTTCCGGAAAATGAGTTCATAATAAAGTAGAGTGAGTTCATTTTCTCTACACTATAAATTCCAAAGTTGTGGGATATTAGAATAGGTTTATCATCAGAGCCAAAACTAAAGTTTTTTTTTTTTTTGCTTTGTAGGCTTGCTATCCTTTTACAGGTGGCTGCTTGCCCCAAACCAAAATCATAGATTTAACTTTGACTTTAGAAAGTGCATTTTTATTCTGAGCTACACGTTTGAGATCCAGATGCAGCCGTGTGTCTCCTGTAAACAGACCCCGTTACAGGAAGGACACTTACCAAACTGTAGTGAACAGAGAAAAACACCTACTGATAAGTTTGTTTTGTGGCATAAACCTGTAATAGAGCTTTTAAGAAAGAGGAATATGAAGATGCAAGATCACAATCATTTTGGGTTTCACTCTGTTGCGTTGTACAAGTAATAATAATAATAATAATAATAATAATAATGCTTTTTTATATACTGCTTTTCCACTGTAGGCACTCAAAGCGCAATGATAACCCAGGGAAGCTGCAGCAAGAAGACACACTAACTGAATGTGTTTTAAACGAGGGTTGAACTGACACAATTCACCAAACTGTAAATGATAAGAATATACAAAGCCCTAAGTATAAAACAATCTTAAAACCTTAAGTTTTATAGAGGATAGTTATACCTTTATTTTGAAATGACAATGATCCAACTCGCTGTTATATTTCTACTAAATGTAAAATACTTGACACAGTCCTCACTGGTGGTACTGGCTCAGACATCAGTCTACAAAGGCAACGTGAAACACAGAAACAAGAAAAATCCATAAGTAAAATATCCTGAAAAAGAAGTGCTATTATGAATAGGAAAACTTTAATGTCCACAAACATGGGCTTAAGATTCACTCTGAAATACACGAATCACATCCCCTGAAACATTGGAAACAACACAACAACCTTTCAAGTGTAGTGTAAAAAAATAAACATTATAAATAAAAGGTAACAAGAGGTTTAAAAACAATAAGGGTTTGAGAGTAAAAGTAGTAAGGTTGTAGGGCTTTAATAGGAAAGTGATCATGGTTTAAAAAGTCATTATTAATAAGGGTGTGTCTTAATTGAATTATATTGACTTGTTTTTAATCTTTTTGGACTTGAAAAAAGTCCTTTAAGACCAAATAATGGGCATCAATGACGCTCTCTCTTGTATTTTATTTATTGTCTTGTATTTAATCTCCTGTTCAAACTGTAGCACTGTTCACTAAACTCTTGTAGTTATATGCACATTGCTGTAATTACCAATTATGCATTTGTCTGTTTTCACACACCTTTCATGTTGCAAACCTGCTTATGCTCGCAGCGTGGCCCAACAGAAGGTTTTTGTGGTGGGCTCATTCATTGCTTAGCTCGAAGTATTTAATTAGTACCAAAGCCAGCTTCGGCTAATCTTCTCAACCCTGACTCAACATGTGACCTGGGAACCATTAGCTTGAGTATTTCAAACAAAGACAAATGACAGCTTTGGCACATAGTTTAAACAAATCTTAAACCATGAAATTTGAGGACTTTTGAGCACCCTAACATAAACCTGAAGTATGGAAAATTAAAGCAGCAGGCAGCAATGGTTTGTCCCATTGACCAAAATCTCAAATAAAAAAAAAATCTTTGCAGGGTGTACTAACGTATAGTAGAGACCACAACATTATTGTGTACACTAACTCCTTCACCAAATGTTAATCTCCAGGAGTTTGTATTTGGTCCAGACTTGACACAGACTGGATTTTTTAACAGTTCTTTAGTATCTCTCCTCTCTCTATCATACACACAGGGTTAATGCGATCATGAGGAATCTGAAAAAGTCATGGGAATTTTAAATGCATGTGGATTTTGAATTGTTTGGTGAGAATTCTTCTAACATTTCATTTAATGAGACACAATATTTACATCTGCAATCAATGAGGTCATTCATGAAGATTTTGAGAAAGGTTATGAAGAAGACATGAAAAACTACTGGAAGAAAAAAAAAAACCTATGAACCCTGTAAACTGGTCTTGCTCTGGGCTTGATTCCTAAACATCTTGGTCTTGTCTTGGCCTTGATAACCCTCTGGTCACCTTCAGTGAATGTTCTCTTCTTCCTTACAGTTTATCCTCAGTGTCTGGTGATGTGTTGAAAGCAACCAGTGTCCAGCCTGCTCACAGCCCCTTGTCTACTCTCTGCAGTTGAACAAATGAAGCTCTGGAAGTAGGAACGGGAAGGGTGCAATTTGGACAAGAATTAGGGGTGTGTTTAATTTCTGCATGCATGATCAATGGGGTATAATGGTGGTGATGTATGTGTGTCGTGTTGGGAGGGCATTAGGCTGAGACAGAGATGGCAGTGAGAACACAGTCATACAAAGTGCCAACATTGGCCCACAAATGAGAAATAGCCTGTGTGGATTGAATCTCGTTCCCCATCGACATAGCTCTGACTTCTCTGGAGAGCAGAAATGCAAGCTCTAAATGTGTGCTGCATGTGGTCCTCCTTGATAAAACCAGCTTGTGTGGATGAGCATTAGTCACAGCCGTGAATGAACTGTTAGAAATCCGCACACACACTGCCCTCTGTCCGTTTTGGTGCACAGTTTCCTCTGAATAGTACAATGGGACTTAATTACAGGTCAGTAGCATGTCTTGGGGAGATAGTGGGAGCTCTGTTAACTTTCCAAATACAGTATAATGCCGTCTTTCCAAGGGTGGGGTAACAAGAGCTCCACAAAAAGGTGCTGATAGACGAAACTTGAGAATGGTATAGGTGATCCCAGTAGAGAGAGTGTTTTATGCTGAAAGAAAAAAGGAAGATAAAGGACTACATTAACTCTCAAAGGTCTTTTCCCCCATTCAGCCCGCCCTCTTTTCAATCCTGTGTAGCTACTAACAACTTTTACACAAGTTTCTGTAACAACAGGGTGAATCAAAACAACAGAAAACCAACACCTGAAAACCAGTAGCTCTGGAAACATAGGAAACATGTAACTGAGCGTATGTTGACATTTTAACAGACATTGCTAACTATATAAAGCGGGCCCATTTAGGTACAGTGTTCATGTTCAGGTTACATGTTCAAATGAAGGCACTTTTTAAAACTTTTACGGTCACTTTAATCAGTACCTTAATACAGCTATAGTAAATTACTATAATTGAACGGACAAAAATCCTGACTCAATGGCATATAACAGCTTGGCAGAAACTTGCTGATATCTTAAAACTTTAAATAGCTGCTGATGTTTGTTTATATATATATATATATATATATATATATATATATATATATATATATATATATATATATATATATATATAGAGAGAGAGAGAGAGAGAGAGATAGAGGGAGAGAGAGAGAGAGGGTTACATATAAATATATAAAACACAATAGTGCTCTCTAGTGGCATGAACAGCACAATTAACTGGATTCATGTTCCTCTGATTTACTATGGGAAGCCTGTATGTACTGTATGTGAGTTATTTTTGTCTTCTTAGCTTAGTAAACCTTACTCAATGTTTAGGTGTGTGACTTTCAGTAGAAGTGAACTGTAGCCACTTCAGCTGCCAACTTGTTCATTTATTGTTGTTAAAACGCACTTTGATCGCTGCTGGGGCTTGAGAGCGAGGACAAAGTTCACAGGTCTCATGTAAGGAGGAGGGGGTGTAGAGGAGGTTCCAAAAAGAAAAAACTGACCTTTGAAAGCAAAACAGCAGGTGGAGAGCTAAAAACTAGGCAGCTTAGGACACATCAGGTGGAAATACAACACAAGGAAAATGAAGGTTTACCATGTTGTATTGAAAGAAGACTGCAGACACAATGAGGCCAACGCAGTCTGCCCGGCTGTTGTCTGACTGCTGAGCTGTGTTTGTTTGCAGGCAGTAGCGAGACATATCTTCAGAGCAATGGAGGAGGAAGACGGGACAGAGGTAGCCACGACAAGGCCAAGCCATTTGACTGCCCTTCAGGAGCAGCTGGTCTGGGCCCTGCTGGGCTCTGGACTGTCCAGGGACGTCCTCATCCAAGCCATGGGGGAACTGGAGCGGGACAGGCTGGGTGCTGGCACTGAGAAGGCAGAGAGAGGGGATGGTGAGAGCTCAGAGGAGGGAGAAATGGATTATCCGCCACCTATCTTCCGAGAATTGGAGAAGTTCCCCCCAGAAGAAGCAGCCAAACTAAGGACTGAAGTCGAGCAACTCCTGCAGTAAGTGGACCTTTATTCTCTGACAGCTCCACGGCAATGAAAAAATAACACTGTAATCTGCCACTTTGTGCTACTCACACATACATTTAACATGAAAGTCAAACCTGAACGTCTCTTGACTTTATCACTTGTGTTCCCTTTGTTCTTTTCACCTCATACACGAGTACAACTAAGCACCTGAGAGCTAAGAATATCATTACCTGACAATATCCACACAACTGCTATATTATCCGACACTTCTCAGGCCTCCCTCCTTCTTCTGCTCTCTGCCTGTCCCTCACTGCAAGCTCGCTTCTGAGCCGATTTTAAAGAGGGTTCCTCCTTTGCTAGTTACTAATTACCCACCCTCGTCATTTTTCTGTGGTCATTTCTTAATAAATAAGCTACGTATGTGCACAGCTGAGGTGAAGATTAATAGAACTCAACCGGGCGCATGACGCTATGTCTGCAGAAGTCAAGAATAATTTTTCCACAATAATTTCTAATATCTGTACGTGTCGTATGTGACACAGTGTATTATAAGCTCCTACCATGTGCAGAGATGTGGACAAGGGAAATATTGAAATCATGTTGCAACTAAGCAAATAAACCATTTTAGTGTCAAAGTGAATATAATGAATGGTAAACTATAACAGTAGGGTCACATATTTTTGGGGTAAGTGTATTTTTGTCTTACTTATCCAGAACACAATGTTAAATTAATTCTTTAAGGCTTTTCCTGGTATTTCCTCTTCATTGATCTAATAGGACTGGACTTTGCCTCTGTGTACTTTACCTTATCTCTCTTTGTCAATGTGCTTTACTCTACCCTAACTCAAGCCTTCTGAATAGTGTTTATGTCCAATGTTTGAAAATGTTACTGACTTATGGTGTGCTTTGTTAAATTTTGATTGGGGATTTCTTAATTATTTGGTTGTCTCTGTCTCATAGAGAAGACCCATGGCATGTTGCAAAAATGGTAAAAAGCTACATGCAGCAGCACAATCTCCCTCAGCGAGAGGTGGTAGAATCAACAGGACTCAACCAGTCCCACCTCTCGCAGCACCTCAACAAAGGCACGCCCATGAAGAACCAGAAGAGAGCTGCTCTGTACAGCTGGTACGTCAAGAAGCGGTGTGAGATAAGTCAGCGTGAGTACACGAGCAGCTGTGGAGCTGCCAGATTTCTACTTTCATATCAATTCATCCGTGTAAAGTAGAAAAGAGAATAAAGTATACTAAAGGTATAATTACCTTTCAGAATTTACCAATGCAAAACATGGCCTTTCTTCAGCGGATGACCAAGGAGATGACAGTAGGAAAGGACGCAGGAACAGGTTCAAATGGGGTCCAGCCTCACTGCAGATCCTATTTCATGCCTATGAACGACAGAAGAACCCCAGCAAAGAAGAAAGAGAGGGATTAGTGGAGGAGTGTAACAGGTGAGTTCTACAGAGACAGACAAGATTATTTACATAGTTATTGTTTTTACTCATGAATAAACCATTTAAAAGGAACACTTAGTATGAGAATTTGGTATTGACAGTGTCTAATCTGAAAACTGGTATTCTCTCAACTCAACAGATTCAGTATTGAACAGGGCAAAAACTGAAGTATTACTGATGTAATGCTATATATTTCTGTGCTCGTCCAATGGTAGGGCTGAATGCCTGCAGAGGGGAGTGTCCCCTTCCCAGCTCGCCGGATTGGGCTCTAACCTGGTTACAGAGGTACGAGTGTACAATTGGTTTGCCAACCGCCGCAAAGAGGAGGCCTTCCGCCATAAACTGGCTCTCGACACCCCTTTCACTAACCAGTCTGGCTCCTCTTCAAACCCAACAATTTCAGCGAGTCCAGAGCATGGTAATAACCTCACTATACCTCGCCTATTATCATTTCTATAATAGGTGACTATGATTATACTTAAACTGTCTTTAGCCAGTGGTGTTTATTCACTATTTATTTCCAGGTATGAAATACAGCCAGCACATCTTGTGTGACAATCTGAGTTCAGTCAGAGGTAATGCGGGGGAACGATTGGGACGGTTAGTAACGAGCCCTATCACACTGGAGCCCAGCCACACTCTCCTCGAAAGCCATAATGCCAAAACGGTGAGGGCATGACACGCTTCCTCACATTGTTGTTATGCACTGCACACACTTCTACCACTCAGACCACTGTGTGCTTTGGTCTCAGGTGTCCAGCGGCGGATCACTGCCCCCTGTCAGCACTCTGACCTCTCTACACAGCCTGTCTGCCTCATCCACAACTTCGCAGGGACTAATCATGGCCTCACTGCCCAGCGTGATGAGTCTGGGAGACTCTTCACTTCTTATTGGTAAGCTAAGATCTTAATCTGCAACTTTAGAGGAGTGTTAGGGTTAAAATGTTCAGTCAGTGGGTGTCACAGTCCCTTGACAAAAATCTGGTGTCCCATTCCTTTTTCAGAGGCAATTGATTGCTTAGGAGATAAGCTGCTGCCCTCTATTACCCAAGTTAATGTGCAAATGCAATGCTAACTGAAAAACTGACACACTTTGCCAAATTGTCTGACTCACTTACTTCCCTATTTCAAAAAGAGAGTAATTATAATTTTTATTTTCCTTTCCAGGTCTAGCTTCCACACAACCACAGTCCGTACCTGTAATAAACAATGTGGCAGGTGGCTTCACCACTCTCCAGCCAATCTCATTCCAGCAGCAGCTCCATGGCACTCCTCAACAGCCAATTTCACAGCACATCCAGAGTCACATGGGAGCCAATCCTTTCATGGCAAGCATGGCACCGCTGTCATGTCACAGTAAGCCTACAAAAGTGAAATAAGTTATCCCTGTGGAGTAAGTATTCATCATCTGTCCTTCAATGCAGTGTACAACAAATCTGACTCGCCACAGTACCCATCGTCCAGTCTGCTGTCCCAAGCCATGGTTATCACAGACAGCCTGGGGACTCTGACAAGCCTTGCAGCCGTCAGACAGGTAGTGGAGCGAACTATATCCCTAGCACAGAAGAATATATGCTGACAAGTGATGAAATATTTTCTGTTTTGGATAGATACTTACAGCAGATCCAGAGGAGACAGAGCCCCCTTTAGAAGATGACTCTCTACATCTGCAGCCCCACACACCTGTACCAGGTAATAACCACTATATGTTTATCAGAGCTACAATTTGGGACCATCTTCTGTTGCCTGTCTGAAAAAAAAGCTATTTCTAAAGGCAAGCAAGTAATTTTGGCTATACTTCTCTGTTTACATTTTGCCCTTGACCAAAGCAGTAATGGAGAACAGTTACAGAATTGAATGGATAAAAGTATTCCACAAAATGTTTTCACCGTTTGTTGCTAAACAGACTAACACACTTGTCTAACTATATTACCTGCTTCCCCTTAACATTGCTCTATGTAAATAAAAAAAATAAAGTTTACAAATATGCTTTTATTTTTTCAAACAGAATCTTCTGAGAGCCTTGAGTTGTATCCATCTTCTCAAACAGAGAACCATCAGACTCATCTCCTATCATCATCACCTACAGACATCAGCTCATACATCCCGTCACAACTGGTCTCTACAGCACAGTAACAATGCTCTTACAATCAACGCCTACACTTCTCTGGAGCTCAGGGTGGACATCGCTGGTGTAACCCTTGGAAGACAATATCAGTTCAGGGAGTCACAATCAATAACCAAGAATTGAGATAATCAACAGAAATTTGTGATTGCATTTTTATTCAAATATCATTATGTATTATTTAGTCACTTTAGTAGAAACATGTAAACCTTATGTTACCTTTTTATACACTGGCCAGAAATGTTTTTTAATCAACAGATTAAACGATATTTCCAAAACTAGAAGTATTGCAAGTATTATTTACAAAATGAGACACTGATCAAGAGGGAAAGCTCAAAACCTTCCTGTCAGTATTTCCTGAAGTGGCTTCTTTCTTTTTCTTCTTCTTTTTATGTTTTACTGTGATCTGTTCAACCTCTGGTTTGGCTTGGCCACCATTGTTTTGAATGTCATTAGTAGAAGCAGAGTCCGCATGCTCATTCTCTTCTTGATTCAGTCTTTTCTTTTTCTTCTTTTTCTTCTTAACCTTTTCTTTCACTTCCGAGTTTGGAGTTGTTGCTGCAGTTGAATTTGATGTGGGCAGTGACGTTGACAAAAGATCATCGATCGATATGGCTGCCTCTTTCAGTCGTGCTTCCATCTCACTGTCACTGTCACTGTCAATATTAACATTGTAAAATATACATACATTTCTCATTTTATACATCTATTTGCCATTAAAAATAAGCGGGTAACATGCATGCATGCATTCATTAAGTCCTTTTCCCTTTGTAGCACTGTTTAAAAATATTTCCTGTAAATAAAAATTATTAAAGTAAAGCAAGCTGTAAAAGAATGCACTTCTTAGGTGTCAAGGGACATCACTAATTAAGTAACGTAGCAGGTCTCAGTTACACATAAATATAAAAGGGGACAAGCACCTTGAACTTGGGATAGGGCGACGTTTCGGGGCAGGAGGATCTTCAGTTTTCTGTCCTGGGACTGATGTGGTAAAGAGACGAAATCCTTGAAATAAAATAAAGTTAATGTAGGCAAATAAATCTCTTCTCAGGACAGCAGTAGGCTGACAAAACAACTTTGAAACGTAAAGTTTACAATTTTACCTTCATCATCATCAACCTGGTTGCTATGTTTGTCTGTATTTACACAGCTAAGAACTGAAGATTGTGTCTCTGAAATCAAACTGATAAAGACAAAGTTAACACAACACTGAAAATGATCTACAACTCTACAATAAACTATTACGTTTACTTGTCAAGAATAAGGCCCAGCTTTTTTGCTACATGTGTCTGGAAGCCATGGGTGACTTGGAGCTCATTGCCATCGTGCTCATGGTCTGCAACAACAAAACTAAACACAACACAACAATAGTAGAACTTGCTCATTTTTAAACTGTAAGGAGCAGAGTAAATGCAACTAAAAGTAAAAGCATTAACATTTGGTTATTAATTCTTTGTTGTTTATTAAGTTGTATATTTTTATTTAAAAAAATGTAATCACACCAAAGCTATACTACATTTTAAAATTTTGTAGTGTGGGCAAAAGGATGGAAAGCAATAGTGCATCATTTACTGTTTAAGCCCTATGTATTATCATTTGTAAATGCTAATTAACTATTTATAAGCTATTAACAGTCAATGTATTTTATAAAGCACCAATAAAGATGAATGTGCACTTGTGTTACTGATATAACTTACCGTTTTGACTTTTTCACATCGTTTCCAGCGTCTAAAACAAAAGACACGGTTACTTAAACCCAAAAGCATACATGCAACAAATTTCACACAATATAAAATGTGAAAAAAAAAACATTTTATATTGAAAATGATAGAAGTAATGCATGACATAGTGTTGGAAAGGTGTGTATTTGTATATGCAGTTTTGAGTTGAGCCTCCAGCCAAATGGAAGAGAGATTTTCTACCATTTTCAGTTTGTCATTCTACTTTTTACAAACTCATTTGCGTTACCTTTTGTCTTTAAGGCTTGTGTGTCCCATACAGCCTCCTGACATCTTTTAAGCTCCTCGTCATCGCTGCTACTGGAGTTTTCACCACCAGCAGCCATGTCTTTCACGAGGGCCGCCATGATTTACCACGTGCTGTTGCCGTTCCTTGTGTTTTGAGCTAGGAATTATGGGATGTGTAGTTTTTACAAGTACATTTAGCTTGTCATTTATGTTTTTATTCGGTTTTCTTTTCATACAGAATCTTAACAAGGCAAATGGAGGCAAGAACATATGAACGAAATGGTAACAAGACAAATAGGGATTGTTTTATTTTTTTCTCAGTGAGCTAAATCATTGTACTTTATACAAAATCTCTCCATGGACAAAGTCTACCCACAACGTCCGTGCTTAAGGGTTAAAAAAAAAACTGCTACATTTTCTTTGAAGATCCAGCGTTGTGCTACTACATACATTTGTCTTATGTCCATGTGATTCGTTTTCCTGGGTCAAGCATAAAAGGTCTATACAGATACCTGATATAGTACATACATAATGTCAGTGTTAATATGCCTTGCATTTAAACCTTAAACAAATGCATATATTGTATAAGAAGACTATTATTCAGCCAATACAAAACAACATCCACACATCATAATTCAGAGGGCATAAGACTCACATTGTCTCCTGTATCCATAACTTTTTTGTTTATCATCTAAAACTTGCCGTTTGATATTATGAAAGACAGACATTTCCCAGAAATCTCAAGTATCAAAACTACCAAATCTGCTAAATAGAATACATCATGAGCCCAAGGCTGCTCTTGTCCTTGCATGTAGCTATAAGTTATATATCATTACTGCTGCAAAAGCTAAACAAGTATATAAAATGTTATATGTTTAATACAAAATACAAGCAGCAGAGTTCAAGGCTCGTCCAAGACAGAGAATGACATTAATCCAGTTTTAAAAAGAAAGTCTAGAACAATTTAAATATTTTTTTTTCAGCTGCTTAACTGTGAATTATTTAATCAAAGATGTAGTTTTATTTAGGAAAATTAAGGAGCCATTGTAATTCAGATAATTGATCAAAAGACAAAAGGACCATCAAACAATGCTCAAGGACACTACATGCAGGAGGTGCACTTGGTGGCAAAAAGTAGATGGCATCTTACTGTGGGCCAAACTATAATAAAATACTTTTTACAATAAATATGAACATGTCTGTGAAGGTTCTCAGTCATCCAGGTCATCTTGAAGAAAAGGATAACACAAAAGCATCTGGACTCAGTTTTCAAGGTGAAGACGTTTTGTCACTAATTCCGAGAGACTTGATCGATTCTAATAAATGGTGCACCAGAATTGATCAAGTCTCTTGGAATTAGAGACAAAACATCTTAAACTTGAAAACTTAGTCCAGATGCTTTTACTTTAACATTTCCTTTGATAAATATGAACAAATAACAACCACCCTTTCTTCAGCTATAGCACTAGAAGATACCAAAATGTGTCACATTATATTTATATAAAATGTGCCTCTGGGCACCGTGTCCCAACAACACCTGAGCAGTAAATGATTTTTAGATATAACAAATTATTGAGGAAATGCCTTATTGGTTTATTTCATGTACATTTTGTCAAATATGCTTTATGGTGGGCTGATCCTTTCCTAAATAGATTTGTTGGAAGCAATATACTATTCATCCTATATTATACCTTGTACAATTGAACAGTATTTGATCTTGATCATAAATACACTCACATAATTATTAACTAGTGTAACATGATTATCTATAACAATACTGTAAACACTAATTAATGTCTACAAAAAACACAACTGTCACTTGCAGGGGTACATCAAATAAACACTGCTTGAAAGATTTAAACTTAAGTCAAGAAATGAATCTACTGGATTAGCCCAGCAAAGCCTGTCACTAAAGTGTCCCTTTCCAGCATAGACAGCAAAACTTAAGGCAGTAGTGTTTAAGAGGTAACATGATACAAACTGAAAGATACAAACTTTAAGAAAACAATCCCTTGAGTCTCAGGTTCTGAGCTCTGTGTAGTGCTGATGAATGGTTTCATATGAAGGCAGATGTGGTCCACTGGTTTTGAAGAATATTGCAGTAATTTGTCTACAATACTTCAGCCTCTCCTCAGGGAGAGTCGGGATCCATCCAATCCGCACAAGAGATATTGCTCACATTTATCCCTTTAGGTATTACAGACCACCATTGTAGGCATAGTCTGCCTTATTGTGCATAACAAGTTTGTTGTCCACAAAGTAGAAACTGTCTGATTTGGTCTCATAAGGGTGCTCCACCATTTGGCGAACTGGAAGGAAAGAAGAAATTTAAAATAAGCATTTGTGTAAAATGCAAAATTATAACATGTTTTTGTTTAACAAACATTTGGTTTGACCAGAACTTACTCAAGTTGTCTGGAAGCTGTGGAAACTCATAGATGTGTTCACATGTGTTGCGGCTGTTCGGGATGCAAAAGCCAAAGTCAAAGTCAAAGTTCTTGAGAAGTCGGCCTTGAAAGTAATGCCTCTCAATCATTCTAAAGCTGTTAATGGGACGGTCACCAACCGTAAACTCCACACTAAAATTAAAAAGCAAAAAACAGTCTATTAGCGGCTTTTTATCAAGTAAGCAAATACTGAAAAATTAAGTATGTTCACAGAAATATGTCAACAATAAATTCATGATGTTACTTACGTTGCACCAACTGTGCACAGTTTTAGGAACGCAGGAGTAAACTGATAACGAACAAAACGTCCAGCACTACCGTCTATGTCTGCACTCTCTTCATCACTTTCTACAGGACCTAATGCGGAAAAAAAATACAAAACAATTTTTACCTCCATATTTTCCACAATAAACAGAAGCTAAATTATTTATGACTGTCACATTAAGCCTTAAAGCGTCACTATAATATGATTAGGCCTTTCTCAATAATTACTATATCAACATATTGTTTGATATACAAAAAATGCTCAATACATTTTTTTGGGCTTGATGTTTTACAATAAATGTGCCTATATTGTAGACGTAGTTAAAGTAGAGCTGCACTGATCTGAATCAGACACCAGCCACAGGGCTTAACGAGCGCGCAACAAAAACAAATCTGTCTGAGCTTTACTCTCTCCAAAATGATCAAAATATCACAAAAATGTTGCATCTGTTGAGAACAAAACGAATGCAAGCAGTAATCTGTGTTAGCAAAGAGACTAAATTTTAAATTATTGAACACAAAATAATGAACTAAGTCTAACTCGTATTTTTGGGTGATTTTAAGTAAACTTTGTTATCAACTTGATATCCACTTATTAAAAAAGTACCTAGCCTTATAAAGCAAATTAAAATTGTATGTAAACGCATGTAAACAATTAATTGTATTTGTTTAATATGAACTTTAAAAAAAAAAAAAAAAAGGACAAATATTAGCCTATATGTAAAAAAAAAATATATATGGAGACAGTTGACATTTACTGAAGGACTGTTGGAACTGGCTTAGTGATGGGACAGTGATGAAAAAAAGTTTTTCTGAATCCCTGCCACAATTTGTCTGAATCCCTTCTTAAAGTGACAAGCAGCAAGAAAGCCACCAATCATTGATGTCTGCTCGTGTGCTTTCCGAACGAGGTGGGGTGTACGATACATGGTTTGCAGCTTTCTTGACGTCACCTAAATATTTCCTGATCCTATAGTTAAATGTGATGTTCAAAAGCAGTGTTTCTTAATGTTACTTGAAGAGTGATTTGCTTTTAAATGTATACTTGTATAAAGTTGGCCATTAAAGTTTATTAAACTTCTATTTAAATATTTCCTTTTTTTTTTAATATACATCTCAAGTTTATTGCATTAAAATATTCCATAATACCCTACAAAAAAAACATCTACTCAATAATACAACAATGATATTTTTAAGGTAATATAATGTCTATCAAAATATGCTATTGTGACAGGCCTAAATATGATACTGTGCTTGCATAATATTAAATATTGAGCCAAGAAAAAAAAAATCTCTGGTATCTGAACCTTTTGGAATTTCATGGTTTTTGGAATCAATTTGTCTTAAAATGTGATCACATTTTGGTTTGTCAATACCCTTGATTTAGATAATGTTTGTAAAAATAATTACAACAAAAAAAATTCTGATCTTTCATGCCTTTATTGAACACACACAGTCAACATTCAAAATGGCAGTGGAAAAAGTAAGTGAAATCTTTTTTGGCTGGAATGGGTTGTTGCTTTACCTCATTGAGTCTTTGTTGTGCTCTTGGTGTCATTTTGACTTGGCGCCCTCTTCTTGGTAGAGTAGCAGTCCCAAAGCATCTCTATTTGTAGACTGTTTGTCTAACTGTAGACTGGTTAAGTCTTTGAAATAACGTTGTAACCCTTTACCGCTTTATGCAAAGCAACAATTCTTAATCGCGAGCCATGGCTCTCATAAGCGTGTTTTTATTGTGCAGCGTTTGAGGGGTTTTTAAATCAGTCAAAGTGGCTGTAGTCCACACCTCCAAACGTATTATCTTAACGAGACTCTAGGTTAGCTTTTCGGAGGTCATTATCTCAAGGGTTCACAAGCTTTTTCCACAAGCACTATATAAAATGTTCTCAATAAAGAAAGATCAGAATTTGTTTGTGTAATTATTTTTAGATACAAATTTGTCAATTCCCTTGACTTAGATAAGGATCAGATCACATTAAGACAAATTTATTTAGAAAATCCATAAAATTTTCAAAACTTTCACACTCTTTTTCTTGCCACTGTATATACATGTTAGCAACTTAAATTAGCCGACAAAAATATCAACTTTATTTTGATAACACAAACCACATTGAAAGTGAGGCATTTCACTTTGAAGAGACCAATTTATAGGTTTAAACTTTTAAATTATTGATTGAGTAACATTGACACACTGCTTACCGCTGTTGGGAGGTTTAGCAATCTCAAACAGGACTGTTCCCGTCTCCAGATCCCTGATTTTAAAACGTGTGAAGTCAATGTTGTAGATGTTGTCTTCAGGTTTACACAGGTAATCTGAAATGTGTAAGACAGCATTGAGTTTAGCAGAACACCAGTAATATTTAATAAGGTCATAGATTGTCAGAAACTATACACTTTATTTTGAATTGCTCTGCAGCGCCAGCTCTCAGCCTTGTTTAGGGATTTGAGATAAAGTGCCACTAAGGTTTCATTATCTGAATCTGAGCTACTGTAACGTGCGGTAAGTAATGCCACAGGGCAGGTTCTAATCATGAGAAAGAAGGGAAGTAATACCATTGTTTTCTAGGCCGGAAAAAAAAACTAAAAAAAACAAAACAATGAGGGGCACTAAGCCATTAGAGGAATAAAAGATGGTGACTACATTGTTGTTGCAATGCTGTGCCTCCAAGTTAATAAAGATATCATGAGCTGTATAATAAATATCATACTACCTCAAATTCTCTCCCCAGTGTAAAGAACCGGTAACCAGGTCCAGCTTTGATAACAGCAGATAATAACTAATCTAGAAAAGCAGGGTTAATTTATAGTGTAATGAGCTACACCCATAATGCAATGCAAAACCAAACAACAGGTAATTTTTAAATAATTCTAACAAACCAAATCTGGTGCATTACAATCAAAAAGTTGCTAATGATACATTGGTAAAAATGGTAAAGCTGGAATGGGGTGGAATCATTTAGTGACTCTGAATACCAAAATAGTTAATAGTTAAACTTTAGAATAGTAAACTAGAATACGTTTAACACTGAAATGTAGTAAAAGTATTAACTCTTTAGACAGAGGCATTATGAATATGACCCCTGTTTGATATCTTACTACACAACTTTTATTGCTCAAAACACTCATCACATGGTGGCTGCCTTAAACTCGACATTAAAGCAGACAGTGCCAATATATCAAGCGTGTTTTTCCTTCTGGCCCTATAAACACTGAGTAGTAAAAGCAACCTTCCGGCTGTGTGTTTACAAAGGAGTGGATTACTAGCTAAACGTTCACGTACCTCCAGTAACATTGCGGAGACCCAGGACATGGTCTGGAGAAATATCTTTTCCCAACGCCCGGAGCTCATCCTCCGTGACCACGGGCCACTTTTCCGTCTGACTGCGTTTCGATTTAAGCTTTTTCAGCATTCCTCCGACTGTCGTCTTTCGGTCCGTATTACCTTCCACTTGTGCCTTGTTGACTCTCGGGCCTGGCTTGTTTCGAGAACTGCTCATACCGCACTATGTAGCATTTATTAAAAAGAGCAATTGTGCTGTTTAATTTAGTAGCTATTTAACTAACTGCGGGTGCAATTTCAAGATGGCGTAAATGTGTACTGGGAGAGGAAATACGAGGTCGTAATTGGCTGAGAACGATGGCGGTTGTCATAGTTACCGTATATGTGAATGGTTTATAGCAACGGGCACTCCGTTTCCGCGAGTACACTGCGTCCCCAGTACTTAGGCTAGTTTGAAATTTAGCTTTACATGTCTTTTTGTACATTGGGCTACAAATGTTTTTTATGTAAAGTATTTTATGCTCTTTATAAACAAGATATACAACTAAATGCAACAATGCACCAACCAAAATTTGGTTGTTGCATATTTGCAAGACTCTGGCAACCCAACAACCATACATTATTTAACACACTAAAAATGTTTTAGACCAACAAATAAAATTAAAGTCCACAAAATGA
This sequence comes from Neodontobutis hainanensis, assembly GCA_024349245.1. Classification (NCBI taxonomy): domain Eukaryota; kingdom Metazoa; phylum Chordata; class Actinopteri; order Gobiiformes; family Odontobutidae; genus Neodontobutis; species Neodontobutis hainanensis. The sequence continues at coordinate 4,058,340 of JALDNG010000043.1, read as the reverse complement.
TTAAAATTACACTCAAATATGTGGGATAGCTCGTTATTTAGCATGTAGCCAAAATCGTGCTGTCTAGATTAGGATGTTAAACGCACCCCTTCAGCAAGCACACTTGCAGTGACAGTAGTGTCCACCGTGTGGCGCCAGTGCAACTTGAAGTGGGAGAACCCTTTGTTGACAGAAGTTTTTCATTGAAGAAGAATGTGGCAGACATGGTCCGAGTAAAGTCGAGGTAAACGTGGCCCTTGGTTGCCAATCATTTCAGTTTTGTCATACAATGACAACAAATCTCCTTTCGACAGGTATTTACTCTGCGAAGTGAATGTGTCAGACAGAAACCTGCTGCTGCTGCTGGATGATCGTGCAGTCAATGTGGCGGTGAAGGAAGTGGTCCAACGCATGCACGGAGACTATGGGGCAGCCCTCTGTAGCTTTGGATTCTCGGGTAAGCTATTGTGAAAAGAAGGCTACCAAACAAAGCTGACCACAGAGCCAGTTGTATATAAATTGCAGCACATCAAACTAAATGTCAATGGCATTGTGAGATGATCTGCAAAAATATCCAAAAAGGACAATTTTGTAAGATTTAAAGTAACAAACCTATTAGATTATTTAAGACATTCAATTAAATTGAAAAACTTTGTTGTTCGTTGGTTTTGCCAAATAAAAATGTGATAAAATTAAATTCTAACGTTGTAAATCCTGATGTAAACAGTAACTTAATGAATCAAAATATATGGTTAACTTCATTTGTCATCTTCAGCTAGAATGAATGAGTATTTACCTCTCTGTGTTGTTTCTTTCTGTTTATTCTTAGTTAAATATCTGAATGCTGTCACTGGAATTGTATTTCTGCGCTTCCCGAAAAGATGTTACAGGCTTCTTTGGTCTGCATTGCCTTTTATCACTAGTATTGAAACAAGAGGACAGAAAATTCCTTGTTTTTTTAATTGCTTGTATGTGGGAGGTAGGAAGACCTTTTACATTAAACAAGTAGGATAAATAAAAGATCTTTAATAACTCTTATTGTTTTAATTGCAGGAACAATTAGAACATGTCAAAAGTTTCTGATCCGATACAATACTCGGCAGCTTCATCGGATGCTCCCAAAATGTAAAAATGAAGGTAAGCCAGAAAAGCTCATTGTAGTTATTGTAATGGATACTATAATGTGATTTATGTAAAAAAAGTGTGTTTCTCTTGTCTTTCTTAGAAGAAAAACATGACATTCGCAAAGCAATTTTGGATTGTTGCCTTATGCGAACACCAAGGGAAGAATCTGATGATGCACTAGAAAGTGAAGAAGATGAGTGATTTCCATGAAACCTGCAGTAAATAAACCACTATGTTTTGTTTCCGCACATTATTATTAAAGAAAATTTTATTTAAATAAAAATGTTTTTTGATAGTTTTGCTGAAACATCCTGTGAGTGTGGCTCAGAATTTAGGGAAAAAAAGAAATTCTGTTGACTTTATTGTGTATAGACTTCAAATTTTATAGTTTTGTATTATTACATTATTGCTTGTTTCTTTCAATTAAAACACAAATATTTAATAATAATAATGGATTATATTGCGCTTTTCTCCCAAGGGACTCATGGCACTTATTCATTACCTCCCCAGTTACACACTGGTAAGATACAGTAGCCACAGTTGCCCTGGGGCAGACTGACCAAGATGTGGCAGCCATTATGTGCCTACGGCCTCTCCAACCAGCACCAAACATTCTCACATTCATAGACCAGTGCCACAGACACTGTGTTAAGTGTCAACTGGGGAGAGCGGCAATCAAACTGCCAACCTACCAAAGAGCCTCTGCACCCCACTTTTTGTACGGGTTACAGATTTTGTATATTTGTGGCCATAAAAGAATAATCAATTAAATGTGTCATATTTTGTATCAGATTGTAAAAATAAAACGTACAGATTTAATTATGTTTTTAGTTTTCTATTCATATTTGCACGTAAATGTCAAGTTTAATCTGCATGTTTTTGACAACAAAAGTATGCTGGGCGCCCCCTGGTGGTGGCTGCCAACTGAATTTTCCCACGGGGATAAGTGAAAAAGCATTTTACAATGTTTGCATCTATATTTTACATTTTTATATTTTGAGTGCTGTGATTTTATATTCATATACATCTTGCTGTGTTTTTGCTATTTACAAAATACATATACTATGTATAACTGCATGTGACAAATAAAGCTAATCTTAATCTTCTCTAAAGCTGTGAAGGTTCTCAGTCATCCAGGACATGTTGAAAAAAAGTAAAAGCATCTGGAGTCAGTTTTCAAGGTGAAAACGTCTCGTCTCTAATTCCAAGAGACTTTATCAAAAGTTATTTCTATTGTTATTAATAAAGGAATTGGAGACGAAACGTCTTCACCTTGAAAACAGGTTTATTATCTAAACTGACTTATCACTGTGACTACACTTCCCATAATGCATAGCCAGGACTCGACCAATAAGATGCCAGACTGACGCTACAAGAAACATCCGGGACTTTCAGGATCCTGTCTGGCGACCCGTCGCCATTACTGCAACCTTCTTCCAACAGCTTGAGTTTTTTTTTGGTTTAAAATCTTAAAAATATCACGATTTGGATATTTTATAAAGCATACTGCGCCTTTTTGGAGGCACATTTTGTCCCACTGAGAAAAGAGACGCATTTTGGGGGTCTTGGCCCCGCGTGGCGAGCTTTCGTCCCCTTCTAAAAGCATTCATAACTTGAGACGCCGATATCGTGTCTCTTGTTTTTTCTCGGTTTGTTTTGTTGCCAAGATGTCGCCGTGATGGGGTCTCCGTTTTTGTCAGAAATGAATCAGGGCCGTCGTTGCCTGACCCGCACCTATTGCAGTCCATTTTCTTTGGTTTTTCTGTTTGATGCTAGAGAGCTCAGCTGCTCTCTGCCCAGAGCTCGGCCTCCGCACCACTCACTGCACGGATACAAACATGGAGAAAAACCCCAACAACACCAGCAGCAAGGTTCCGCCTCGTTCCAACTCCACGGGGCCTACACAGAGCGAATCTAAACCCAAAACAGGTAAAAATACCGCACCAACTACACTAATGTGAAATAAATGTGTAGCTAACATTAAAGTTTTTCTTCATTCGCACTGGCGCCTGTGGCCTTCTGGGGCCTGGACTAGCAGTAATGCAGCTGTTTATCTGCCGTGACTTGCGTTGCTGTCAAAACATTTGACTTTGTCTTAACACTCTTTTAAAGGTAATACATTCATGGTAAGAGTTTAAAGTAACCCTTCCGAAAATACATCTTTGGTTTGTTGGGTTGCCATTAGTTACATAAATATTTTAAATTTAGCTTGTCAATGTCAGAAGTTACTCGCAATCACATTTCTTATCTATGTAATAACTACCAGTTTAAAGTCTATAATAAACCAATAAACAGTTGAGTATCAAATTATCTATAGGCTCTTTATAGTCTAAACAAGTCAATTGTTTCTATTGGAACCAGTGAGTGCAAAACTAAATATTGCCCTTTTAATGTAAAATCTTTATAATTTTTAAATTTGCAATGGAAAGTCCCAGAGAGACTTTCACTATTTTGAGGGCCCCTCTGCAGAATGAGCCCCCCTCAAGAATGACACGCTACTGTGTAACTGTATGTATGAAAAAAGTGGTTAAAAAATTACATACAAATTGGCATGCATAGACAAAAAAGTAAATCTGCATTTAAGTTACACTTGTTCTGGCAGCGTGAAAGGGGTGAGACTTTAGTGATCAAATGGATATACTTTGTTAAAACAACTAATATTGTAAAAAAAAAAAGTATAATAACAACAACAATATTATTTTATTCATTTATTTATTTATTTTTCCAGAAGGTAAAAACAATGGAGGCTCAAAGCGGTACAACCGCAAGCGTGAGCCTTCTTTTCCCAAAGCTGACAGTTTTTCAGGACCTCGACGCACCAATCCACAGAAAGGCAAAAATTTTGACAAGAGACCCCCGCAGAGAGGTTGGGGGCGCCAGTATGGAGTTGCAGGTGGAGGACGACGTGAGGAGGTTTGTTTCTGATTGGAAGACATAATTTACATTACAATAGGAAAAAGTCACATTAATAACCAATTGTTTTTCCCTCCTCAGGTAGCAGAGACGCACCGGGCCGAGTTAAGCCCGGCTGAGTTTGCTGGACCGAAGAAAATAAGCCTGAACCACCTGCTGAACTTCACTTTTGAGCCACGTGGTGGTAATGGTGGTGGTGATGGAGGCCCCTCCTGTTGGGGCCGCCGAAACAAGTGGGGTCATAAGCACAAACCCTTTAACAAGGAACTTTTTCTCCAGGCCAAGTAAGCAGTGCTTCTGTTTTTTAGATTTAACTTGCACCTTAAACAGAATCACCTTGATTATATGAGTATGGATCTGTTTAATTGTATTTCAGTTGCCAGTTTGTGGTAGCTGATGACCAGGACTATAAGGGTCACTTTACTGATCCAGACACGCTGGTTAACTGGGATTGTGTGCAGCAAGTGGTAAATTTAATTTTTAGCTCTGTTTCAAAGTTGGGAACTATCAATCACTTGACTTACAAGTTCCTTATCCTGTTCAGCGCATTTACAGTCATGAGGTGCCATCTTGCCCGATTTGCCTCTATCCTCCCGTGGCGGCACACATCACTCGGTGTGGACATATTTTCTGCTGGCCATGCATGCTGCACTACCTGTCTCTCAGTGACAAGAGCTGGTCCAAGTGCCCAATCTGCTATGAGGCTGTCCACACCGGTGATTTGAAGAGGTATAAAAATTGAAGAGATATAAAAATACATGATGATGATGATGTAGTTGACTTCTATTTGATCTCGTTTTGCTTATGAATTTAGTGTCGTTGCTATGGAGACCAAGCAGTATGTGGCTGGTGACGTAATTACTATGCGTCTAATGCGCAGAGAAAAAGGAGCTTTAGTGGCTTTGCCCAGCTCACAGTGGGTGAAGGTGGAGGAACCTGTTCGCTATGGAGGTAAAAAGAGAGCTTTTATGATTTAACTGTTGCAGGCCTTAAATTGACATTCTTAAATCTGTGTCTTATTTAGATGCTTGTCTCAGTCCATACTCCAAGTTGCTGCTGATATCTCCGGAGCAGACCCTGGAATTAATGGCAGAGGAGAAAGCTGTCCTGCAGGCTCAGCTTAGCCAAGAAGAGGACTCCCACTGCTGCTTCATCCAGAATGCCCTTTGTCTTTTGAAGGTAACTAAAGTGAATTATGTTCCTTAATTGTAACACACTCCAAACAGGTCTGACCCTGAAAGCAAGTTGAGACTTTCAGGCAGATTCTGGCCTGAATAAGTTGGTTCTGCTAAAATTAGTTTAGTAATGACAATGCTGTTTTTATGTTGTAGGAAAGAGAAGAAAGTCTAATAAATCAGCAGAAAGCAAATGCAGGAGACCGTCTTGACTTGTCCTCTCTGACTCTTCAAGATCTTCCTTTTCCTATAGAGGAAGTGGTGAATAATGTTAGCAGCACCAAGGCAAGTCTCAAACCAAAGATTTATCTTGGCTGTTTTGTGATAATGATGATTATAAACCAAGTTATTAGCTAACCAAATGTCAATCTATTTAAAACAAACAGCCTGTGCTGCAGTATGCCTCTGCATTTGATGATGAGGTGGTTGAGCTGTCAGAGGACGGACTGCAGAGCTGCCACAATGTCCTGATGGCATTTTGGAGAGTGTTTTGGAGGAGGACTCCAACGCTGTGGTGGAGGCAGAGCTTCGACCATCTGACGACACCCCCGTGAGCCAGCAAGATGCAGGCCGCCCCTCAACTAGTTTAGTGCATGGACCCTACTACTACTTCTACCAAGGTGAATAATCCTTGTCTTGGTCAGTAGTACCATACAGTTACATCAAATCACAGTCAAGCAATTATTAATTGTGACTGGGCATTTTTTTCAAAAGCTCAAGTCATGAATTAAGCTCAATATATTAAATTTAAACAAATGGCTTTTACTCACATTTATGACGCTATCTTTTATTGTTCAGCTGAGGACTGCCAGCAAATGTTCTTGCACCCTGTGAATGTACGCTGCCTGTTGCGGGAATATGGGAGCCTGGAAGCCAGCCCTGATACTATCACGGCTAAAGTGGTGGAGCTAGTGGGGCACACAGTCACTGAGGTAAGCTTCAGGAAAAAAAATGGCTTTTTAAATAAAAGTAATTAAGTGAGGTTCGCCCCTAGCTCAGTTGGTAGAGCCTATGCCAAATACGTAGGACCGAGTTTGAATCTCACCTGGGTTTTTTACCCAATGTCCTTCCCCTCTCTCACCTGTTTCCTGTCAATCTACTGTCTATCAGAATAAAGGCCAAAATAAGTTATTAAAGTTAATCTGTTTTGTATGCTTGTCCAGTATTAGGGACATGTGTTTTGAAATGTTCTGACTTGCACTAATAGTCATAATATTTCCAGGATATTCGTCGTCGACATCGCTATCTGGCACACCTGCCACTCACATGCGAGTTTAGCATCTGTGAATTGGCTTTACAGCCACCTACTGTCTCCAAAGAGACTTTGGACACTTTTGCAGGTTGGAAAACATGAGTTTCCCATACTGTTGTAGGAAGAGACAATCCCATTTATAATAAATGTTAATGTTAAATTCCTTCCTTTTTCTTTTAGATGACTTGGAGAAAAGAAAACATCTGAGGCAAAAGAAAGCAAGGGACGAGAAGCGCCGTGAGAAGCGGATTGAAATTGAAGAGAACAGGAAGCACGGAAAATGTATTAAGTGAAAACACCTGCAAATGTGAAAATATTACAAAAATCTGCACGTTATTTATGATTGTCATGTGTATTTTCACAGATCCCGAAGTGCATATTGGACTAGAAAACCTTCATCATTTCCCAGCTTTTGGATCACCACCTTACAACAGCTGCCCCCCAGTCCAACCTGACTTGACATTTGCTCCGCCTTCACCCCTCAGCAGCAGTCCTCCTAGTGGTAATAACACCTCATCTACAATTTACTTTTACTGAGCTAATAAAACCTCAAGTTTGGCCATATGCAATGTTGTTTCAGATTTGATGGTATTTCCAAGCCTGAATGGTCAAAGCCATTTGTCACAAGTTGGGGGCAGTATGGAGGATGACACCCACTGCATGTCCTTTGCACAGGTTTGTGTAAACCATTGATTGTTTATATAGTGGCTATAATCCGCCCTGTATTTTGCCGTATGGGGGCGCCCTTATGCGACAACCATTTAGGTTGTAGTAGGCCATTTTTGGTTCCAATGGGAGGCGGTTTGTGTAAACAGAGTTCTTAGAACGTTTACATGCAAGTAGAGAAATTCAAATTTCTATAATACTTTTTAGAATACTTTTTTTTAAGTCGGTTTACCTTTTGATATTTGTAAGTAAATCAATGTTTACTGAGCAATAGTTGTTTAGTTGACATTTAGAGCAAAGTTTAGGTGCTGTTTAAATACCAAGATCATTAGAATGCAGCATTAGACTGAGTTTAGACACAGTAGAGTTTTCAATTCTTTCTCGTGCTTAAACGTGGACCAACTGTGAAATCCTGCTCAGTGGGCTTCATAAAGCTATGAGCATAGTCGAAGTGAGCGCTGCATGTAAACGTACTGATTGAAGCTACCTTTTTACTGGGGGTACTTAATTGCATTTTTCATTTGCTTTGTCATTCTTAGATGCTAAGAGATGGGAAAGCCAAAGGTGATTCTGGTCCCAGGATCACTCCAAAGAGAGGTAATTTTGAGGAGGATTACTGAGGCTCTATACTGAAAAAGGCTACTTTAGCTTGTGGGTAAAGGATTGCAGAATTGTAATCTTTGTAGAGTTTGTAGAGTGCAATCACTTTAAACCACTTTAAAATTACAAACGGCAATAATGATAATGTGATTGAATGTATAAATTAGTAAATGTCTGGCAAAAAGACTTGCATTCAAAAAAATATTTTTCTTTATAGGCTCCAAGTAGTGATCAATATGGTGATGTTTGAGCTATCCAAATGTTCTTAAATGAGAAATTATTCAGTTAAACCATCTTTTATAAAGCCCTAATAACTTCAGTACATTACAATTTTCCATTGGTATGTCAAATGATGTGACTTTCATCATTGTGCAGAGATACTATTGTGCAGGTAAAATTACTCGGGCTTTGTGTTTTGACTTTACTGACAAACCGGTTTAAGGAGGTTAACTGGTGATCCTGTGAGGCTTTGTAAAATTTTGTATTGCTTCTTGCTTAATACAGATAAGCTGTTGGCTCCCCCTGCTGCAGACAGTGATGGAGAGAGCGACAACTCAGACCGCGTCCCAGTGCCCAGTTTTCAAAACTCTTTCAGTCAGGCTTTTGAGAAAGCACTGCTGGAGCTGGATAGTGGCCCAGCTTCTTCTCCACAACCTGTCGTTGACCCAGGTCTGACATGTGCAACACAAAGTCTTTTTTGTTTTATAACAAACCACCGTGTGTTTGGTTGATAATGTTTGGTTTTTGTGTATTTTAGATGACAAAGGAGGAAAGAAGAAAAAGAAGAAACAGAAGCTTCTCTTCAGCACCTCAATGGTTCACACGAAGTAGACACTGAGTTAATTTACTTTTAAGTTGCAATCCTGTCACTGCCTTTTATCCATGCAGATCTTTTTCAAATAGAAGCTAAGGAAGCAGGGTTTAGTGTGTAGCCAAAAAGACTTAATGCTTCAGCCACAGTTTGTGAGCCGGTAATGGCATGGCATTGATTTCCATTTTTCTGCAACTTAATCAGAGCTTTGCAGCAACGTTTCAGTCTTTTCAGTAATATATATTGTAGTCATACTGAAAACCGTTTCAGTAATGTGTATCTCAAGCTAAGTGAAGCAAGATTTTACAGCCTGCTCTCAACAGGCTTGGAAGAAACTTGGTTTGTGTGGCAATTTGTTTGAAGATGAAGTACCAAGTAATACGGACAGATTATCAAAGGGTGTAATTTTATTATTTTTTAAAGTAGCAGTCAGCCAGCTGCAAGCAGTACACCCTTTGAATATGGATCCAGAATACTTAGTGCTTTAAGAATGTATTTGAAACTGAATTCTTTTCAGTGTTAATATTGGATATACTATGACAATTTGAAGCTATGCTGCTTTGAAATGAATACCCATGTATTTTGTTAAAATAATCCCACCCTGCTCTAAAAACTTTTGATTTAAAATAAAAACTCAGTATTGATTACTAGGTCAGCAAGACTAGTTAACCAACAAACATGCACTTTGAGTTTGTCTTTCACCTTCTGTTCAGTCAATATGTAGAAAGTTTAATAACTTTAAACATTATCCCGTTATATATTGTCATTGTTGGACTGTGACATTATATTAATGCTGACAGATAAGGAATAATTGTGGAAAATGAGGCAGAGGGTTGATATTTTTGTTTTGGTTGAGGCTTCTAAAATTTATTTTGAGCAAGTGTATGGGCTAGTGAACCTAGTCTGTTTAAAATAAACATTTATGCACAATTAAAGAACTGTCTGTGTTTCTTTGTATAACAGATTTTATTTATTTTTTGTTAAGTGGTTGAAAATGGATGACTGAATAAAGGATATGAGGATAATCCCAGATGTAGTCCTTGCTTTTCACAACATGAGAACAGCCCTGAAAATCCTTCATTGATTAAATAAGATAAGATGCAGTCATACATTCTGTGTCTTATATACATTGCTACAGAGGTTTTGGTTACTTATACCTAGTTTTACAGTCTAAAGGCTTATTATATGTAAGTTGAGGTGTGCGAGGCTGGCTACATTCAGCTCCATGTCAGACCGGATAAGGACATAATTTACCTTGCAAATACGAGTTGAAAAGGGTTTGTACAATACTTGTAGTTTCGACGACTGAGACGTTCGCGGTGATGGATTAAATAGGCAAAATGTGTACTTACCAAAAAGTAGGCCCCACTTACATGAAATAAAAATGACTCAAATAGAATAATAAATAGTGATCTAACTACACGAGACAAAGTAACAGTGTTTGACCAAATAGCCTACTATTTAGTCAAGACTATTTATTTAAACGTTTGGTTCAGACATACACAATTCTATCCATTTGTCTTCAATCGTAGAAAGAAAATCACGTTACTTGTGCTCACTTTTTCCAAGGTTATATAATTATTTTATTACCATTAATAAATGTAATTACAGCCCAACACTGACTGGTGTGCTACTAGATCTACTTAAAAAGTGTCATCTATTTATTTGTATTCATTGTTCTAATCAACTCTATATTATCATTAACTCCGTCACTTTATCTACTTTTATTCTGGCAGGAGAAACCGGATCTCAACCCAGTCCTCTTCAGGTGCGCTTGATGCGGGGCTAACTCCAGTCCAGACTGCGCTGCCTGTCCGCTCTGTCAACAACACTGCAACCTGAAACGGGATAGCCACTTGGCTAGCTTACTAAACCAGCTAACTTAGCTTCTCTGCTAGCAATTTATTTAATCAAGAGATACCATTTGTAAAAAATAAAAAAAATCAGTTTGACAAAGTAATTATTGCGCACTGAGAGTCGTTTTGAGAGGACTGGAGATGAGACTGTCTTTCCCGTTTGGTGAGTTGTCTCCTCTTTGGATCAAACAGCAGCGAAAGACAGGTTAAGTCAGTGTTTCCATTTTGCGAATTCAGCTTCTTGAGTTGTTAGCTTACAGTAGCTAGCCAGCAAGCTGTTGATAGATTAATTTAAGTGATTTAAGCACTGGTAAACTAGTCTACAACTTGAGCACAAGTGCGCATTCAACAATTGGGTATCGTTTTTCTGCTGTTAAACGCACCCCTGTTGTAAGTAGGCCACCTCTCTTTGAGTAAAGTAGACCCGGGGAATGTGCACGATTCAAGGTAAACGGGAGGTGAACAGACAAGGCACTTGTTGCACATTTATGTAAATCCGGGACTAAACACCATAAGCATTACAGTCCTACAAAAATAGATAAAGTAAAAAACACTTGATGTGTAATGGTTTAAATAAACTAAAAACAGATTTTGTGGGATTAGGTAATTAAGACGCACATAGCTAGACGATAGGTAGTCATTGGCACATTTAATGACTTACTTTTTTGTAGTTGAAGATCTTTACCTTTCATCTTTTCTGTGCTTGGTTATAATTGGCAATGTAAGATCAAAGGTCACATAATTGATGGCAGCAGAGAGCTTGTTAACAGCTGAAAGGGCTACCCTGTTGGCTGCATATTTAGACACAAAGCTTTGTTAAACATTACAAAAGGACTCCCTTAAGTAATACTATACTGATTCTTTTAACAGTTATAGATAATTTAATGCAGTCTTTTTTTTTATTTTTTTTGTCCGGAAACTTCCTCTATAACTGGCTGAACCAGGTTACGTGTTCCCTGTGACAGTAATAGAACCTGCTCTATGTCCTACTATGTTTTAAGGCTGATATCCACTCTATTATGTAGGATTCCATATTATATGTACCATGTGCTAGCAGTTGTAGAATCAGTGCAATTGCTTTTGTTCACGATGTGCCTAGAATTAAACCTCTATAAGGCAAAACAGTTTTCTCCATGTAGTTTTAGCAATAAGCCTTAATATGATAGATGTCCACATGCTTTATAACCCCTACTGTGTTGCTCATCCCATGGTTTTACTGATTGTTTGACATTATTTCTATAAGCAAAGGCATTTCCTGTCAATATCGTATGTTTACCTAATGTGTAACTTTTCAAATCTCAATGTTTTAGGCTTATTTTTTATTAGTTTCACATGCACATGCAATAAAGAAGGGGGACTACAAAAATGCACAACAAGCAAGTGATTGAAAGTGCAAACACCCACAGATTGCATTTACGTAGATATACCATAGTAAGCAGAATGAGAGGGAGACATGTAAGCAAGTGCTGGAGCCTAATGAGAATATAAAAACGGTTGAACATGTATGGCGGCAGCATTCAGCTAATGATTTCCTTGTGTATTATGTACAGCTCAAATGTATGGCTGAGGGCGTGACGATGTTTACTTAGGTCTGTGGCAGTACAAGCTGTCTCATCTAAAGCATTTGGATAGCGGCGTAAAAAAAACTGCAGAGATTTGTCGAACACAGCTCTGCACTACATTGACATGTGTGTTTCCTCTAGGTTACTTCAGCCGCTTCACTGTTATGATATGACATCACTGCTTGTCTACAATAAAAACCAAAGCTCCTCAGCAGACGGTTGACATCTGGAGAGGTAAGAAATGCTGACATATTTCATAATGTTTTCTTGGCCTATGTGTTCTTTTTCCTCCCAAGAACAAAAAAAAACAACATGTACAGGACTGAACAACAACATATCTCAGCACATGTGGAACACATTATCAGACGTGAAGTGGAAGCTTCTTAAAGGGCTATTACACATACACAGGATTTAGCTCTGTTGTTTCTGGTGATTATAGAACAACATGTGAGCACAGTTTTTCAAACAAGCACAGAACAAAAAGAACTGTTTCATTTTAACACCCCATTGTCTCCAAAGACAGTGTCGGGAGTAAGCATGGAACAATATTAGAATTTTGTGTCCCAATTATCCTGGCCAAAATAATTGCGATTGACAATATTATCACAGTAATTATGAAATTATGCTTGCAGTTTGAAAATGTCACTAAAATATTCGGGAATCACTTTACAATAGGTTTTATCCATCCATCCATCCAATACGTTTTGTGTTAAACAATTGTTAAAAGTGAAAAAGACATAAATCAGGGCTTGACATTAAGCACTTGCCCACTGTGCCCAGGCAACAAGATCTACCTGTCCAAAAATGTTGCTTTTTAATCTTTGTTTTGTGTTTTAATTAACAAAAAAGGATATTAGTTTTATAGTCTTAGTTTAAAAATCTAAAACTAGTGTAAATTTAGCTTAACAAATTATATAGACAATTCATAAAAAAACAAAAAAAAATTGCTCATTCATTCAAAGAAAGCTTAATTCGCATAGTTCAGAAAATAATTAAATGTAATAAAAATACTGTGTTCTAAAACATGTTCTGTGGTTCGGCCCCCCAGACCACCCTCCCCAAAGGGGGCCCAAATGTATTTTTACACATCCTATTCGTTCTGGCCCTGCTGCATGACGCTCATTTTCAGCGTATCTGTCAGACAGCTCTGTTCCTAAATCAACACAGCCTTGAGGCAAATAAAGGTGCTTTGCTAGCTATTATTAACAAACTATCTAAACAGTTTATTAACTAAACTGTCTGCAGCCCTGTTCTTTATTTTTGAGCGGTCAACAGAGCAAAAGAGAGAGGGCAAACACACAGCAGGACAGCGCAATGTAGGATTTGAATATCTATTTCTTAAACCACCAAAGTAATTATGGTCTTGAGGCTTAAACAAATATCTCTGAAGAAAAAAAAACTGCTGGGGTTTACCTTAAGCAACAATTATCCCGATAATAAAAAAATACCTTAGATCAATTAATCTTTACAGTTTTTATTGCAATGAGTGATAAAATGCCACTTTTACAACATGAAACAGAAAACTACTGATATTAACGTTTCTGTTGCCCCTCCCCTTTCACAGAATTCTCCTACATCTAGTGTAATTATTTATTACACATATCTAATTTTAGTAAAACCCATTTTTAATGCATTAGTCTGTTAGAATGCATCATTTGGGGATTTTTGTGTAAAGTGTATACAAAAACATAAAATGCAGTTATATTCATTTTGTGATGTGACTAATCTGATGTTCAAACAAGCAGTCGTGTGTGTGTGTGTGTGTGTGTGTGTGTGTGTGTGTGTGTGTGTGTGTGTGTGTGTGTGTGTGTGTGTGTGTGTGTGTGTGTGTGTGTGTGTGTGTGTGTGCGTGTGCGTGTGCGTGTGCGTGTGTGTGCGTGCGTTTATAGACTTTCCCCTAAAGAATAAATACAAGCAGTGACATTTAGAGACAATCATAAATGTATCCTACTTTATTCAACTGTATACCATTTTACATATTGCACATTTAAATTCTTTAATTTGAATTCACTTAAATTGCAATATATTAACAGTTCAATAGTTCTGTATAAATTGTTTTGTCACTCGTGTGTTGTATAATGCGGCCACTCCTTATACAAAGTCCACAGTATTGACTCAATAAAGTGCAGAGGTTAGTTATTGTAGTTTGATTTTGAATTGCACTGAACTGGCTGAACATACATGTAACATGCTGTTCTGCTCCGTCATTTGTATCTAGGTGGAGTGAAATCATGGCTGCTGAGGTGGAGGTTCAGGCTGGAGAGGTGGGGAGGTCAGTGGCAGGAGGGCGTCTTCACCTTAGTCCCCTGACCGACTCTAGCAACAAAAATCTCCATGAGATCTCCACCATGAACCAGTCCCGTATCATAAGTCCCGAACCCAGCAAACCAGTCCCGGGCCCAAAGCCGAGGCTCACTCCAAAACCTTTTGCTGTTGAGCGGAATACCACTATAAAGCCCATACTTGCTCCTAAACCCCAGGCCAAGACCCGACCAGAGTCCACTCAACCTGCTGGATACAAAAAAGAACTTCCCATCAACCCAAATCCCCCACAACCGGCTCCCAGCAGCAAACCCCGGCCAGTGTCAACCATCCCCAGCCGTCCTGCACCTACCTCCTTTAAATCCTCGATGTTGAACGCAGGGCAAACAACCAAGCCTGTTTCTCAGCCTCTTAAACCAGCTCCTTCGCTTCTTGGAGACCCAAGTAAATCTGCATCTCCTGTGCCAGCAGAGAGGAAAAAACCTGTCGCTTCAAATTTAACTTATTCAAAAAGCCTTAAAAGACCCCCTTCAGCAGAGTGGTCTGGATCAACAAAAAAGGAAGAGAACGATTTGGTGTCCCCCAGTAAAGTTGGGCCATCGATTACAAGAGCCAAATCAATGGGGTACCTTTTACAAGTAGAGCAGGAAGAGGAAAAGCCTAAATCTGAAGCAGCTGTGCCCCTTCGACCCAAGCCTAGAAGCATCAGGCCAAGACCCATATCTGAAATCTTTCCAAGCCCTCCGACTAAGACAGAGTCACCAAATCTTGTCTTTCCTCGGAATGAGAGAAGACCTCTTTCGGCAGATCTCACATCCAAGTTTGAGTCTATTGGACTTTCCCTGCACCGTAAAACACTCAATGCGAACGTTAAAGAAAACACTCCAGAAGATAAGGTGCCACTACAAAAGAGAGAGCAAGAGAAAAGCTTTAAGAGTACAACCACACAAAGTACTGATGCTGCAACCAATCCTGCTGTCTCAGACCAACCAAAAGACAACATATCAGCAAAAGAGAATGAAGATATGCAAGGGGTGAGCATCAAGTCGCGAATTAGCCTTTTTCTTGATTCATCTTCCTTTCCAGTGATGCCTGCCCCGGGCCAAGGTCTTGATATTCAGTCCCCGGTGCAGACAAGCCCTGAAGCTGAACCAGCAGTAGGGGTCAAACAGCTCATCAAGCAGCTCACCGAGGATACAACCCCAAATCAGAGTCCGGTTTTAAAACCAGTTCCGAAGACTCGCACCCTGCCCCTAGACCTGACTAAAAGGTAAGAGGTGCATTACCCTCTGCTTGTTTCTTGTCCCTTGTCTTTGTGCCGGAGTCCCATTGTCATGCATGGCTTTTGTCTTGTATGATGTATGTTTTATCAGGTTTTCACCAGATCCTGATGTTTCCCTCAGTGAGGCCACAGATCGCCATGACAGCAGCAAAGCTCCTCAGAGGGTAAGAGAGGGATGAGGTCTTATTAAATATTAAATTACTTTGTTTTTTAAACTCTGTGTGAAATTATATGTTTTGCTGTCATATGATGTGGGTATGGGAAGTTAAGGCTTTTTCTACATTATAAATATATAAAATTAGTGCAATAGCCGGTTTACAAAGTGACAACAGACGTCAAACCCAAGACCCAGGGGACAAAAAAATATATATATATATAATGTATATATATAATTTTTTTTATTTATTTATTTATTTTTTTTGGCTCCTCCATATTCAAACTATTAAATGTGATTGGAAGAGGAGCTAGTTTGTAACCACCATCTATACTTCTCATTATCAGTACAGTATAATCAGTACAGCCTGTTGATACTGTCTATCCAAATTTATCACTTAAAGGTTAATCTCAATGTTTTTTGAAGATCTGAAAAATATGTGCTTATTATAACTCTTCTATGTATATGTAGACAAGGCACAGGAAACAGGTGAAAAAGGTGAATATTGAAAGGAGTGCTCTCTGTTTGTGTCTGGGCAAAAGCAAACTTCCCAGAGGAAATAGAACTTTTCAGTAGAAAGATTAAAGTATACACTAAATGTGCAGCGCTGTGAAACTTAAGACAGTCATAACATTAATTGTCCCTCGTGGCCGCTGGTTATGAAACGGAGTGAGAGAAAATAACTGGGAAAAGGTCAACACTGAGAAGCTTTGATTACAGCCTCTGCACCACACCCACTGTTTTCAGGGCAAACAGGAATAAGAGGATACTATGCCAGCATTGACTGTCAAGCATGTAAACTCTTTTGTCTGCCTTTTATCATGTGTTGTCCATTTCTGTTTGTCTGTTTCAAAGCAGGTTTGAGTGGGTTTGAGCAGTGTCTCTGTATAGTTTTTGGTGGCATGATCTAGTGGCAACATTTCAGATTGTAGCCCTGCATGGACATGTGTATTTAGGTCATATACTTACCAAAGAAAGTGCTTGTATTATGTTGTACACTCACCTAAAGGATTATTAGGAACACCATACTACTACCATAATACTGTGACCCTTTTGTCTTCAGAACTCCCTTAATTCTATGTGGCATTGATTCAACAAGGTGCTGAAAGCATTCTTTAAAAATGTTGGCCCATATTGATTGGATAACATCTTGCAGTTGATGGAGATTTGTGGGATGCACATCCAGGGCACAAAACTCCTGTTCCACCACATCCCAAAGATGCTATATTGGGTTGAGATCTGGTGACTGTGGGGCCATTTTAGTACAGAAACAATGCTCAGGGAGGCTTGGCATTTAAACGATGCTCAATTGGCACTAAGGGGCCTAAAGTGTGCCAAGAAAACATCCCCCACACCATTACACCACCAGCCTGCACAGTGGTAACGAGGCATGATGGATCCATGTTCTCATTCTGTTTACGCAAAATTCTTTTCAACAACATTTTTGTTGGCAACATTTTTCCAGTCTTCAACTGTCCAATTTTGGTGAGCTCGTGCAAATTGTAGCCTCTTTTTCCTATTTGTAGTGGAGATGAGTGGTACCAGGTGGGATCTTCTGCTGTTGTAGCCCATCCGCCTCAAGGTTGTGCGTGTTGTGGCTTCACAAATGCTTTGCTGCATACCTCGTTTGTAATGAGTGGTTACTTCAGTCAAAGTTGCTCTTCTATCAGCTTGAATCAGTCGGCCCATTCTCCTCTGACCTCTAGCATCAACAAGGCATTTTCGCCCACAGGACTGCCCCATACTGGATGTTTTTTTCCTTTTCACAACATTCTTTGTAAACCCTAGAAATGGTTGTGCGTAAAAATACCAGTAACTGAGCAGATTGTGAAATACTCAGACCGGCCCGTCCAGCACCAACAACCATGCCACGCTCAAAATTACTTAAATCACCTTTCTTTCCCATTCTGACATTAAGTTTGGAGTTCAGGAGACTGGTCTCGACCAGGACCACACCCCTAAATGCACTGAAGCAACTGCCATGTGATTGGTTGATTAGATTCTTGCATTAACGAGAAATTTAACAGGTGTTCCTAATAATCCTTTAGGTGTGTGTATATACTGAATTTCAAGGTGATTATTACTTGTCCAGGTACTACAAGTCGAAATGAGCAAATGAGCTAGATCCTGGTACAATATATATTTCCTTTCTATAAGATTAATGTTTAATTGTGCACTGTCCCTGTGTAAATAAAATAATTATATTTATTCATTCACTTCTGAAAAAATGGTTTACCAGATGTTTTTCACTGTATACTACAAAATTTTAGAGAAATCAGAATTGTTATTACATTTTTCTTTCTTAATTTTAGAATGAAGATTCAGTAATTACACCTAGTGATCTGAAGATATTTGGGTCTTTGAAAGATTCCCAGGATCAGATAAAACACCGGTGTCTGAGGCCTCTGATCCCTGGTTCTCACCGAAGGAAAGTGAAGTACAGACCGTTCGGGCTGCCTTGTTTGAAAATGTAGTTGAAAAACACAGTGTTTTGATGGTGGATGAAAATAACAGTGAAAATATTGGCCCAAGCAGCCCATTACTTATAAAAACAGATGAGGGAAAACTGGTCACTGCCACCTACAAAGAGCCAGTATCTCCGTCAGGTCCTGTTTGTGTGGTGCATGCCTTTGACACTGTTCAGGCTGTGGAAGAGAGCAGAGCAGTAAGTGAGAGTGTCCGTTCAGCTCATTGGGAGGACAAGGCCATGACCCTGCGATCAAGGCGCTCAGAAAGGACCAAGACGCCAACAGAAAGGACTGTTTCGGAACCTACTTCGACCGCACTGCCAGAACAGCAGCCAAGATACCTGAGAGTGGGGGCATTGCCAAAATGGACCACAGACCTAAGTCAAGAAGCTGGTTTAGAAAAAGGGATGCCTAAAGACATACAAAGGGATGATAGAAACAAGCCAAGGGATTCAGAGTATGAGAATCCATCTGCTGCTGCTGCTAAACGTTTGAAAACGCAGCAGGCTGATGATCAAGCAAAACCCAGGGTGACCTACTTTGCTTTGACTGGGCAAATGCAGGAAACGGTTGCATCTTCAGATGTAGCAAACAACCTTTTTGGCGATTCCTCTATGCAGTGGACCACCCAAGGGAAAATTTTATCATTTAGAAGGAATCCGTCATTAGATGAAGCTTTTGCTAAAACTGCTGAACGTCAAACTGAGAAGATAGGCAGTAGGGATGTCAAAACAGCACAGGATGGGCAGCAAGCTGATGAAATGGAGATGAAGATACAAAAAGACGAACAAAGACAACAGGACTCGGAGAGGCAGGCTAATTTAGAGTTTGTCCAAATGAAGGAGTGGGAGATGCAGCGTGACTATGAAGGACAACAACAACAGAAAGCATTTGGGAAGCAAGAATTTGAGGAGAAACAAGCCCTCGAAAAACACAAGCAGACGGAGCTCGAGAAGCAGCAAAATATTGAGCTAGAAAGAAAAAAACAGGTTGAATTTGAAAATCAAAAGCGATTTGAGCTGAAAAAGCAGAAGCAGCAAGAGCTTGATAGACAGAAACAAATTGAGACTGAGAGACAAAAGCAGTTTGAACTTGAGAGACAAAAGCAGATTGAACTTGAGAGACAAAAGCAGATTGAACTTGAGAGACAAAAGCAGATTGAACTTGAGAGACAAAAGCAGATTGAACTTGAGAGACAAAAGCAAATTGAGAGACAAAGGCAGAATGAACTTGAGAGACAGAAACAAATAGAGCTGGAAAAGCAGCGACAGGTTGAAAAAGAAAGGCAAATTGAGCTTGAGAGACAAAAATTAAAAGAACTGGAGAGAGCCAAGCAAATTAAACTAGAGAAGGAAAGGCGCGAACAGGAGAAGCAAAAAGAAAGACAGAGGATACAGGCTGAGGAGCAAGAGAGGAAACAGCAGTTAGAGTTTCAAAAACAGAAGCAGAAAGAAAAGGAACGGCAACAGATCCTGGAGCTGGAGAAACAGAGGCTTAGAGAAAAGATGGAGCGGGAACAGGCTGATAAACTGAAACAGATGGCTCTAGAGCAGGAGATGTTGAGACTCAGGGAGCTGGATAAAGAAAGGGAAAGACAAAAAGAGATAGAGAGGGAGCATCAGAAAGAAATGGAGAAAGAAAAGCAGCGTGAACTGGAGCAGCAGAAACAAAGGGAATTAGAAAGAGAGAGACAAAAACAACTGGATAGTGAAAGGCAAGAATTAGATAAGCAGAAGCTCAGGCAACAGGAAGAGAAAGAACGGCTAAAGAAGAAGGAGCTGGAGATACTGAAAGAGATGGAGAGAAGGCAACTTTTGGAGTTTGAGAAGCAGAAACAGGCAGAGCGGCAAAAGATCCTGAACTTGGAAAAACACAGACTGAGGGAAAAGACTGAGAGGGAGGAGGCAGAGAAGATGAGGCAGATCGCCAAGCAGCAGGAAGCAGAGAGACAGCGGCTTAAAGAGAAACAAAAGAAAGAAGAACAGGAGAGGATCAGGCTGGAGTCAGCAGCTCTCAGACCTAAAGTAGTGGATCTGGATGCTGTTCTGCGAAATGACCAGTTATCCAAGACTGTCTCTCCACGCAGTGACCCTGCAACACGTTGGAAGGAGCCATCTCCCAGAGCAGAGCAGACCTTCAGGCCTGGCATCCTTGACCTAGACTCTTTCACATTTCAAAATCAATCCTTTCCAAGTAGAGACTTGTTTCCTGTTTCGGGAATTCAGGAAGTGGGGGCGAGAATACAGATGCCACAACAAAACGCAGGAGGCTTGCAAAGTCCTGTTTGGACACTATCTTCTCAGGATCCATGGGAACTGCGCTCTGTTGAGATGTCTGTGGATAAACCTGAACAAACCCAAAAACAGCTGAGCAAACCCAGCCCAGAGCAGCTTCTTTTCAGGCAAGAGGAGCGGCTTCAGGCTCCACAGAGACGTGTGTCTGGTCTAGTGGAGAATCCATTTCCGATGGGGCCTTTTACTGAGCCTGACACCAAAAATGCTGGTTCTCCAGCTGGAGTCTCCAGTAGCTTTCCAAAAGACCAGATATGGCTTCCCAGAGATCCACAGGTTCAAAGGACCAAGGGTGAGGGCCCAAGCCAAAGACGGTCCCAGGGGTCGCAGGTGAGTTTGAAAGAAATACAGATCTAGAACAACAACAAAATAACATGACAATATTAATAACTATGCCTTAATTAAACATGACATCACATTTAACACCATATTTTGCATCAAATAAATCTGTGACAAAAATAGTTTTTGAGAATATTTGGTTTTATATTCACTTTTTGATTTCTACGTGTTTATATTTACAACAGTAGGTGAAGAAAAAGCTCCTTTCTATAAAAGCAGGTTTTCACACAGGATCTTTTGACAACTTTGGTTTTATGCTAGGGGCTGACCAGGATGCGATCACGCAGCATGTCTCGGCGATCCACCCCTTCAATCAGTGCTGTGGAAGGGAGTCTGAATAGGATGAGAAGTCGCAGTGCCCACAGAGATCAGGCTCAGGACAGATGGGTAAGTTAGATTCCGTACATAAAACTGCTTAAATCTTTAGTTTGCTTATGTTTACAGTTTTACATTGAATATCCACACACAGAGGAAAGTCTGTTTACTCTTGTCCACATTAGTGTATTTGTGTAGTCCTGTGCATCATAGTCAGAGAGTAAGCACATGAGGAATGCAGTTAGTTGACTGGAGAATTGTCTGCTGCACGTGCATAGTAAACTGCTGTGACAAATGCTGAAAGAACTGACCTTTCTACCTCCACCCAGTCTGTGTTCAGGTACAGGGAAGTGGTTGCCATGCACCTTTTCAGGGTCTGTAGTTCAGGATTGGAGTATTCAAATGGTTAATGAGTAGCTGGTGTTTTAAGCATAGTATTTACCAGAGATCTGCCAGAGTGCCGCAGAGTGGTTGTGAGTGAAATTAAAAAGAGAAAGGCCTGTAAATATGAGTCAGAACAGACATCTGTTGGGGCAGTTTGACTTTAACTTATTATTTTTTTTTTTTAAGAACAGCTTCTGTTAATTTACTTTCTTGAGTCTTGTATATTTGCACATTGAAGGTAATTAAGAACAATGTATTTGAAGGACTAGCCCCAAAAACCCAGAAGTGTCATAATTAAGGTCACTACCACCACCTAGTGGTTAAGTTTGTCTTTCTGTTTACTTCCTCTTTTAGTATATTCAATATTATGTAAATACTTTCTACAACAATTAAAAATGTAATGCAAAATGTTTTTGCAGCATTATTTTACAGTTTAGGGCATTTAGTAGCTGCATTTTGGAATGTTAAGGCCTCTTGAGGAGTGTCCACCACAATTTCAGAGCTGTTTTGTGTTTTAAATTCAAAGGCTTACTCAAAAGACATCCCATTCATCAAGCATGAGCTTTACAAAAGCACAGAAAACAGTTTTTTTAAATAAATCTTTATTCATGTTCTAAAGCAAATATTAAATATTTTTCGTATGAGGTGAGGTTAAGAGTAATGGTTCCATGCAGAAACCTACTCTGACACCTAGATGAGATAATAATTGTGTGGTGGTGACATCATTTGGATGAAGCTAAGGGGTCTGAGGCTGGTGTTAGGGCAGAGCAGAAATGGGCACCATACTGAGAGCTCTGTTTTACATATGGTCAAGCTGTTTGACTCCACACTGCTTTTGGGTAAGTGGGAGCACCTTGATCTCTTCTCCAACAGAAGTATAGTATTGTAGTGTTGTAGACCGCTTTTTACATAGAAATAAGCCATAGTGGACATATAGCTGCATGCTATTGTCTGGTTTATAGGATTGCTGCTTGTGTTGCTGGCTGTCTGATTGATGATGTCAGCAGATGACGGGAAGTGAGCAGCTGTGAGTCACTTTCCGTTCGGTGATGCTTCCTATTCTGGTGGAGGGCAATTAAAGACATTTCCAGCAATAATTATGTAGTGAATTAATACAGGAGATTGTCTGTGAGGGTTCTTATTCATCCTAGTTAGGAAACGTAATGGGAAATAAATGTAGCTGAATTGCAATATACAATATTAACAAGAGCATTTTTGTTTCTACAGATGCTAAATACAAACATGTGAATAAAAAATGTAAGCATAATAAAACTCAATATCAAATAAAAATGTTTATTGAATACAAAAGAAAGAAAACCTCTATATCCCTGGCAGTCTACCTTTCAAGCAAAGTAATATAGCTTGTTAACAAAATTCTGTGATTGGCAAAGCAACATTAAAAACTCAAGTCTTGTTTAATCTCAACCTGATGTTATAATAAATGGAAAAATATGGTTTATTTAGGGATAGATGTTTTCATATTTATCTACTTTGCACTGTTTATGCTTCTCGTTTTATTTCTATAATTCAATTCACATTTGGCGTTTGTGTTGCATATCATGTTTTTTAGTGTGTTCAGTGTTTGTATTCGAAATACATTTAATTTAGGCATAGGGTTTGCAGTTCTTTTGGCGGCATAGTGCTGCCAAACTGGTTGTGGCACTTGAACTTAAGCTTGTTAATAGAGCCCCTCCTTCATATTAAATGTTTTGTCATGGACTGCCAATGGATCTATTAAAATGACCACCTCAGTCTCATCAACACTCTCTCTAGTTCTTTCTTCCTTTCCAGCAATGGACTTATTTTGGGTTTAGTTTGTTCCTGTCTTCTTCTTGCCTGGCTGTGACTCTGCTACTGAAAGGCGACAGAGCACTGCAGACCATATATCACCCTCCCCTCTCCCTTCAGTCTGGATCAGGGACCTCCCATTTGCTCCTCTCTCTCTCTGACTTCACTCCACACTCTCTCTCTCTCCTCCCAGTTTCTCCTTGACGGTGAGTCCTGTAGCGCTAAAAGCAGTACTGCTGACGCATTTTCTGCTACCTGCCCGTACCTGCAGGAATGGGCAAGGAGAGAATCTTTTCCCACTGCCTTTCTGTTTCTCTAGAGTCGACTTCTCCATCACAGTAGATTGTTCTGTTTGACTCTTTCATGTTTCATGGCTCGTCTCCTGCTTTTCCTTATGGAATAACATATGACTACAACAGCTGTCTTTGCATCGTTTTTTGTTTTTGACAGGACATGTTGTAGCTCCTGGCACCATAGATGGGTATGTTTTAAGTCTTAGGAGAGCTGTAACAACCGCAGTCATTAAGTTTTAAAGGACCACAGATAACCTTGTGATCTTTTTTTAATGAATTGGCTATGAGGAAATATATTTAATTGTCAAAGTGAAAGTTTTAGTAGGATAGTTGTCAATGCCTTCCTCAACTGTTGTTTTCACTTGTGTTTGTGAAGCCACAGAAACATGGAAGTGAAACAGGCAATAATAAGTATATAACTAATATTTAAAAGGTGCTGAGCTGAGAGAGCAACCTTACATAACCTTCAGATGCTTACTGGAGTGCCATTTCATAGCTGGCATATCCTCTGTGCTTCAAAATAGACGGCAGAAAGCTTCACAGTTCGCCAGAGGCGCCCGACAATGTGGAGTCTGGACAGGGATGAGTTGAAACATCGTTCTGACGGCTCCATTGGGACTGCACTGCAGGAAGACCACTGAGAAGTAGATCTGAGCAGAGACCTGGTCCTGTGACAATAGGAACTGAATGTAATTATCTGCGCTGCATTGCTGTAAACATCAGGAGCTACTGTCTTCACTGCGTTGAACTGAGCTGTGTTGTTGTCCTTTCTATCACCCACTGCACTGCTGCAGTATTGACCTCGCAGCACACATCAGTGAGTGCAT
Organism: Neodontobutis hainanensis; assembly: GCA_024349245.1. Lineage (NCBI taxonomy): Eukaryota > Metazoa > Chordata > Actinopteri > Gobiiformes > Odontobutidae > Neodontobutis > Neodontobutis hainanensis. Next base: position 4,033,998 of record JALDNG010000043.1, on the reverse strand, counting down.
AGGACACAGTCCCCTAACTGCTATTTCACCAGTAAAAGTAGACTCTAATGACTCCCTGCGGCTGTGATTACAAGAGTCACAGTCCAGCACAGACACTGAACTGACAGAGCTGTCTATACTGCTTTGTGATGGAGTATCTGGGGGACAAGCTTTCGGTGGCTCACTCTCAGATGTCAGGATGGGTGGGAAATGTCCGTCGCTCCTTTCATGGTGCCCTCAGCTTTTTATCTAGCCCAGTGGAAAGGGCAGGCGGAGGAGGAGAGGACGGTACAGGGGACTTCAAGAGAACCAACTCTTTGCGTTCACTGGCTTCACGCAGCAGGGAGTCCATCCGCAGGTTTTCACTGCGCAGCCAGCAACGACTGTCCTTGCGCAGGCGCACCGCACCCAACACCCCTACCACTGTAAGACTACATGCACATCACTTTTACAAACTATATAGGAAGTTTTTACTAGTGATCCTTGCTAAATAGTGAAAAACATCATCAGTATCATTTTACTTTGAGTGTGTTAAATGACTATCATACTATTATACAGTCACCCTGTTAGCAGCTGCTCCCACATAAGAAATTTGGTCTCAAGCCAAACATCTCAACATTTCAAGAACGTGTCCATCTGTCTTGTCATGCCTCTTTCAACTTTTATGACAGCTGCTTTTCATCCATTCGTTTATTGGAAGGGCCGTGTTTCATTGTCAGCTCTTTTTTAGTAAATATATTGTTGTGGTGGTTCTACCTCCATCTAGGGATATGGATCCACAGCAGTATAGTCCTTCCTGTCTTTAGGTTACGCCTCTTTGCTAATGAGTCACAGCACAGATAAATTTTGCTTTCATGACGCTCTTGTGGCTGTCAGGTTTAGCGAGTCCTAATTTAAAAACAAGTACAATTTTACAGATAAAGCAACAAGTTAGTTAAATAAGGTTATTTCTTTTTATTAGGTTGAAGCAGATTTAGTTCCAGGGAATCATTGCATGTTTATCCAGTAAATCAAAACATAAATTTCCCTTATCATTTTACTGATATTTAAAGATAGATATTGTATCATCTTTTTATTTTATATAGCTTTGTGGGAAGGACAGATTCATAGACCGTTTTAAATACTCACTAGACATTTGTGTCATATCAGATGTTAAGTGACTGTATAAATAAACCGCCAACTGTTGGTTTTAACCAAGCCTTAAAATCACTCCCTGGAAAGATGCCAGTCTTAGCTGTAAACGTAATGAAACCAGTTTAGAAACAAGTTCTGTCTGGTGATTTTACTAAAATTATTTAAATAATTTCTGTGGTGTTTTTTGTTTTTGTTTTTTTGTACCAGAAAAAAATCTCTCCAGACTGAAGTTATGGGAATAATCCTTTGAGTCGATTAAACAAGCCACATTTAAGCCAAGTCAGGTTGTAACATTCTTACTCTGTGTTCTTACTAAACTCTTTGCACGGCTTGTAACCCTCTCTTTCTTTATGTAGCACTTGCATAATAAAGAAAATTGCTGAAGTGCTGGGTTTATCCACAGAGTCCATCTTTACGCAAACCTCAACATGCGGTGTCCATTTGTTGACATGAGATTATTCCTTGTGGGAGCAGTTGTTGTTGAATTTTTCCAGGATATTGATATTGATTACTGCTGAGCTGTATGTGAGTGCACACCAAGCATATTTTTCCACTCCACCCAAGGCAGATATCTGAAAGCAGTCAGGGAAACTGGAGACACATTGAGTACACATTGAAAATTAGTTACTATGAGTATGACAGAGCATAATGAACACAGTCTTGTCCATAATTATTTCATACAACAGATAAAAACAAGATATGTTGTTTTTTATTTGAGAGAATATCAGCATTATAGTAATTCATGATCCGAGGTCAATTCTTATAGATTAATAAATTCTTGTCTATTGATCTTTATTTAATTTAAAGTGACATCACCCACTCTCTAATACTTAACACCACAACCCTTCTCTATTTACTGGCAGCAACATAGCTACTCAACCACTTTCCAATTTGTCACCAAGGTGTGGAGCATTTCACAAAGCAGTGTTTGAGCATGTCTCTGCTAATATGTAGTGCTCCGTTCAGCTTGTTATCAGACAGAAGTTTCCAAGGCCTGGTCCCAACCCTTTCCTCCAAAGATTGTCATTCAGTGCTGTTCAGTGATTAGCCTTCTCTCTCCTTCATCCTTCTATTCATCCGCTCTTTGTTATGCTCTTTCTCTGAACGCACCCTTCCTGTTGAAGTCTGGCTGTGAATAATGTTATTAAGGAAAAGTCTGTCTCTTTACAGCTGTTAATCACTGCTACTGAACCTGTAGGCTTAGTAAGCATGTCATTGTCTGTGTGTTATGTTTATGGCACTGGCATATTTAGTGGCGCAGCAGAAGCACTTTAAAATGTTTTTGTCATAATTATCGTTCATTCTACTATTAAGGTATATAAAATAAGTTAAATATAAGTTTCACTGAATAATAATGCCATGAGATTATAATTAAGACACTTAAATCCCTCTGAAATAATTCCATGGGAAGTCCATGCTTTAAGCTCCTATACAATAGTAGCTCTCTGCAACATGTTTCAGCAAATGTTCCTCTTTTATGTGGATCAGGTGAGGGTGTGTTTTGGTTGCGTAATACACACTCGCACAGCGTTGGAATTTTTATCACCATTTTTTTCGACAAGGCCTCTTTAGATTATTTGTTTTTTGTCAGACATAGCAAAGATGTGATGACCTGTAAAAGATGATTGACAGAAAGTAATATTCTGAAATTCTGAGCTGGAGAAAACCATAGATTAAACTTGTATTAGAGCACATTGCTATTATGTAACAGATGAACAACAGTCTCTGGCACAAAAAGGTCTAATGGTTATAAGTAGCTTTATTATGTTGTTTTTAGTTTAGTGTGCTTAACCTTGATGGAATTGTACAGCCCATTTTTGAAGCCAGTAAACCCCAGTTGTTATTGTTTTTTTTTTTACAATGTTTTTTTGCTTGTACCTTTATTTTTTTAATAGTTTAATCTACTTAAAGCTGGTAGGGTTGCATGATATTGGAAAAATTTGCATTTACTATTTTAATTATTGGGATATTACCTGTGCGACTTGAATGCTGTTTTACACAGGAGATGGATATGCAAGGCTGTGGACTAATTTACACAGGAGCTACTTCAGTATAAAAGATTAAACTAGGATTAATTCAATTTAAATTTATTTATAAAGCCCTTGACCTTTCACCAGAGTAACAAAAAACCCAGCTGGGAACAATGAGACACCTCAGGGAGAACCACAGAAGGAGGGATTTACTCTCACGATTGTTTAATCAGGTCTAAAGTAAGACCAAACCAGGATTAAACAGGTCTAAACCAGGATTAAAGGATTAATTGGGGCTAAAACCAGGATTAAACTGGTCTAAACTGGGACTAAACCAGGAGTAAACGGGTCTAAACTGGGACTAAACCTGGATTAAACTAAACTGGAATAAATATGGGAATGAACAAGGTCTAAACCAGGACTTTTTCATTTGAACAAACCACAGTTTGATCTAAAGCTTTCTTTGGACAATTTTGGATGATTTTGACATAAAAAAGTAAATGTCTATAAAATGGAGGAGTTTAGCGATATTGCGAAACAAGTCAATCTTTGCGATTACAAATATTGTAATCAATAATATTGTTTTAACAATAAATTTGCGATATATTGTCCAGACCTAAAAAATATACTTTATAATGTAGACCCAAGTCGTTGTCTCATTTTTTTACTAACAAAGTCTAAATCCGACGTATCTTTTGGAAAAAAAATAGTAAAAACTACAGATCTATTTTCTATTTGTCTGTGCTGTGAAGGGTGGTGGGGAGTTGGAGCCTATCCCACCTGCTTGAGGGGAGATGCTTTGAACCATCTGCAGGGCTAACACATTCACTGATAGACAATAACACTCACATTCATTCAGACTGAACAATTAAGAGAGCTGATTTATACATGCATGTTTTTGGTCAGTGTCAAGTGCATGGTAGCATGGGGACTACATGCAGCCCCCACACCTCAGCAGCTACCATAAAGCTTTGGAAAAGATGCTCTTCTATACATGTACTTTTTGGGACCAGTTCTCAATGTCATTCTCACTGTTCAGTGTTTTCCTTGCTTCCTGTCAGCATCATGTTTTCCTGATAAATGACATCCTGTGTTTTTTTTTTTTTTTTTTTTTTTTTTAACTCTTTCAAAATAAGCTGCTTTAATGGAAGTTCTCACTGCCCCCCTTTATCTCAATGTTGGTGCCAACTCATTGTGTAGTGTATGTGAGAACAGAGATTCAACAGCACTGCAAAGGAGCACAAGAGAAAAAAACAAACAGGGAATGCATTCATGACTCTCAAGAACTAGAGCTTTAATCGACAGGCCACATAAATATCACTCCTAAAGCACTCACACGGCCTATAACCAGGGCGATCAGAGAGCCAGGTGTATCACATTTCGCTGTCCACGCCTCAACCCAGCCAGTAAGGACAGAAGGATTTTCTTTGTGTCTTTTTTTGTATGTAGGCCAGGGTTATCAGTTCATGCTCAAGCCTGCCTCTGTGGCTTTTGTGTGATTTTTTTTTTTTTTGAGACACTTTGTCCTCTACCAGCCTCATTAAAAGACACATGGTTCAATAGACAGCACACACACAGTTTGTCCCCACCTTTGTCCAGTCTCCATAAACCCTTCCTTTGAATATCTTGACGACATTATGAATATCGAATTACAATGGGTTATAATGACAAATGTTTCACTTAATGTTGTCCAATGTTGCACTTCACTGCAATATAATGCAGAGAAAGCTATTGTATAACATTTAGATTTTTGACTCACACATTCATTCTGCATCCAGGTACAACAGAATCAAAGTGTGAGCACTGAAGAAGAATCAAAAGACTCGCCAGTACACGAGACCGACAGCCAGTATGGGACCTGGGAGACGGGACTGCGTTCTGAAGATAGGTAAAGATACCCTTCTTATTCAAACACAGGACAAGCTCCTCTTTCATGTTGTATATTAATTGGATCTTACATTGACCTCTAGTGGTTACAAAGCAGTATCACATTATTATACAATATGAACATAAAAAAGATCAGCAGTCTCCCCAACTTTTATTTTTATGCAGCCTGACGCCCGCCACTCCAAGCTCTGAAAGCAACCTGAGTCCTTCACCAAAAAAACCCACTTCACCTCAAATTCCTGTCAACCACACTCCACACTTGAATTCAGACACTCCAGACGGTATTCCTACCTCATCCTCCTCAGATATCCAGCCTCTGCCTTTCCCAGACGTAAGTGGCCCATCCCATTAACTACAGTCACACCTGCATTCAATCTTTTAATGTCAAATTTTGTTTTCACTTCTGGGTTTAGTCTTCAGTCACTTTGTTAGACACCAGTGCTCATCGCTCAAGAGCACAGCTGGGAAAGAAACGAGCACCTCGGACACGACCATCGAGAGCTGCTCGACAGAGTGCTACCCAGGCGGAGGAAGAATCAGCTGACGACTGGCTTTATAAAGACTCTACAGGTGAGTATTTATTATTGAATTCACGTTACTGTTCTCTAGAGCCATACCGCAGCTGCTTTGGGGCGTGAGGCAGTGTACTCCTTGGGCAGAGAGTTTGGAACAACCCACGGGTAGAAGAAGATATTTACCAAACTAAGTCCAATTGTATATATGTCCAGGTGCTTTTTTTTCATTTGTCCAACCACTCTCCAATTAAAATAACTTTATGTCCTGTTGCAGAGGAGAAAGTTGAAAGTAAAAGTGATGACTTGGACTCTGAGCAGGCCAAAGGAGCTGATGCTGGTCATGCTGCTGCCGCTCAGCCTCAGAGGGTTTCCTTGTTTCCTGGAATGGACCCATCTGCTTTAATGGTATGTCAAAGTGTTGAGGGCTTTTAATAGTTGCAATAAAAGGAATAACTACCTGGATGATTAATGGATTCATTTGCTTAGAATTAAACAGCTTTTATATTATATAAAATTTTCCACTTTTGAAACAAGGCTCAGCTAAAGAAGAGGGGGGAATCTGACAATCAAACAGACGGACCTACCCCTGCTGCATCTCAGCTCTCACGCTCTCCCAAGTCCCCATTTCTCCCCAGGGCAGCTCGTGTACTGCCCCCTCCTGGTGGAAAAGAAAATGGGTATGTGAACAGACACTTATTTTAGCAGGAAGTTGTTGTTGTTTTTTTGTTTTGTTTTTACTAAAGTTTGTTCTCTTTTATTTTGGTAGTGAGGAGGACTCGCCCCAGTGGTTGAAAGAGCTAAAGTCCAAGAAGCGCTTGAGCCAATATGACATTGACAGCTAATGCATACTCAGGTTAGTTTCCCATCCATTTCCCATTTCAGTGTTTTTGTATTTGTATATTAACAATTATTATCTTTATTTTGTACCCGACAGATGGCCTTAATTAATAGTGAATCTGTGAGAAAACAAAGCCTTAAAATTTGACCCAGGATCCAGGAGGGGTGAATATACTGCTGCTGATGTGTTTTACTTTATGCTCTCTTCCCATCGGGGTCAATAAATGTGCATGGTGCCTTTTTATGTGAAAAATCCTCTTGGAAATTATACAATGCAAGGAGAAACAATTACACCTACCTGCTCTGCTCATCTTGTATTGCTTCTGTCAAAAAACAGGGACCAGGACAACTACAGAATATACATCACATATTTCTTCCTGAATTTCAGGAAATTGTTATGGGACCACTGCACCTTTATATGGGATGTGCTTGTTTTGGTTATAAAAAAAAAAAAAAAAATTTTTTTACTTGACCTGTACATTATACTATAAATATATGTAATAATGTTGGTTGGTTGCAGTTACACAAGCATTGCCATAGGATTACAATTCAGAGGCTATTATTGGTCCCTCTTGAAAACGGAGAACAAATCCCCACTGACGTGATTGTCAGTAGGAGTGTATATTATGTCATAATCATGAGATGTTATATTTGTATATGAATTAACAACAGAGAGCTAGTTTTGAAAGAACTAGATACATCGCTACAATAGAAGTTGGGTTTATTTTTTGAAACACTATGAACAGTGTCACAGTTGCTGCATACTTTATAATCAGTTCTCTAAAATTATGTTTTTTTATGTGTGTGTGTGTTTATAAACAGGGATGAGAGACTTAAAGGCCAAGTTACTATAGAACTCTAAAAAGAGTGTTCCAGTATTTTGTCAAATTGGATCATGGTAACAAGTTCTCTACAGTTACAATTCTTAACAGCACACCCCTATTTGGAGACGCAGACCAGAGCAATGATAGAATTCACTGTGATATGTGCTAATGGGGCCAATGAAAACACTTGTAACAACTAGCCAGGCTAAAACTGCTCTGAGTGGAAGATGGTGAGGATATTTTTTTTATCCTATTACTGGCATCAATTAAATTTTGAACAAATTCTAAGCAACATTGTTATTGTATAAACCTCTTTAATGGACCAGAGAGTTATTTTAAAATTCAAGTAGTTCAGTTCCCTATTTACAGCAGTAAATGGTTCAGTCTCTGTGAAGTTGTTCCAGACTGCTTCTCCAAACTGCTGGTGTGTTGACTGTCTACTAACACTAGCTATCCTAAAGTATAGAACCACATTTGCAAAATAATGAACTATCCCTTTGATAATGCATACTCCTTACCAACACAAAATTATAACATAAACTTGTCTGTGTTTAGTTGCAGCTAAGCATCTATTGAAGCCATACATAAATCCACACTTTAATCGTGTTTGGAAAATGTTTGTTCCTGTATGTTTTCTCCTCCGACAAATGTCTTTGTCCTCATTATGTGCATGCACAATCTTTTTCTTTTCATTACGCTTTGCTCAAATCACATGCGCACATGAATGACAAGGTGTTGGCTAACTTGTGGACTCAACAGTTCCAAATGAACAGGAATATACTCAACCCATTATATTCAAATCAGAAATACATGGACCTCAACAATCACCTTCCTTCTGTCGGCTGCCACTTATGTCCTCGCTCTGTGCGTCTACAAAGCACTTTGTCACTTGATGCACTACAGCACTGATCTAATCTGTCTTGTTGGTATGTCTCGTCTCCAAGTGATTGTGTTGGTTCTCCCTGAAATCTGTGTTTATTACATTTTAGTTTGATATAAATGTAAGGGGTTTATTTTTTATGTCTTTCTTTGTCCTTTTTTATTTGAGAGTAAAGATGTATAATGCACTGTGTTGTTCTGGCCAGTGTCTTAAAGTGAATACATTCTTAATAAAAATTTACTTGACCTGATCAGCTTCTGGCTCCTCAATACATTTTCTTTGTATTTACTAGCTTAACTAGCTTAAGACCATTAACAAAGAAGTTATGAGCTATAAATTATTTTTTTCTAAGGCAGTGACAGAACCATTTAAAATGCATTGTATTTTTTTTAATGCATTGTGGAAAAGATTGGGTGTAGTTTGGTAGAGCGTGAGTTTGTGCTGAGCAGGGCTTTTTGCTGAATCCTCTTGGCTCTCTCTCCATGTGCCAACACGCAGTGCTCGGTGGCAGGCAGGCGGATGGGCAGGGCAGTGTGTGCCAACGCAGCTGCCTATTGAGAGGCAGCGTTACGGACACAATGTGAGCGACAGACTTGCTGTATCAACAGCTCCCCCTTTTCTGCTGTTGTGGCTAGAAATAAACCATAAATACCCCCTATCCCTGCCCTGCAATGGCTCAACCCCACCAAACACCAAGTGGCAGAAAAAGAGGGACATTACCACAACCTAACAGGCATATTCAGGTAAAAGACTGTCTCTGGGGAGAATGTTACAGGACTATTCTGGGTACATAAAAGGTTAGATGTGACAAATGACACACGTTTGAAAGTTTTACTCCTTATATTATTATTAAACATAACAGCAATTTCTAAAATATATGTAATGTAAGTAGTAGAATATGATCTAAATAAAACATGCAATAGTTACTTCAAAAGTCTCTTTTTGCACATACATGTTGTTCAGTGTTTTCTCATTGTGTTCAGTGGAGGAGCAGTGGACCAGGAGGATGTCGGAGCAGCAGAGTGCCCCAGAGCAGCTGGCAGCTGGGAAGAGCCAGGGTGGAGCTGGGGCCACGTACAAGGTATAATACAAATGTATAATTTTTCCTCAAACAATAAGATGTACATTTTTAATAATTATTTGTATCGATTTTTGAGTGGGATGAAGTGTTTTGTAACAAGCTGTTCTGTCTCTGTGATTCAGATGGTGCTGTTTGAGTTTGAGAACTTTCAGGGCCAAAAGGCAGAGTTCTCATCTGAGTGTAAAGATGTGACAGAGAAAGGTCTTGAAAAGGTTGCCTCTGTGATTGTGGAGTCAGGACCGTAAGTAATGTGCATTTATTGTCTACTTCTTTAGAATCATTAGCCCATAACATCAGCACACGTTCATGTTAAAACGTTGTCCTGTGTCTCTCATCTCTTTTAGCTGGGTGGCCTATGATCGGCATGGCTTTACAGGGGAGCAGTTTATTCTGGAGAAGGGTGAATATCCTCGCTGGGACACCTGGACCAACAGTCAGAACAGCTACTCTCTTCTCTCACTAAGACCTCTCAAAGTAGTGGGTATTTGGTCTGATTTTACAGCTTCAGGTTAACACTGTAGACACATCTGGAGTATTTACATGTCTTTTCTCTTCAGGACAGCGCTGAGCATAAGCTCCACCTGTTTGACAACCCTGGATTTACTGGGAAAAAGGTGGAGATTGTTGACGATGATGTGCCCAGTCTTTGGGGGCTTGGTTTTAAGGATCGAGTAGCAAGTATCAAGGCTCTCAATGGAACGTAAGATCTCTTTGGTTATTTGTTTTGTTTTATTGTATCCTATGGTATTTAATGAAGCTATGGTCTCTTGGTTGTTGTTATTCCAGGTGGGTGGGCTACATGTTCCCTGGTTACAGAGGACGACAGTTTATCTTTGAGCGAGGAGACTTCAAGCATTGGAACGACTGGGAGTCTCCTACTCCTCAGATCCAGTCTATGAGGCGTGTGCGGGACATGCAGTGGCACAAGAGAGGCTGCTTCACTGCTCCTGACCCAGCACCCGCTCCAGTCCCAGAACCAGACCCCGCCCCGGCTCCTCCTGCCCCGTCTGGCACAACTGGATCGAGCTGAGCAGGACCCCCACCTGCCTCTTCCCTCTTGCAGCCCGTATGCAATGCCCACAGTGCCTGCCCTCTGCTCTGATCTAAAGATGACAAAATGCTGCTTGTGCCCTGTGACAAGTGCTTTATGTATGTTTAAGTGGCGAATAAAAGTAGTTTGACATTGAGTCGCTCCTGTTTGTTGGTGATGTTATACTTGTAAACCTGACGGAATGTGTTGGCAATGGCATTAAATCTATTGAGATTTGGAGCAATTTGTAAAATTCACAAATATGTGGAAATAAACTTGGCCACTTTTGAAAGAAAATGATTTTAAACGTCAGAAGTGTTTGAACTGAAATTATTTGGATTGTTTTAGTCATCTGCATTAACGGCCCATGGCTTATTCAGTGACTGTGTGAGCACATCTGCTTAACTGCAATGGAAATGTTGTCACACTGTGTGTATGTTTGCTATTAAAACAGCGCGTACTGCATTCCCTTCTACAGTCATCATTGTGCATTTGGTTGATAATGACCCTCACATGTTCTCTTATAAAGTAATAGCAATGAGCTTTAGTAATATATTACCTGATCACAAATTGGCAGCAGCTGAGATGTTAAGAACTTCTTAAATCTGATTTCTTTCAGTCAGTGGCACAGGTGGTATAGTGGTCATCCAAAGGTTCACAATTCGATTCCCGCTCTCTCCAGTTCATACTGTTGTGTCTTTGGGCAAGACACTCTACCTACCTTGCCTCCAGAGTTTGTGCCACTGATGTATAATTGTGTGAGTATGTTTGGTGGTGGTCGAAGAGGCCGTAGGCGCAATATGGCTGCCACAGTCTGCCCCATGGCAAATGTAGTTTACCACCACCAGTGTGTGACTGTGGAGTGAATAAATAAAATGCCTTGAAAAAAGGGCTATAAAATCCAATTCATTATTATTTTTATTACTATTAAGATGGTATATAACATGCTAGCCTGGCTTGCCAGACACACAACATTCTTGTAAAATTAGAATGGCTGGGCAGGCTAACAATATTCATCCGTTTCCATAATGAAAATGTGTGTAGTGAAAGCTCTATTCACGTCCTTGTATCACAATTGTGATGCATGAATCAGATTATTATGAATATTCTTCAAAAGGGCTTCTGCCATATTATTTGGTGGTTAATCAAAGAAAAAGTTAAAGGGTGGGATCTGCATAACTACAACAACTAACTTCAACAGTGTTTATCTTAAGAGAACTACAAGAACTACAATAAACATGTGTCTGTATAATCAAATTCTACATGTAATGCAAGTTTCCATAGACATAATGTGTTATCTCAATTTTGCATCTAGAAATGTTGCCATTTGCTTACTTGAGTGTGTTGACGGCATGATGGCAGAGAATGCTGTTACCCCAGGACAGCATTGCAGGGGTGACATACTGACCTTTTTAACTTGGCCAGTGGTAGGAATAAATGCAAATGTATTACTCAATTTTATTCTACTCTACAGTTAATTGAACACTTTCACAGTACACATTGCACACAACAGTTGTGTTCAAAGTTCTACTGCCTGGCTGAAAATAAACACGTCTTAACCTCTGTGTTTATTACATTTTTAAACCCTATTGGAAATCTTAATCATCATTTAATTAGGTAAATTAATGTTTCAAAATAGAAAATATATATAATAAATGGTGCAAGTATAAACATAAACATGGCAAAAAATCAAATAAAAAAAATGTACACATTAACAAGAATAAATTTGTGGTATAAATCCAAAGGCTAGGGCCATTCATCTCAAATACATATGAATAAAAAGGTATTTATATTTTTAAATGTTTGCATTTGAAGTGAGTCCAAAGCTCTGCAGCAGAGTAAACCTTTAACTGTACTTCTCTCTCTCTCTCTGTCATTGTGAATGTGGGACTCTTGGCACTGTTTGTGCTGAATCATGTGGATATGGAACAATGACTGGCTGGACAAAACTGACAACTAATGAAATAACTTTGTGGGAGTGTGACACCCCGAGGTGGGGGCAGGCTGCACTGTGACCCCTCATTTCTATCCGCTGGGCCTATGGCGAACCGATCTGCAGGCTGGCTTGGACACAGTGGGTACTGTTGGCAGAGTTTCCACCCCGGGACCTCCCATATATATTGAGCTCATTGTGCCACCACAAACCCACTGGCACGGACAGGTACTGGTAAGAGCTTCATGGTTGTTGCACTTTAGTTCATTTTGTAAAATGAAAATAAACCTTTAAATTAAATTGTATTATTTTATTTATTAAAATTTAAAGTCTTGCAAGCTTAATTTTTTTTCTTTAGAATGAACTAACTAATACATGCTTTTACCATTTTCTGCAAACACTGTTTATCTGAGCAACACCACTGTTTTGTATTATTTTGTCATTTACAATCATATATGATCTCTTTTTATCAGTTGTATCCTTCACTATGGCCACAGACCACCAGAACCCTGCATCCAAGCAGCAGCAGCCAGGCACCAGTGCATTTAAGGTGAGTGGAAAACCATAGGGCAAAAAGAGAGATACACACAGCTCCATTGAATAAACCTATATGAAAGAAAGTCATTTAAAACACAAACTGTTTATGAAATATAACTCCTAATAAGCATTTCCCTTTACCTTTTGTTTATCCACAGCTGGTTATCTATGAGCAGGAAAACTTCCAGGGACGCTGCCATGAGCTGACTGGTCCCTGCAACAACCTCCAGGAAGCAGGCGTGGAGAAAGTGGGCTCCATACTGGTGCTTTGTGGACCGTGAGTGTGGGTCAGAGACAGACACAAATCTAAAACGTTTGGAGAAATAGAGACAGGGTGGGATGGGCAGTTCAATAACTCACATGTCCTCAGAGGTGGGGAGTAAATACTTACAACTGCTTTGTTAGAAAGACCAGATGTAACTGTAGATTCAGTCACAATTACACATTTTATTTGGCAACTGATTATAGTTAAGCACAATCCACTTTTGATATTTTTAATATAAATATTTAGATATTTGTTGTGTTTGTCAAGTGTTTTATTTTATAACTTTTCAAATGCTTATTAATACTCTTCATATGTGTGGCATCAAAAGAAACATTCTAAATTCAAAATAACAGTGTTTTTAAATAAATACAAATTTAGCTGGGCCAGCCATCCTAATAAGAAAGTCGATGGATCAGATTAACAACTTTTGTTTTCTCTACCCACCTCTGCATTTTCACCCATACACACATTCACATTCTCACCCATACACACCTGTAGACATCTGGCTTCCTGAACCAAATATATTATTTTCTTAACATTTACAGATGGGTTGGATATGAACAAGCAAGCTGTAAGGGGGAGCAGTATGTGTTTGAGAAAGGCGAGTATCCTCGGTGGGATTCCTGGACCAACAGCAGGCGCAGTGACACCATTACAGCATTTCGCCCAATTAAAGTTGTGAGAAAACAAACTTTACAGTTTATTATATAGATGAAACGATAGTGAGTTTAAAAACCCTAATGTTGTTAATAATTTGCTCTCAGGACAGCCAGGAGCACAAGATTGTCCTTTATGAAAACCCCAGCTTTGCAGGAAAGAAGATAGAGATCATAGATGATGATGTTCCCAGCTTTCACGCACATGGTTACCAAGAAAAGGTCTCGTCTGTTCGAGTCCAGAGTGGAACGTGAGTCAAAGCACATTCAATATTAAAAATAATTAAACTGTGTAATCTTTCTTGTCATGCTGTACTTTAATGTGATCCCGTTGGCTTTCCCTCTTTGCAGCTGGGTGGGCTATCAGTTTCCAGGCTACAGAGGATACCAGTACCTGTTTGAAAAGGGGGAGTATAAGGACAGCACTGAGTTTGGAGCCCAGATTCCTCAGATCCAGTCAGTTCGGCGCATCAGAGACATGCAGTGGCATCAGAGGGGTGCTTTTCACCCCGTTAACTAAGCTTGTGACTCTTTACATGACTTCAACCCTGCAGCCCTGCTACCCTCAAGATCCCCTCTCTGCCTTATCTTCTCCAAATAGCATTTTGCACCTACCTATACCTATTGCAATTGTTGCAGTAGTGACATCCTTTGAAGCAAACCAATAAATTCTTGTTGCTTACATTTAACTTGATTGTGTAATTCTTGTCAAATCAATTCTAGTTTAAAGTTCCTGTAGACAAACAAAACACTACAAGAAAAAAAAAAAAACACAAGGCTTTGGATATTATATAAATAAATCAGTTTCTTTTTTTTACTTTTCCTTTTTAACTTGACCCATTTCCACCACCAGTGTTCTTAGACAGCAGCATGTCTTTGCAGACCTACCAGACAATGGAGGAGAGCAGTCTGCAATTTTACATTGACACTTTAAGCCAGAACCAAAGTGAATATCAGTTTAGTTTCTATTTACCATCAGCTTGGTAGGGCTGCAACAATGTGTCAAATTGTTGAAATTCATCTTGGGTAATGGCGGCTTGTGCTCCTGAGAATGGAGAAAGTTCCATTCTATTACTAAAACCCAGACCATGATTATCAAAAGTATGGGAATACTTTAAACAGAGGCTAAATAATAAGTTTACTAATCAAAAAAATAATCGTTAGTATAGTCAACAGAAAAAATAATCGTTAGTTGCAGCTCTAGTATGAGTTATGTTTGTGTAGTTTTGTAAAGTGACAAACACAAAAGCTAACAACATTTACTCGAAAATTTATCATCACTAGCTAATCATGTGCCTTGATTGTAAAAGGACTAGCAGAGTTCAAAGTAATAACATGAATGCTTACTTTTCTTTATGGGCCTATCCTAAATCAGTTAGATACAAACTTTATTAGTCAGATGAAAACATAGGTACAGTATAGTTTCAGTGCAAACCCGAGGTTATTTCTTGTCTGCATTTTAGTAGAGTTACATATAGAGTCAGTGGTAAAATTGGGTGAAACACGCAGATACATTATTAAGAGGGTTAGTCACTGAACAAGAGAAATGTTTTTAATAAACGTATATGATATGGTTAATTCTGCTACAGAGGTATGTATTCTTATTCACTAGAATCAAAAGGTAAATATTGATAGTAACTAGGACTAGACATGTTATTAAGTATAACATCGAGTACAAAATATGGTAAACTCCAGATTAAAAGGACATCAAATTAATAAGAGATAAAAATAGACATTTTACTTACTAACTTAGAGAATTAATAAGAGGATAATTAAGGGAAATTAATAAAAGTTTAGGCCGCATTTAAACTGTTTTGATATGATCTGCTGTAATCTGTGGCTTTTTCTCAGTTAAGGTGAATAATCAAATAAAAACTGATCAGAGAGGGGAGAAATTATAGTTACCTGATGTAACTACAGTTCTACGAGTGTGTGCGTAGCCCTCCTGAGAGCTTCGCTAGTGGTTACCTCTCTCTGGCTCCAGCCAGCCCTCTAAGAAAGATCAAAGCATTCACCGCGCCAATCATGCCAACGTACTGGCACAGCCTCAGGGGCTATATAAACCCCCTCGACCAACGCTCTCCCTTCTTTGAACCAGCTCAAAAGAGGGAAGCAGTCCAGCTGGGCCTGAGAGTAGATGGGCTACGCACACACTCGTAAAACTGTAGTTACATCAAGTAACTATAATTTCTACTTCGTGTGTGCGCAGCCCACCTAAGGGCTTTGCTAGTGGTTACCTACCGAGATGAAGATCGTAGGAAATCAATGTACTCCCAGCTGGACAGATTATCAACAATTGGCGCGGAAACAAACAACCTCAGGAGCAATGCGGGCCCGCCTCTCCCAAGAGCAGCCAAACACGCCCCACCCCAGGCAACAGCGTCCAGACCGCCTCTCCCAAGAGCATCTAACGCCGTCACCTGTGAGCCTAACCTAGCCGTACCCAGGACCGCCTCTCCCAAGAGCATCCTGGCACCATGTTCAAACTCCGAGACCTCAGTGTTTATGGTCAGGGGACGGACCACCTCTCCCAAGAGCATCCATCCTGCCTGTCGAGCCCGTGACCGCCTCTCCCAAGAGCACATGGGCCTCCACACGGCTGCAGAGACAAACACACCCACAACGAGAACCGCCACCTGCTTCGGTTTCAAGCGTCCTCAGCCGCGGTAACCACAATAACATCTGCAGTGTGCGCCGGCCTAGGCGACATGACTCTGGCTTCTATTCAACACTGAATGAGTGACCAAGCCCGCAGACACGTCCATGAGATAGGACTGCACAAACGTGAACACAGAGGACCAAGATGCCGCAGGCACATATCCTCCACAGAGACACCCTTACACAGGGCCACTGACGTGGCAACCCTTTGGGTAGAGTTTGCTCTGACCAAGGCTGGGGGAAGACGGTCTTGAGATACATAGGCTGCCAGTTTGTTACCTGGCAAAAGTACTTTCACACTGCACTCTTGCACTTTAGACTGTTTGCACTCTAAAGACACACAGCACTTTAAACAGTAATTTGCACATGCCAGTAAAGGATTGCACACAATTTGGTTTTGGAGTGTATTTATTGAATTGTATTTCTGTTGAGGATCCAGTTGACGTGGAGCACTTTGATTGATTTATGCTCAGCCCTGGAAACAGAAAGAAATTAGGACCAAAACTATTTAGGTGCAATACAGAGATAGTAAATAAAAATATATATGTGCAATATATGGTGCAATATATGTTATGTGGGTGTGTGAAGGTATTTTAAGTGTTTCAGTGAAGTGTGTGTGTTCTAACCTTACATTGTCTTGTGTGCAGGTGTTAAAAGAGTTCCTGGGCAAACAAGAGTTTATTTAAAGGTTCCAGCCTGGACCAAGTCATTGGAAGGTGTAGGGGTAACAGGGTTAGGTGTTTTAAGGGCTTTATTGGTTTTAGATTACATGGGTGTATTGTTTAAGGTTTTAAATACATATTTGGGTTTAATTATAGTTTATGGTTATGGTTTAGGTGGATGGAAGATTTTAACTTAGTTTTAAGAAAGGCCAATGTTAATAGGTTATTCCATGTGAGTTTGTAGTGGTATGATCGAATTAGGGAAGAAGGTATTTAAGGTGCCCTGTTCAATCATTGTAGGTTTTTCTTTGTCTGGTTGTTCTGCTGCTGGAGAAACCATGGAGCTGTAGCCGCTATTGCATACTGCCCTGTATTTTGTACCAATTGAAAAGAAAAAGTTGTGGACCACGTCATTTTGCCTCTGTCTGACATTTATCTCCTCACTGCTCCAACCGCTAACAGCCAGCTGCATCACACTGCCCCGATACCCTCACAAATCCAATGTGCCAAGCCTTGGGCCGACAACGGGGTCTCACGGCACCTGGCCCCGAATCACACAAATAAGCGATCTGATGCCCGAAAGCCTGCTGTGCGCGCCTCATAGCAGCGCAAAGCCCTTACTGGACACAGCACGAGTAACCGAGCATCTGCTGTCGACCCATCTGGAGTGGGGCGGAGAACTCTAAACCTGATCACCCTGGACCGAAAGGATGAGGTGATAACCTTCGGCTAAAAGGCTGGTTTGGGCCAAAGATGAACCAGACTCCATCCTCACTGAGCGACATGCATGAAGGATGAACCGACAAAGCGCACAAGTCTCTCGCCCTTTTGGCGGAGGATAGTGCCAACAGAAGGGCGGTCTTGAAGGAGAGCAGCCGGACTTCCGCTTCCGGTGGGTTGTCTGACAACCTGAGCGAGAACCAGAGTGGGCACTGTGCGTTCTATTCACTGGCGAACAGGTCGGCCACAGGCGGACCGAACCGGCACCAGATCTGTTGTGCGACCCTAGGCGCCAAGCCCCATTCGTTGCGTAGAGGGTCACCCCGGCACATCCTGTTTGACCATGCGTTGAGTGTCCCGGGCACATGTCGCGCCCTTCGGGAGGCCAGGTGTTTGTATCTGCCCACATTAGGATCTCTGCTGTCCTCCGATGAAGGAGGGGTGACCTGGTTCCTCCCTGTCTGTTCAGGTAGGCCACAACAGTCGTGTTGTTTGACCTGAAGCACCCTGTGCACCGCCGCCATCTCCAGTACTCCCACGCCCCGCCCACTGTTGGAGAAGCCGAGCCCACGGGGACAGTGAGACCCGCGTCTGTCTGTCCCACATGGGATGCAATCGGAGCCGAGCAAACCAGTGTTGGAGCCGTCTCATATGAAAGAGCCCCATGCATACCACCGGGTGAGCCGCCGCCATCATGCCCAGTAGGGACCGGGCCAGACAAGACGGGGCCGATGGTGCCACAACCAGCTTCTGGACCAGACTCCTGAGCCCCACCTGTCTCTCCATAGAGAGCCGTGCGCGTATGGTCTGTGCATCCAACTCCAGTCCCAGGTACGTCATCTGTTGAGCTGGCAACAATGAGCTCTTGACCTGGTTCACCACGAACCCCAGCTTCAGGATGTGACACATGTCTGTATGGTCCACGGCCTCATGGCATGAGGGAGCAAGGATGAGCCAGTCGTCTATGTAAGTCAGGATCCTGAGACCCTGACGACGGAGCAGCTGCAGTGCTGCCTCCACGCATTTGGAAAAGTGTGTGTGGCTAGGGAGTAGCCGAACGGGAGACGGTTGAACTGAAAACACTGATCCCCGTTGGCAAACTTGAGAAATTTCCTGTGCCTCGGCGGGATGGAGACATGAAAATAGGCATCCGTCAGGTCAAATGAGGTCATCCAATCCCCCAGGCGGACACTCTCCAGGAGGTGCCTGATTATTAACATGCAGAACCTGCTGGTGTCCACATACTCGTTCAGGATGCACAGGCCCAGGATCGGCCTCACTCCTCCGTTTCTCTTTGGGACCAGAAAATAGGGGGAGTAAAACCTTGTCTCCGGCTCCCTTTGGTCCAGCTCCGAAATTGCGCCACGATGTAGGAGTGAAGAGACCTCCTCTTGGAGGGCCGTGGCCGCTGTCCGAGTTGTGAGCTGTGCGCGCAGGACACCGCAGAAGGGAGGGATTAGACGGGCAAACTGCAGGGCACAGCCCCTCCTCAACATCCTGTCCAGCCAGGGCGATAGAGGGCCGAAAAAGCGTATCCACGCCTCCAAGAAGTGCAATATAGGGTGCACCACGCCCTGAACTGTAGAATGCGTGGGCCCACCCGCCATCCCAAACCCATCTGGGGGGGCTGCCCTACCCTCTCAGGCGGTGGCCCTGCTGGGATTGTGTGGGTGGCTGGGGAAAATAATAATAATAATCTTTATTTTTATATTTTTATATATATTATTTTTCCACCTACTGTAGTAGACACTCAAAGCGCTTTACATACATTAAGCTATTTACCAGTGTTACAGAACTTCACTGGAGGCAATGTAGGTTAAGTGTCTTGCCCAAGGACACAACAACAGTATGTGGGGGAGAGCGGGATGTTATGATGTTTATGAATTGGTTCGAGCGGGGATCGAACCACCCGCCAATCGAAGGACGGCCGCTCTACCCACTTAGCTACTGCCGTCCTGGGATATTATGCCCAGCGAGAATGGCAGAACCCACTCGCGGCGAGAGGATATGTGGTGTAATATTTTAGATGGTATGTGTTTTATTTTTGTATACTTTTTAGTTATTCATTTATACATGATGAATTGATGTTATGTGTATTATGGTTTATCCTTATGCATGGTTTATAATCAAATAGAATGTTATATGTAATACATCTAAAATATATATTTATAGGAAAAAGATTAAACATAATGTCAGAGTGTTTGGTTTAAACATGATAAGTTTAATGCACACACACACACACAGGAAAGATACAAATTAAAGATAAGAGACAGTGGTGCATGGCACCGGAGGGTCAAAACGAAACTGGGACAAAGGTGAACAGAAAAGTGGGGGCCATTAGAAAGGAGGGGGTCCTTTGCCCATTGAAGAAGAGGTCATGTGAAAATGTATAAAAACTCTAGGTTGGGGAACAATCTTTGGGGAAAGTCTACTTGGGTTGTTTATTGTTGTCTTTACAATAAAGACTCTATGACATGGACCTGCATTCGTGAATTATTCCACATGATAGTTCTGAAGGCTGAGTGCTCAGTATCAGAATTTGACACCACAAAAGTAAAGTGACTGTAGTGGCACATACCAAGTAGGCAGCCATAATGCCATTAGCCACAACTGAACTGTATGTGTTCCCCTTTTGCAAATTCAACCTGTTTCAATAATAGTATTTTACAGATAAACTATACTATATATAACTATGTATGGATTAGAGAAAAAGTAACTGGTTGCTCTAAGTAGGCCTATGAAGTGGGAGGGTTGGTTACAAACCAGAAGGCACTTTAGTAAAAAGTTGTGAAAGTTACAACTAAATGCTGACACAGACCATTTACACATAAATTTGGATCTTAGTTTTGTATCACTCAGGACCTGCAGTGGCAAGACATTCATTATTGTGTGTATTGTGAGATAGAAGAGAAATTAGATTTGTAGTGTAGTCTCTTCTTGACTCTGCTTGTTTTACTCTGATTGCCCTAATATAATGAAACACAAACTGTGCTGTGTTGCCATTATATATATATATATATATATTATATTATTGCCATTATATATATAACGCAGCAGCTATGTACAGTCAAATGGGCCACTGGGACCAGGCCAAGGAGGTCCTGGAGACAGTGTCCAAGGAGCGGAGCGGAGGACAAAGGCCAAACATAGAGACGGCTCTAGACAACGTCATAGTGAGTCGCTCATTCATCATTTCAGAGTGCTTCCATTCGATGTGTCCAGTACCGGGTAAACACAATTTTATTTCGGAAGTGTTTAAATTTTCTGGAAAACGTAAATCACTGGCCTACATTATCATTATATTATTATAATTCACAATTAATCACCAAAAATATCACAGTAGGTGGAAACAATCAGCTCTGTTTCTTTTTAAAAGAATAAAAGAGAAGAAAGTAATAATTTTTCAAATAGTACTTACCAATGTCATGGCCAAATGAAGTAAAAAGTAACAGAATGTACATCTCAGTGCTGTTAAATGGTTTTGGTCGAACTTTTCAATGCCACTGTTACCTAAGGATTGCATAGAGTTGCATTAAATTAACAATTAACAATGAAAAAAATACATTTTATTCTGCAGCAAGAATAATTTGGGTAGTATTGCATTGCACAACTTTATTATTATTGAGAATAGGAATATCGGAAAAAAATTAATTGTGGTAATAAACTGACTAGTGTATTCTGACAGAAGAAGGAGGTCCCTGGCCCCGCTGCTCGTTCCTGAAGGTCTGGTGTTCCAACCCAAAAAACGGGAAGTGGAGCAGCTCAAGGAGCGCGACGTCCTGGGAAAAGCCAATTTATGACACCGTTTCCAGTGTCGGTCATTTATTTCACATTATTTTTCACTCATAAATGCTTTTTTGCAGGTCATTTCATCTGTAATTCCTGTGACTTTGGAGTATTTAAACCATTAAGACTTAATGTAAAGAAAAGCTGACTTGCTGAATGTATCCTGAGTAAGTTTAGTGTTGTTTTAAAGCAGGACTACAGCTTCCTTCAGTGAATTACACTGCCGTAAAAAAACTCCTAGCGCTGCTCTGGACAAAGGTTTTCTCTGTCTTTTCTTATATCAAAAAAAGATATTTTTTATAATTAAACTAAATTTAGTTAAAAGCAACATTATTTTCTGTTCTTTGTCTAGAAATGTATTAAACACTAAAAGTTTATACTTCAACACACTTAACTTGGTAAAGTAGTAAAACAAGTAAATATTGATCTGCATTAGCCCTTCAAATAACTTATTTGTGTATTATAGGCACTCATAGAAACAGTCAAAATACCCATCTGTAGATATACATTAGTATATCTACTGCATATTAGTTTGCTGTCCTCTGGTGGAGATTTGTCAGTTTAACACAAACAGTTTTACTGTTTTTTCTACTCACCTTGACTCTACCTGAAGGTGGTTTCCTAAAGAACAGAGATGCATTAGTGGCTGGAAATTCAAACAGTGGTCTGTGTTTGATGCAAGCCCTCTTCAGCTTGCATGGCGCTGATAGGGAAAACATGGCCCAGGGGGTCCACATTTTACTGTTGGTCCAGGGATTCCTGGACCAACAGCAGGCACAGTGACACTGCTACACTCAAGATCTTCTCCAAATAGCATTTTGCACCTACCTATATCTATTGCAATTGTTGCAGTAGTGACATCCTTTGAAGCAAACTAATAAATTATTGTTGCTTACATTTAAGTTGATTGTGTAATTCATGTTAAATCAATTCTAGTTTAAAGTTCCTGTAGACAAACAAAACACTACAAGAAAAAAAAACTTTCAAGGCTTTGGATATTATATAAATAAATCAGTTGCTTTTCCTTTTTAAATTATAATCTGACCCATTTCCATCGCCAATGTTCTTAGACAGCAGCATGTCTTTGCAGACCTACCGGACAATGGAGGAGAACAATCTGCAATTTTACATCGACACTTTAAGCCAGACCCGAAGTAAATGTCAGTTTAGTTTCTATTTACCATCTTTCAAATATCCAAAATGAGGTGTAATAGTCTATGCGATATAAAGCAAAATAGCTGTTTTGGCATTGGTTTTTAAATGTTTGGGTGAAAATACCGACCAAACCTAATCATTTAGTTCCAAAATTGAAGTAAAAAAATGAATGGTCTAAAAGACAAATTAACTAAAACAAAATCAAATCTTACTGATGTTTGAGATAGTTGCTGTATTGGCGAACTCCGGCCGATAGAGCGCGCTAGAGAGGCCTACGCTTGCTTCTGTCACTTCCTGTTTTCCACTGGAGAGCAGACTGTGCACGATGAAACTTCGCTATTGCTGCATTCTCCTTCTGCCATTGATTATATTGCTCTAAGGTGACTGTATAGATTTTAAATCACTGCTACGTTGTCAAGTCACATTTCAATTCATCGTTACCTGGGTATGGGTTATGTTTGTGAAGTTTTGTAAAGTGACACACACATAAGCTAACGACATTTACTCGAAAATTAATCATCACTGGTGGCTAATAATGTGCCGTGAATGTAAACGGACTAGCAGAGCTCAAAGTAATAACATGAAGGCTTACCATTTTGTTGATGTAAAAGCAATTATATTTAGATTTAGATTGTGCTGAGTCAAGTGCTGAGTCAAACTAGTGGCAAGAAATGTGTTCTCTGTTTAAACCACATCGGAATCCACTTTAAACTATTGTTTTCCAGTGTATTTTTCATTTATTCGCTGCATGGGCTTCTTCTTTAAAATTTTACTCATTTTACAAGTACGCTTCTGGACATAGTTTTAAAAGCTACTAACGTCCTGTCCAACTTTCTAAAAACTTTAACGCTTCAACGATTTTTTGCATTTTCTTTTCCCAGACCCAGTCTAACAGCCAACATGCCTGTCCAGTGCAGCAGCTGTGTCACAAAACGTGCAGTGCTTAAACGCCCCAAAACTGCCCACTCTCTCTGTAAAGATTGCTTTTTCTCCGCTTTTGAGGAAGAAGTGCACCAGACGATTGTGGCTGCAAAGCTCTTTAAACATGGGGAGAAAGTAGGGATAGCTGCCTCAGGTGGGAAAGACTCTACCGTGCTCGCACATGTTATGAAGGTCTTGAATGAGCGATATAACTACGGCCTCGAGCTTATGCTACTCTCTGTGGACGAGGGGATCACAGGTTACAGGGACGACTCACTGGAGACTGTGAAGAGGAACCAGGAGCAGTATGAGCTTCCGCTGAAGATTGTGTCATATGAAGAGTTGTATGGTTGGACAATGGATGCCATAGTGAAGCAAGTGGGGTTGAAAAATAACTGCACTTTCTGTGGAGTCTTCCGGCGACAGGCGTTAGACAGAGGAGCCATTATGCTGAAAGTGGACAAGATATGTACAGGTAACTTCAAATTGATTAAAGAAATTTGTATTTTATTGTCTGTTAAATAGCACAACACTTATACTTTAGGTAATAATAGATGAAAGAGATGTGTTACACTCTGAATGCGTGTTTTCCCACAGGCCACAATGCGGACGATGTAGCAGAAACTGTTTTGATGAACATCTTGCGGGGAGACATTGCTCGTCTGCGCCGCTGCACAGCTATTTCCACATCCAGCGAGGGAGAAGGGGTCGTGCCGCGGTGCAAGCCACTCAAGTATGCCTATGAGAAAGAGATTGTATTGTATGCCTATTTTAAGAAGTTGGATTACTTTTCCACTGAATGCATCTATTCACCCAATGCTTACCGTGGCTATGCAAGGACCTTTTTAAAGGACTTGGAGAGTATCCGACCCAGCTCCATCATGGATGTTATCCACTCTGGGGAGAACCTCTCTGTGCGGGAGGGGGTGAAGATGCCCGTCCAGGGAACGTGCAGTCGCTGTGGCTACATCTCCAGTCAATCGCTATGTAAGGCCTGCGTGCTATTAGAGGGGCTGAACCGAGGTCTGCCAAAACTAGGAATAGGCAAACACCACCGTCTTCATAAAAAACTTCTCTCCCACGAGCCACTGACAGAAAAAGAGGAGAAGAAGCTCAAATCAGTAGACTTTTAATAAATGAAATGGCATTTATTGCAGTGTACTCTGAGACATCTCGGTTAACTTGTTTGTAATAGTACCAGCATGAAGAACAAATGTCTCTATTTTAAAAACATTTCTGTATTTTTGTTTATAGGTTTATGTTTTAGTTTTTTGCTAAAAGGATGACAAAAGAATAACGATAGGATACTTTTTTTTTGCGCTTTTACAACTATGAAATTAGGTCAGGGCACAATGATAACAGGTACCTCCTACAAACACATTTATCACTATCTCTAACATTTGCATCAGTGTCTAGTAAGGCTATAATGACAGGTATGGTTTTTAAGAACTTTAATAAATGTTTGTTTTTCAGCTATATTTTTGTCTGTTTTTTTTTTCTATTTTTAACTTTTACCATTCTAGAATAGTTTTCTAAATTTAATCTTAGTGGGGCTGAAGTGGAGAAATATGTCTTATAATTTCATTTTTTATGTATTATGGGACTAAGCAGTTGAAAATGAATGAATTAATGAATTTATTATGTTTAAATTTTCATAATATCCATTTACAGTGTTTAAATATTTGTATCATAACTTATAATAAATAAGAGAGAAATTTCCGAGGCACTGTGCTTTTTGCTTTTATTCGACTCAGTATTCATCAGGGCGGTGTAGGCAAGTGTGTGAAATGCTATTTGAATAGTGACAAAATAAATGAACACATCAGCAAAGCACACAAAAAGTTAAATAAAAATGAATAAACCAAACTAAATACAATCTAAGTTTGTAAAATGTAGTTTGTGGACAGTGTAGAATATCATCACATAGGATTGGGGAAAGCAAATGCTGGCATCACTCAAGGCTTCTGGCAATTGTTTTTTTCTACGAGCACTCAGCATGTCTTTTTTTTTGTTTAATTATTTGTAATTATTCTGCATAACTCAGTTACAAAAGATAATGGGTGCGTTTTTATAAATTTATAACTCTAGATATTCCAATACTTGGAATATCTGCAAGATTGCTGCAAGATCTTGCTGCAAGATTAAAAGATTTATGTTCCTTTCCTCTGTGAACTGCGATTGGCTGAGGCCTCCCAACGTCCCTCCCATGTAAACAAAAGAGTACATTGGTGATATACAAGCAGCAGGAAATTTCTTCACAAATACATTAATTTCACACTTTTCTAGCGGTTGCTTACATTTTGCATATTAATAGTGCATTTCCTTTTAAGGATCAGGTTACCTGCACGTGCAGTCCCTTGTAGATTACAGCAAATATTTTCACATTTTTAATACATTTTTTCTTTTGAATGCTGTGTAAACAATTATTTCGTTTATCTAAGGAATTAGTCGCGGCTGTAAGTATCTTTTATGGCCGCTACGTGTCGCTCACGTTGAACTCATTGTGCGCGCTCCTGTAAAGTACACATGCACACGGCTGCGCGTTCACGACTGCTCTTCCAAACCAACTTGAGTACAGAGGCAGTGGGAAGTTTGGACTGGACAAATCTGACTTCATTTACAGGCTACTACACTACAAACTGACACAGCCCTTAACCAGGCGTCAAACATGGACGATTTGGGTAAGTAACTAAGATTTTTCTAGCCGTTTACGTTTTTACAGCTGTTTTTGAGGAGCTGATAGCAATAGGGTGGAGGAGTAGTTAACTCAAAGCCCCAACGGGATTTTAGGTTGAAAAGAGTGTGTGGCTCAGTGAAATCATCTTTTAAGAGACAGCCGCCTAAAACTTTAATCAAGTGCACTTTGTTTTCTGTGTGAGCGAGTTCCCACAGCTTTGATCAATGTTGTCTTGTTAAAACATCGTAGTAACCTAGCAGCTGGAGTTGGCTAGCCTGAATCTCCACCTCCATTAAACTACCGTTACCTTTGTGCAACGTAACCTAAATTTGTTCAAATCATGTTATACTATTTGCTTGAATAAATCGACTATCTTGGGTTAGCGTTGTTGCCAGAGGGCGGAGAGATTTGGCTGACATTTTGACACAGGGCTTTTGCATTACCTCCTCAACTTTTGCCCTGAGGCTATTCATTCCTGCTTTGAAGTAGTCGAGTCAACAGGCCTCCCCATTTAGACCGCACTGAACCGCACACAGTCGGATTATAGTGTATCTTCACTGCAATGAGCCTCACCACACATTGGGGTTGATTCCAACTTAGCAAGTTGCTTACAAAATGATTCACTTTGCTGATTAAACAGCTGCCAATGGACTGAAACTTAAATTAAGCAATGTAAAACCAGAATCCAAGACACTGACAATTGTTTGCACTGTTTGCACACAGGAGTAGTGTTGTATGATGTACAGGTAATGTACAACTTTGATAAATCAGAAGACAGACGTAGACTCATATTGCACAATGAGCTGACAGGAAAGTTTGAATATTTACATCAATGATACATACATCAATGAAAAGTTAAGTCTGGCATTAGCCCATTTTTTATGTCAATTTAAAGCACATACAGGAAATGTTCTAGGTCATGGAATGCTAACTTATGTAATTAGAGTATAATTTAGTAATCATTTTGGACACACTTATTATTACTTTTGCATGATTGTGATGTAAAATGTTTGTTGTAGTTTGTAAATGCTTAACAATATTTGAGGTCTTTTTCAGACAACTTTTTTAGTTCTTTGGCCCTTGACCTCTGGCTCAGCTGGCTGTTTGCTATATTTGTCTCGACTAAACTAATACTGGTTTGAGAGATTATCTCGGTGCTCCACTGAGTCTGTTCAAGTAGTAAAAAAAAAAAAAGTCTGAACAAATTTGTGGATTGTTTAAGTGGAAAGATGATGTCCCATATTTTGAGTTTGACCTGAAGTGAGAATAGCTCCAGGGCACACTGGATGCTCTCGCTGCCATGGGGCAGTGAAAGGGCTGATTGTTGTTTAAGAGGCAGTATGTTAGTTGCAGTAATGTTAACAGCAAAGTACAGCTACAGCGGCAGAGGAATGTCGAACATCACTTTATGTCAGCGTCCAAGGCCAAATGCTGACCTCCTGCTGCTATGCTCTCAAACAGCCATGTCCCAACCAATACTTCTATATCTGATCAGTGCTTACAACTGATTTTCCCACAGCTTTTATGCCAACCAAAGTGTCAAACAGGTCAAACTCAAAGCCACGGTCAAAATTTCTTTACACTTAACTGACTGAGTATTATTTACAGCTTTTGTATATTTCTTTTAAGACTATTTTCTGTATTCTTTACTTAATTATACATGGCCTGAATGTAGTCTTGCTAATGATTAGAAACTTAATACAAAAGTTGTTATATAAGTAGTATCTAACTGGCTTTTACTCCTTGGCCTTTGAAGCTACTTTATGAGTGTGTTTTATGTTGCTTCTAGTAAACCAGCAGCTGACCATCTTAGAGGGGTCTGGTTCCTCAACGGCTCACTGGACATCATGGGGCTGTTTAGAAACCCGACTAGACTTTGTAGAAGCGCAGCGCTCTCTTTTATCTGTGGATATTGATCCCCCGGCACTGGCCACACTCGAGAAGGGAATTCCCTCGTAGTAGAAAATGAGTACTCTCTCACTTTCCTCTGAGTCACATTTTCCCAGAGGTTTTCCTTTCAATCGGACCAGGTGGCAGACAGACCTGGGTTGAATTTAGTGATGTGGCCCAAGGGACTAGTCTGCTTCCAGATGTGGCTTGTGACGGACTGCATCGCTGCTTTCTGTTTGCACTGTATGTTGAGTGGGATTTCAACCATTCAGCTCTGAATTCCTCAAGAGTGTGTAAGATTCAGGTGTCCTGAAGTAAAACAGACCACTCATTGATATAGCTATAATGATAAGTGCTGCATGATTAAAGCAAACCAGACCAAATCTAAGTCATGTAAGAAAGTAAAACAAACTCGGTAAAGTGCAGTTTTTAGGGCCAGTATGTATGGTATTTATAAGTGGACATCATCTTGATTTTATTACTCGGTGATAGTCATTGTTTGAAAAGGAGATGTTGAACTATTACCATTTCTTTTGTCTTGATGGTATTTAGTTTACCTTGTGCCGCAGCTAGATTCTCCTGAGATTTGTAAGTTCACAAACTCGCAAAAATCCATCTTGTACAGCTCCTCCAACCAAAGCGTCCTGGCTTTGGCACCTGGCTGTGACACAGACAATGATGTGGCTGTACTGACAGGTATGGGTTTGTTTTATGTTTGAAAATGTAGCAACTGTTTACAATTACTCATTTAAAACAACATGCTGTTCCTCTGATTGGATGAAACTGCTATTACTCACAGAGGATAAATCCAATCATTAACCAGGTATTCATTTAAGGTGCCTGCCCTTGGTAATTGCTTTCTATTAAAGCCATCCCAGTGTGGCTTTTATAAATGGAGATAGAGATACCATGACAAGAAGCACCCAACAGCTTGACTCTTGTTCTACATAAAGTGTATGAAATAATATGTAGAGCATTTGTATTGATTCGATCAGAGGCCAAGTTATGGGGACATTTTGGGGTAGTAAATGTGGCAAATAAAGGATGTGGATAGAAAATGTGTAGCTCTAACATGCTAGGTACTACAGAATAATAACTTACTAATTTCCTGGAAGGAAATGTTTCTTTTTCCTTTCCAAGTAGTGAGCTTTAAAGGTTTAGCTGTTGCCCGTTTCATCTCAGATTTTTGAAATATCTTGGTGCCCGTTCATATGCTTATCTGTATCAGCTCTTTTTTTCAGTTGCTTTGAGCTCAACAACAGAGGAATCATATCATCTTTTCCCAGTAATCTTTCAGGCTGAATGCCAAAACTACTCTCATTATACTGTATCTAATGTTTCTCTCTAATGCCACAGCAAAATATTAGTTATCAGAATCCTCTGTTTTAACCTATTTAATCTCTTTTGCCCCCAAGTTTCCTGTTTATATACTATCTCTATATATCTCTATAAAAATGCCTCCAAATATTTTAAATTAAAAATAATTTTGCTTTGATGTTTGTAAGGCGCTTTCTCATAATAATAAAAATGTTAACCTGACTTCAGAAAGCAGCATACTAACTACATAAAAATTGGGATATGAGTAGACAGCTATCAACTATGGTGATCACTTTGCAGAGCTGTGGTGAAGCAACATGGTTTTAAATGTTTCCCCGCACTTACACACAGCATACCGAAAGATCTTAGCAGGTTTAGAGTGGGTTCTGTGTCCCAGTGTGTCGGCCAGACAGAGTTAGTGTTACTGGACCAGCTATCATCACCCAGTGAGAGCCGGGAGGTTAGCGCATGCCACCCCTAACCAGCGCGCTCGTCTGCATAAACTGAAGGGAAGCTCCAAACTGTAAATCAGTGTCGTTTTGGGCTCCACACCCATCCTGTCCGGGGACTGGGAAAGAGAGAGCTGCGTGGCTGACCTCATCGCTTAGGCAACAGACCATGCCCCATATCCTGAGGAAATGCAGCTGAAAAACAATGAGCGGAGTCAGGGCTGGAGGCTTGAAAATACTAGTGGTGGGGGTAGGTGTTGGCCTTCAGCTGTGATCGCCTGTGAAAGAAGACATCGGTGCTTACACTGTCTGAAGAAGTTGGAAGCAAAACTGAGTGGTCTTTGGTTTTTCATGCTTTTTTATCTCCCTCAGTGTAATGGTTAAGACACAACGCGTTTAGAGTTTTTTTCTAGAAAAAGATTGGGAAATGGTTCCATAAGCTTTGTTGAGTCACAGCTAAACAATAAAGCCCTGTACACCAAACAGTAACAGCAGCAAAGTAACGCCCATTACACACAAAACTTGTCAACCCTTATATGGTGAGATACAGGTAAATATGAGCATGGAATGTTTGTGTTATAGTGGGGCTAAATTGTTACAGGAGCCAGGCATACTCGATCATAAAAATTATACTCAACTCAGAGTGAGTATGATTGAAAAAAATGCAGTACTATTGAATGCTTTTCATTTACTTTTGGCTGAATCTGAACCTGTCATGCTGCTGTTTGCACAATTAAATCTTGTTGTACCTCACTGTTGCTTTACTTGCAGCAGTGTCCTTCACTCTGCTTCACTTTCCCATGCAGTGTCCAGGCCTGCCTTGGTACTGACCTTGTACATTGGTTCCCAGAGCAGAGCTAATTATCTGGACACTGACAGGTTGAGGTAATGCAGTAGGAATCAACATCTGAACCAGATTCTTTTAGCATTATTTAATATAGGAGACCCCTGTCCATATTTAGAAGTGACATATAAGCTCCAAATAGGGTTTTGTACTGTGCTGCTGGTATGTCGTTCTAATGAAAGATTCCATATCTTAAACGATGGTGACAAGAGTTTGACCATGTTGATCTTTTTGATTGTTTTAAGTAATGTACTTCATCATTCCTCTCTTTAAAGTGCCCTGCCCAGCTATAGGACATCTCCTTGTTGTTCATCTTTTTTTGCGGTGCTCTGGAACCAGACAAGTTGGCTATTCTCTGAGGGGCCTTCTCATCCTACTTAATTTCTCTCTTATGGTACAAAAGGCGACTCTGACACATGCATGCCTCCATATGAATGTGGTCTCAGACACCGCTCGTTACATCAGCCTTTAGACTCTCCCTGTCCTCTGATTTACTGCTCTGTGGGGAAGCGCTTTTTTATTTTGGTGCACTGTTCTCTCAAGGGGAGTGTCATCTGTCGGATATGGGGCTAGTTGGTTGGGGTATTTTTAGGAATGTTTATTTTGAAGTAATAACCCTGCCTCTGTGTTTCAGATACTATTCTATTCATTTATCATTTTTTATTGATTTCTAGCGTTGGACATTTCTTCTTTTCAACATTTACTTTTTCTGTAAATTAATTGAATTCTCTGCCACTGGTTTCTTCCCAGCGTTCCATGTTTAGTGGTGTCCTATTATCCACACGCACTTGGCCCCTGCTTGTCTTGTTTGATATAAATATCATGTTGGGTTGGCCTAATGGGGTTGAGTTTCGGTTTGGGGCTGTGGCCAGTGCTGCTCTTTTGCTGTCTTGCTATAAACAGGTGAGCTGTGGACCCCAGTGGCCCATCACCTTCTCCCACATGTTAATGGAAGGGATTAGACGTGATCATGTGCTGCACTGAACTCCCTGCTCTTTGGGAAATGGGCTGTAAAAACAATGACATCTCCCTTATCTTGGAATTCAAAGCACGCTGCATTTTGCGTGATGCACCCTGTAATTGTCAACACACTTTCTGACCTGACAGATTGGTGACTTGACTGTTTTATTGTAAAACGTCACATTAACTTTGAGTCATTGTTGCTTTGCCATTTAAAGGCAGGTTGACCAAAGTTTCACTGGAAATGGGTAGGGCTTCTTCTTTTCCCTGAACTACCTTCTCTGTTCACCACTTGATTACTTTCTTTCTCCTTGGTGGACACCGGAATGTGTGGAATTCCCCATGCACCTTCGCTCCCATCTGATAAAGACTGTGGGTCTATGGCAGCGCCTGAGCTGAGGGGGTGTGGACAAGCGAGACTGTAAGCACCCACCGCCACAAGAATGTGTACAGTATCCACACAGCTCCAGAATTGTTTTGTGAAACATAATGAAGATTAGTTATTACAGTGTGACCACAAACAACTCCTCTGACATGGTATAACCTGTTTACTGTCTGATGAATTCATCTTGAATTATTAGTTTTCATCATATCCGTTTTGATGACAGCTTTATTCCCCCTGATCTGCACAATGGACTATTGAGTCAGGATGCTGTTAGAGCAGAGTTGGACTTTGTCCGTTGCAGCTCTTACCCCCTGTCTAATGGAAAAGATTATCCCATTACTTGGCTTACAGTGCATGTTTGCATTCTTAATGTTTCTAACTCTTCAAGGACCAAACTTGACAAAGAACTGTTGTCCAGCCTCGTGCCATTGCTGCCCTCCTCAGGCAAATAAGTACAACAGAGCATCTCTAGTTTTGATCATTTTATAAGCAAGATGGGGAGGCTCAAAGGAAAATTTACAAGCTGTGCTATCAAAATTATCTGATGCTGTTTTTGCCTCAATGGTTTTGACTAATTTCTATTTTCCCCTTTTTAGTTCATGTTTATGTACTTGTTTGATTTGTGCCTGACTAAATAAGTAAACTTTCTTTCTATAACGTCTTTTACAGCTAGAAATCGCAAAGTGCAACAATATAAACAAAACAATATAAACACAGAGAAAACTATAATGGCTAAAAAATAAACACAAAATAAAACATAAAAGCTCAATCAACTAAAAACCTGTCTAAATAATAGTATATTCAGCTGCCTTTTAAAAGAATTGACACAATTGTTCACGCGCAGCAACAGGTGCAGGGCAGCTTGGATGGATAAGCCTCCCTCTCCAAGTTTTAAAACAAATTTTGGGGATCATTTTGACCAGAGGACCGAAGAGTGCAGGAGGAGGAATAATGGGTCAAAACTAGGTTGAGACCACTGTCAAGTCACAAGTCTCTTTTCTTATGCAGTATGGCAGATTTTCTAAAGAGAAAATCTGTTCTTTTTGGTTCTGACTGGGCCAACTTTCAAGGTATTTACGCAGAGAGTACCCATTACCATTACCCATGTGTCTCTAAAAATCACTGAGTTATCACTGAGTGCCCAAAAGCAGCCAGCTCTATTGAGAAGCTAAGCCTTCACAATAAATTAGACTCTCATAAAAGTCTAAAGAAAAAAAGACATGTCTCATAGTTGCGGCCATGTAGTTTGGTTAAAACAATAACTATTAAATTGTGATTCACGTCCCCTGTGGCGCTGCCGGAGCTTTCACAGGCTGCGCCAGGATGTGTTGGATCAGCAGGTGAGAGAGGGAATGATGAGGCAGAATTAAAAATCATCCAAAACTTGGCTTAAACATTTTCCAAGTGTTTTTCAAGGCCCCAGGCAGCGCTGCTACTCCTCTGTCAAGGCCATAAAGACCTTTTCTAGGAATACATTTCCATAATTAGTAAGTCTCAGGACATCCATCTGTTATTTGACAGCTTTAACAACGTATTACATGAAAAGTATCAATCCACTTGGAATTCCTTCACTGTTTTTTCAGACGAGTTACCTTTGCCCCAGAACCAGCTGCGGTA
This sequence comes from Neodontobutis hainanensis, assembly GCA_024349245.1. NCBI lineage: Eukaryota > Metazoa > Chordata > Actinopteri > Gobiiformes > Odontobutidae > Neodontobutis > Neodontobutis hainanensis. The sequence goes on along the minus strand of JALDNG010000043.1, from coordinate 4,000,429 downwards.
TGAATGAGTTTAGGGTCCCTTTGTTTTATAAGTGACAAAGTGAACCTCAGTAAGGCCTGGTTTAGCATGTCGGCACCAGGTGCAGATTATTTTGAGCATGGTTGTGATATTTCAGCACATTTGCACACACACTGCCTACTCACTGAGCTTTCTGCTTTAAATAGGTCTGTGCTCCCTTGAGGTTTATGGCAAACTTCATAGACATTTAACGTCTGGGCAGGACCTCCATATCGACGATAATGATTAATGTTAAGCTCAAGTTTATTTAACACTTCTCTTAACTTATGTTGTTTGATTAGTTGGGCTTAGCTGGCAAAAGTTATATATTTGCAACACTGACCCTTTTAATGACTGAGACATTGCAGTCGTATGGTAGACGTCCAGCATGTTCATGTCAGACGAAAGTCCTTCTGAAGGGATATTTTCACCCAAGTGTGGCCCTCAAACCACTCCCCCATTCGACTGGCAGCATGTTAGCGATCCTCGTTGCTCACACTATCTTTGACAGTCTGCCTCACACACAGTATAACCCCCGGCTCGAGGACATACATTAGGTGGAGTAGAAGGTGGAGCGAATAATGTGAGTACAGAATAGATGAAGCGCTCTTTCAAAAGTTCATCAAGTATAATTAGTGGTCATATGATATCATCTTTAGATTGTTATATTGGTACAGGTCATTTAAGAAACCTAACTGGGATAATTTTTTAATTATTCATTTATTTTATCTATTAATTTTTATTGCTTTTTATTCATTTTTATCAATCAGTAATCAGTTATAGTTTGTCTTAAAAGTAATCAGATTAAAATTAGTGCTAGCATTTACATATACAGCACATAAAAAGCACTATTTCAAGCTAATATTATTGTTATTGTCATTGTTGAAGCTCATTTATGCCAAGACTCAGTCAGTGTAAAGCACATCCTACCTGGAGATAAACAGAACTGTAAACAGTTAATTTTATGGTTTGCTATTTTACCCGTGTGTCCCAGTTCTTTGAAACAGACTGACATGCCCAAGGCTCTGTAGTGTAACTGTATGCTGTTGGTAATGAGGGTCTATTCTGGACGGACAGGCGTTGGATGGATTGTGTGATGTAAGAGTCTATTTTGTTCCTCTGGCCTCTCAGCAGGGTCACAGTGTACCCCATCAACCCTGAACGGGATTCACAAACGCTTCACTTCTTTGTCCTCACTCTGTGACTTTTGTTTTTGAAAATGAAAAGGCATATTTAAAAAAAAAACAAAAAAACTTGTTGCTTTACGTATAGTCCTGAAGACAGGTAGGTAGTTATTGGCAGCAGCTTTTGTATTTTTAGTGGAGTGATAAGTCTAAGATTTAAGGTGGATTTATAGTCATGGCCTAATGGATTTAAGTTTGATGGCTCAGAATGATTTAGCCCTGTGTAGTGAAGACAATAATGACAATTACTGTTTTGGTGGAAGGACTGGAATGAGACTTGCATTGTTCCTGACTTTTTATAGCCTCCCAACACTCAGTAGTTTCCTTACAGCTGCTAACACTCTCATAAAAAAAGAAAACGTAGAAGTCTCCCATCTACAGTGGTTGCAGATTAATATGTTATTATGTGGGATACATTTATCCCACATTTAAGCTACTGTTTAAGCTACTGTCATTTAATTTGTAAAAACCTTAATTTTAACAAATATACTTTTCAGACGCGTTGCTGGCGGACCTGGAATCAACCACTTCTCATATCTCAAAGCGGCCTGTGTTTCTGGCTGACGAGACCCCCTACTCCATTCCCACTGGAGGACACTCGTATCAGGATGTGTCAGTCCCACCTCCTGTGCCTCCTGCGCCCTCAGCTGATGCTTTAAATGGTTCTCTGATCGACCCGCTGGACTCTCACCACTCCTCTCAACAGGTTAGTTTCAATAAATGTGTTTATATTTGACTCGTCTCACTCAGAAGAGCTGACTAATGTGTTTCTGATGTGTCATGTCCAGTCTTTAGGCTCGGCGCAGAAGAGCTCATGGTCCAGAGACAGTAGCAGCTCTCCACTGTCTCATGGTGAAGAGGACCACGTCTACAGGTAACTGTCTGCAAACCCAAAGTCTTCAGGCACAAAAGATGTTGTTTCTTGTGGTTGTTACAGGCATACTGTATTTTTTGCTCCATTAGTTTTCCAAACAAACAAAAGTCTTCTGACTCCGCCATGACCTCTGCTTTGGGCAGTAACCTCTCAGAGCTCGACAGACTTCTGCTGGAGCTCAACGCTGTGCAACAGAGCTCCCCTTCTTTCCCCACTACAGGTAGACAAATGGTCTTCTGCGCCATATTCAACTTGTATGTGCTGTTCAGAGTTTGCTGTGATGCTTTAGTATTATTTTCTAATATAGAGCACAACTGTATATTTTAATGTGCACATTTAAAATATTTTCTCTAAGTCCTGCCATGACCCCCTTCTCTCCCTACAATCCTACCAGATCTCAGGTTATAAATTAAACAAATATAAATACACTTAAACGTTTTTGGCTGTATGTGTTTCATTTTGGCAACAGAAATGATTCAGTTGTAGTGTTTTGTGTCCACAGAAGAGGCTGCTCCACCTTTACCATCCTGCAGTATCACTCACTATGACAATGGAAGCACCCCAGAGATTATGGTGAGCCCCCCGCCTCAGGAAAAGCCCAAGAGAAATGGGACAAGGGCAGATGAAACCCGCCCACTGTGGAAAGTCTGCTGGATGAGCTGGAGGGCTCAGTGCCATCTCCCAGGTAATGACTCTACAGACCCTGCAGTTCTGTCATTAGCACAGATTATATACTGATAATAATAATAATAATAATAATGATGCAGTAACTTCTGCTGTGTTCTCATGTTGCTGCTGTTGCAGTGCTGTGATATGTTCAGACAGGTTGAAATGTTAAAGACCCTCTTATAGTTTGAAAAATTCCAAAAATGTGTTGTAGTATGGACACAAACATTGATACTACTACTTTAAATTTTTGTTGCCTGGTTGTCACAATGTGGCTGAGCGTCAGTTTAATCATTAGTCAAAGCCTAATTCATATGTACTATTGTATTTCTAAAATGGTATGTAGGCTGTTTTCATTGTACTTGCCTCTTTTTTGTTTATATAGACATGGCTCTATATTGTTTTATATCCAAGAAGAACTAAGGCAGTTCACATTCCCAGTTCTATCGAACTAAGGTTTCTATGATTGCACATAATCATATATCATTATAATTAATGTTTTCCAGCCCCTCCTCCCGCCACAGTGATTTGGACACGCCCTCACAGCAGCAGGCCCGAATTTCAGCCTCCTGCGCAACAAGAGAACTAGACGAGCTGATGGCCTCTTTATCTGACTTTAAGGTAAAAAGCACAGCACCAAAACACATGTTCAAAACCTTCATTGTTACAATCTTTGTCCTATTCTGTCCGTCCTCTTTCTTTAGTCCTGCTTATTTCTCTGTATTTCTCTGTCCTCCAGCCTAGTTCTGTGGGCTCTGTGCTTGAACCAACTGCAGCCTCTTCCAGCTCTCCTCATCCTCCAAGCTCTTCTCCCGTGGCTTCTTCTTTCCTAAGTCTGTCCCATCCTTCCAGCTGTGCATCTCCTCTGTTTTCTTTACCTGCCGGTCTAGAGCTGCACATTGACGAGGACGGGAGAGACAGCAACATGTCATTTTCCCCTGTAAACCGTCCTGCTCGTCCCATCAGTCCTATGTCCTCACTGTCTGCAGTCAGCGACTTAGACCTGGACTCTGTCATAGATGTCTCGCCCAGATGCTCGTCCCAAACCAAGGCTCTACTAGTGCTTTCTCAATCTATTCCCAACTCAAACCTGCTCAGAAGTAACTCGAGCTCTTCCAACACTACAACCACGCCTTCGCTGACTTCAGTTAACACAGTTTTGGATCACAAGTCTTCAAAGTCCCCCAGTCCGTCTGTGGAGAGAGTATCGCCCTCAGCTTCAGAAATTACAAACAAGATATCTGTTTCCAATCACGACCCAGAGTTGAATTACTCAAGTCCAACACCATCTAAAAACCTCACTCCTCCTGCTCTTGCACCAAAGACACCCTCCCCTCTACCTGCTGTTTCTGTGCCTACAAAATCAGCATACTCTTCACCTCTGATTTTTAACTGTCCACCAGTCCCCAGCAGACATTTTGTGGCACCAGATCCCTCTCCCCCTGCGCAACAAGATGAGCCCTCTTTGGACGAAGCTTTAGACAAGCTGCTAGCCATGAGTTTTGCCCAAAACAATGTTGAAGAGCCTCAGTTAAAAATGGAAGCCCAGTGTCTAGGCACAGGACTAGTGCATGAGGAGCTTATCCTGCCCATGGACAGGAGCAGCCTGCACCCGGACACTTTCACCAGCACAACCAACACCATTACGGACGAATCGGTGGACGGCAATGGAGAACTGGACTGGGCTGACGAGGAGCTATCCATGTCTTTTCACGACGGACAGGACGGCACCATGACGCCCTACACAGAGAGACCCTACACCGACGGCAGCATGACCCCACTGACAGAGGCCAGCTGGATGGATGAGTGCATGACCCCCTCTTCATGCCCTGGCACCCCAGAAGTGGCTCTGGACCTGCCCCTGATGCACTCCCCAAACATAGACCGAGTGTCTGCCTCCGGACATGTATGCACTGCACAGCATGGCCTGCTTATGTGCACAATGAGTGGCTTTTGCTTTTGAAATTAAACATTTAGTAGCTTTTTAGTTTCTCATATTTGATCTGTCTGTGAATGAAATAATACAAATAAAAATATTATTTCATATCTGTAGCTTTTCAAATCTACTGTCTTAAGTCTTCAGGGCAAGTAGTGCAATAGTTGAGAGCAACATGACCTCTGAATTACACTCAAGGCACTGGGCATGAGCATAACCTGTAATGTGTGTGACTTTGATGCTTTATTGAACTGAAGGACAATGGCACTGACATTACCATGTTTTGAAGGCTAACCTTTCAACAAGTGCATGAAGTGTGACTCTGAAATGACAGACTACAGCATCCTGGCCAGAGATTTTGATCCTTATTTGTGTGACTCACCTGCTGCCAAGGAAACCTGTCTTATTTCTTGAGATTGGTTGGGTATGTGCTTTAATTTGGTGATCACATTCCCTCTCAGATAAAATCAGTGATTAGACGCACCAAGGAGACTCCCAACGTGCACCCAATGTTTCGGGATGGACTCCTGCGCCGGAAAATGGGCCCTGTCATTGTCAATAAAAACACTTCCCAGGACCGCCTCATTGAGGAGCTTCAGGGAAAATTCGGGATCGGCCGCGCTGAGCGTCGACGCAAACAATCGGATGACTGGCTCACAGAGGGCGTTGTTGTCACATCAAAACCCCAGCGTTTCCGCACGGAGGGGGCCAACAGTGAGGTCGGCAAGGTTGGCTCTGGTGTGCCAAAAATATTGCCTTATCTTATCTTATCTTTACTGTTCTATACCTTTTTCTCTCTGTTTCTCTTTTCCGTCTCTTCAGATAATTATTCCCCCAGAGTCACCTGTCCCTGTGCGGAAAGTGCTCCCTCCCCTCTCTCCCCCTGCCCCTCGCCGAACCCCTGTCATTGACGAACCTAAGAGGCCTGCACCAGTGCAGCACCAACCTGTCCCTACACCTCCACCTCTTCCTCCTCCTCCTCCCTCTTCTCATCACCAGCCTGTTCACATTCCGGTCTGCATCCCCAGTCCTCCACGGCCGATTAGAAAACCTTCACCTCCACCCGCTCCAATACAAGAGCTCCCTACTCCCAAAATGGAGCCCCCTCCCCCAGTTTTTAAAGCCCCAGTTCAACCTGCACCACCTGTGGACCCACCTGTTGCACCTAAAGTCCTGGTGTCTGTAGCCTGCCAAACAGAGTATGACCCAGTCTTCCCACCGATGCAGGCATGAATCCCTGTCTTTTTCCCATTTCCCATTTTACCCATTTAGTTTTCACAGAAATCAACAAATATTTAATGCACCAACAACCTTAAACAAGATCATTAAGGTGTACAAGAATATATATTACTATTTGTGTGTAAAAGAGCATACATTTGTAACGTTTCAGATTATGGCGCAAGGGAAAGGGGGTGTGCCTGGTGGGCCTCCGACTCAAGTGAACAAGCTGGACAACATGCTGGGGAGCCTGCAGTCGGACCTGAACAAACTGGGAGTACAGACGGTAGCTAAAGGCGTCTGTGGTGCCTGCTGTAAACCCATTGTGGGACAGGTAAGACTTTTATTGCCTTTTTTAAAATAAGCACACAAGGAGCTCAAAGAAAGCCAGTCAGTAACTGGACTCCAACCTTTCCCAAAGTAACCAATGACTTAGCACCTGAGTGTCAGGCTTCATCCAATGAACAATAGTTATGTTTCTAGCAATCATCAAAAGAATTGTATAACTTTTTTATCACAAATTGAAAAACATCTAGCTTAAATAGCACTGGGTTTTCAAAACATTTTCTAGATTTGTATAGGGCTTTCAGATAATTTAACTTTGGGGTTCATTCTTTTTTAATACTTTCCTAATCATATAAAATTATGCTTAGTTGTTGTACACCTCTAAACTGGCTTAACATGTAGAGAACTTCTTGTCATATCATTGCTTTCTCCTTTTGCCAATAAGAGCTTTATTTCACTGTAACTATTGTGCATAAATTTCATGCACTGTGTTTGTGTGTTTAGGTGGTGACTGCCATGGGCCGCACATGGCATCCTGAGCACTTTGTCTGCACACACTGTCAAGAGGAAATAGGCTCCAGGAATTTCTTTGAACGTGAAGGGCAGCCCTACTGTGAAAAGGACTACCACAGCTTGTTCTCCCCTCGATGCTACTACTGCAACGGGCCTATTCTCGATGTGGGTCACAAGTATCTGCATGTAAACTTTTTTTGTATTGGAGCTCAGCTGATCATAAATGTTACCTTTTTTTTTTTTTTCTTTTTAGAAAGTTGTGACTGCGCTAGATCGGACATGGCATCCTGAACACTTCTTCTGTGCTCAGTGTGGATCTTTCTTTGGCCCTGAAGGTATAGTGATTTATAATAATTTTTTGGCCAGTGTAATGATGCTGTAGTAACCATCTTTTGCTGTGTTCAGGCTTTCATGAAAAGGATGGAAAGGCCTATTGCAGGAAAGATTACTTTGACATGTTTGCACCAAAATGTGGCGGCTGTGCCAGAGCCATTTTGGAGAACTACATCTCTGCGCTGAACTCCCTTTGGCATCCTGAGTGTTTTGTTTGCAGGGTCTGTATTGTGTATTTGTGCAATATTTAAACAGTATATGTCATTAACAGTAGCTTCAGACCAACCTTTTGGTGCCTCTTGTTTTCAGGAGTGCTTCACCCCTTTTGTAAATGGAAGTTTCTTTGAACATGACGGTCAGCCCTACTGTGAAGTGCACTACCACGAGCGCCGCGGCTCCCTTTGTTCTGGCTGTCAGAAGCCCATCACAGGCCGCTGTATCACCGCCATGTCCAAGAAGTTTCACCCAGAGCACTTTGTCTGTGCCTTTTGTCTGAAACAACTTAACAAAGGCACATTTAAAGAACAGAACGACAAACCATACTGCCATGGTTGCTTTGTGAAGTTGTTTAGTTAGAGAGGAGACAGTACAATAGCACAGGCTATATAGCATGTGGCTATATCGAAGAAAGTTGTCTGTGACTTGGACATTGGAATTATGTATGGGTCAAGTCTGTGTAAGCTGCACATACCAATCCCTCAGAAAAAATTTTACAAATATCATCTGGTAACCATCTTTATAATGACATCATTTTTGAAGAATTTGGGGATTTTCTTGTTGCAGAAATCAAGAAATATATAAATGATGAGTTATTAATACATTTACATAAATGTACTTTTCTTGTCAACATTTTTACCAGAACATTCTGTCCTGAGACAGATCATTGCTTAAACATCTTTTTATTTTCCTTAACTTCATAGTTGGCAATGAAACACTGTAGAAATCATGATGCTACTCACTGGTTGAGTGTTCTTTTAGAGCCTGTAATTGTTTTATTTTTTCTTGTTTTAATCTAAACATTGCATCTAAACAAGGCTGTGTTATACTGTCCATTCTTTGTGTACAAGTACCGATAAAACTAAAGTGTGCTCAAGCAATGATCATGAATTGGTGAAATCTGTCTTTGGGGAATGTGTTTATATTGTTTGTGTTGAAGTTGGTGTGTTAGTTATTGTTTTTAATAAATCAAGTTTGGACCCATAAGAAAAATTTAAAAAATATAGACAATAGTGACGTGTAGGGTTTTAGAGAAAGTTGAATATCTGCTCTTCATTTGTTAGTAAATCTGTTTCTCAAAGACACTTTCTGTGTAAACCAACCTCATGAATCCGCTGAATCATTCCTCTTTTTTTTTATTTTTATTTATTTTTTTTCTTCATGTGTCAACAGTCGACAGTTTCTCTCATCTTTTACAGCGGTGTGAAACTACTAATACATGGGGTAAACCTTTCACTACAGTTACATCTTTATTCTGTAAATATTTGATTATGCCACAGAAATCTACACATTTATTTGAACCACTCATTCAGGCAGAGAGAGCCAGGTGACAGGCATAAGTAAGATTATATTTTTGTGTTGTTACTGTGTTATGAAACTGGTGAAAGTTCTAAATGCAAAAATCCATAATATGAGCACGTGATATTCAAAACACTATGCAACTGTGGATTAATGTATGTGTATGCCCGTGGCTTTGTAAAATAATAGGCTGTGCGTGTCATTGTATCAGTACCATGTCTAACAACACTGGGAAGAAAAAACAAATTTATGTTTTTATTTTGTCTGAGTTTATTAAAAGTGCTACAAAAAGGCTACAAAATCAAAAGCTCAGCAGTCTTTTGTATAAAATAGTCTGTAATGCCTCAGTGTATGAGCAGTATCTACTGTATAACCTCCAGGTTGGGTCTATATGTCAGTATAACTGCAATGCATCCAGTATTGGGCTGGTATAATGTTATGGGACTGCTGGAACCTTAAATATTTTCTTAATATTTCTCAAGGACATTTAACAGCTGTCTTTAATGGAGTGTTATTTAACCAAAGCCATACACACTTTGATTTGATTCTTGTGTTTGTGTGTCCCGTCCCTCTTCTGGATATGATTAATAGTTTTTTTATTGTAAGATATCTCACCTTTACTCTAATTATGCAAATAAATCCTGTTTTTTATATCAAAACATTTAAGTGTGATGTTTGTTGACTTTTTATGAGTCGTTAATTGTTATCAGTGGAGGAGTATTAAAACTAAGTATACTGATGAGTAATAAAGCTAGTAAAAAATATGTGAATTGTGACTCCTTTTTCACTATTTTCAATAAAATATTGGGAGGGAAAGTAGGACTCAATAAACATACACATTCCATAGCAGTAGGTGGCGACAAAGTTTTATAAACTACAAAAAACAGGAAGACGTCTCTTGAAGAAAATGTACCGTTCTGATTGGACGAACCGATTTCCGGTTATACCCGGAAGAATGACAAGTTATGTTTAATTCAAGCTGAGGGGTAAGGCTGTCTTTAACGTTATCTTAAGACATATAAATAATATTATTTTGAGCGTTTAAATAGTTTTACTGGCAGTTTACCAAGATATTAATCTTAAATGCAGTTTGTTGCAGCAAAATTATACTGGATATTCAATTGTTTCGTTGTTAAACCGTATTCTTAGTATTATTTAATCACTATCAAAGTCCTACACATCACATGGTGTTAATGAGGAAATAAGCCTCTGCTCAGCTAACGAGTTTAGTCTAAATTATCTGTATCCCTGCCGTGTTACAACTGAAATAAATTCATTGATAGGTATGGTTGGCCAAAATGACTCTTTGAAGTATATGTAAGATAACTATTTTATATTTTCTTAACAAAGTTTAGGTGAACCACAATGGCATCCTACTTTGATGAACATGACTGTGAGCCAACCAACCCTGAGGAACAATATCGTCAAAATGCACTACTTGAACTAGCCAGGTTGGAAACACTGTGTGTTTACCTCCATAAATGTGATGCTCTGAATAACAGTCCTCTCTCTTTTAAATGAAGATCCTTAATGCAAGGAGTGGATTTATTTGACTCTGCTGCTTTCGACTTGACTGACTGGGACCAACGTCTTCCTCCTGCTGCTGCCAAAGCTGCTGTACAAACACTACCTGTGATCATTATCTCTCCGGAGCAAGCAGGTAACAGTCACATTTGTCTGTTTATCAGTGAATGGTGTAATTGAGAAGGGCTCTTTGGTTACGATATTGAAATCCTACATATTACATGATGTGAGTCTTTGATTTACAGACAAAGGTTTAAAGTGTCCTGTGTGTTTGCTGGAGTTTGAGGAACAAGAGAGAGTTCGAGAAATGCCATGCAAACACCTTTTCCACTCAGGATGTATACTTCCCTGGTTAAAAAAGGTATTGACTTGCATGGTTTAGCCTCTGTAGAGTTCCTCTCAGCTTGTCTGCAAACTGGGACTGTGCAACTGTTTACTGTATATTTTACTGAACCACATTTACCCAATATTGTACTCTCCCTTCAATTATCCCTTTAAGTCCCTATTTGATCATATTTTAGACCAACTCCTGTCCACTTTGTCGACTTGAATTACCAACTGATGATCCGGACTATGAAGAGTTCAAAAAGGACAAGGTTAGTGTTTACATAATTTGAATATGTGTTGAATACAAAATTTAGGAGGAATGTAATGGTGAGCTCTGATAGGTGTGGGTTTGGGAAATGGGTTGGGGGCATTCAATTTATTTTTTATCAAAAGACAGGGGCAGGCAATACAAGAGATTTCTTTTATCTCCTCATTTTTTGCTCTTAAAGTGCAATCGTGTTTAATGCTATTTAATGCACAGGCTAAAACAGTCAAATGTTTTTTTCCTCCAGGAAAGAAGACGGCAGAGGGAACATAGGCTGGAGGACCTACATGGAGCCATGTACACATGACCTGACAGTGCTAATGCAAACAAATGTTTCAACCTTTTAAAATTATTGCTACAAATATTTGACTTTTGATACAGAGATTTAGAAGAAAACGTCAGTGTCCAGTCATGTGTATTTATAATATATATGAATTTATTTGCTCTGAAGCCTAGCAAATGGTATTTAAGCATGTTTAGTTCATTTAAACCATTTCTGTTAAGAGTTTTGTGAGATTACAATATTCTGTGCTTTTCAAACATTTGCTAATAAATAATTTTACTCATTGTTTTATGGAGCAACATTTCAATTCATCTGGCCAACTTGTGTATGGTATGGCAAATATACATTACAATTTTCTTTGTTCAATATTTCTTTCAGCTATGGTTCTACTTTTTTATAATGTTATGCAAAATCTCACACAAAAATAATTTATCATTTTTATTTGAATATAAATCTCTGTCAAATCAAAATACCTAAATGATAGACAAATCATACATATTTATACAATTTATAAAAGAAACAAATAGAGTAATCTTGTTTTAGGGGATTGCCCTCACTGCTCCAATACCATCCTTCCACAAACGCCTCATGAAATAACAGTAGTACATATACAGTCAATGGTTTCAGAAATCTGGGATGAAATGTTGAAAAACATGTACAAGTCAGGCAGCTGGTTGTAATATTAACTGCTGTAGGCATGTACCGAAATGTACAATAAAAAAAAAAATGCACCCTCATGTTTGGCCATTATAAAATGGTTGAGATTGCTGTTGCAGAACGAATCTGACCCTGATGGTTCAATCAAGCTGCCATTTTAAAGACACCTGCTTTTGACAAGTGTGCACTGAAAGAGACAATACAACTTAAGTTTATAAAATATTCAAACATTCTCCCAGCACTGAACAAGGGATAAGGCTAAAACAGTGCATTCAACTATTCATACACTGACACCAGACAAAAAACTAAACAAAAAAAACATGTTTTTGGCAGAAGGTGTGTAAGAATACAAATGTCCAGGGAATATTTGGATAAAATGTAAAACTGAACAGACCTGACATGATAACCACACTGTAGGTTGGCCATGATAGTAAATACTTATTCTGATGTGAAAACCTCACTTTAACTTTGAAATAACCCACAGAATATAAGAGGTAGGCGACATGACCTTTTTGGAAATTTTATATTGCTTACATCCAGTATTTTTCAAATAATCTACACCAGGGGTTCTCAAACATCCCAGAACCAAATATTTTGCTCTGAGGTACCATAAAGTTAAATAATTAGGGCTATTTAACAACATAATATGTTATACAGGAGACATTTTTATTCATTTACAAATGAAGAGTTAATTTGCAAAACCAGATTACTCGTTTTTAATTAAAATTAAATATTAAAATATGTTTTTTTATTATTTGCCAAAGGTAAAATCAGTCAAACCAAACTTAAGTGGTTTTCTCCAATTAGGACCACTAAAATGTATTTGGGGTTTGAAAACACCAGCCTCAGTTAACCAATTTTTAAAATGGCATTTATTTGTTTTTGCAAATGAACTCTTAAAATATAATGAATGTTTCCATTATTCCGCTGTGCTGCTGTCAACTGACTATATTTCATAATTTAATACTTGCCCATCGGAGTTTCCAGTAAAGACAGCCAGCGTAACGCCAATTGTAACCATACAACAGTTTGAGAACCACCGGTCTACACCAAGCACAGGTCTAAATACTGTGGGAGACAAGAGAATTATCACAATAAAGTCACTGTAAAATACAAGTATGGGTGGCATTACTAGGTATTAGATTTACTTTGAGCTGGGAACTTAAGTTTATGGCAGTTTAGTCCATGATGTTTCACAATTCAATTGGCAACAAGAAAGAAAAATTCAAGTGACTTGGCTCCTTCAACAATGTAACACGTTTGGTTGTGTATTCATGCCACTGTGACCTTTTTTGTGGTATGGCACAAACGTCAAAAAGCATCACTATTACTTTGTCTAAATGGTGTAAAATAAGGCCTCCAAGGGTCCAGCCTGGAATCATTAAAAACAAAATGGGTAAGATCAGATTTTCTTCTATGCAGGTCACTTAAAAAATTCACTTTTGTTTTTTAAAAAAAAGAAAAGCCCTGTGTTAAACTTCCAAAAGGCATTATCCACTTCAGTGGATAGTAAAGCCACAAATCAGAGGACTAATTATTGCACTGGACATGAGAATACGTAGCGTGAAAGGAGGTGAGGAAACCATGCATCAGTAGTGGAATGACATCAAGGGGAAAACTGTTAAATGTGATTAAAATGCACACAGTTTCAGATTCTACAGCACAAATGATCAGTAGTTTTTAAGCTGCGCTCCTATATGTTAAAAAATGTTAAAAGATAAGGAGGCAGCTCAACATAGACATATCAATTGAATTAAAAACTATTTTAAAAATACCATCAAAATTACCATTCAAATGTTTTCTGTTGCAAATATCAGGCAGGAATAAATTGTTATGTAAAATTTGTCAGCTCTGTTGCTTGATTGGCTAAAAAGGCTGTATGACAACATCCTACACATAACAAAAAAAAGTGGTGACGATTCACCTTGCACACATTCAATATTTCTACCTTCTATTAAACTCAAAACTTTATATTTAAAGTCTTTCATTCAAAAGTGTGCCGTGCAGTGATAAGCAAAAGGCCAAAAAGATGTGGGCCAAGCTATGCATTGGGCAGTTGATGTGGGAATGTCTGTGCGAGTAGTCTGTGGGGATTTAAGCATATTTGTGTTTACATGGCAACACCATAAAAATTACAAACCAATTGGTAAAGATTTGCTGAGAATCAAGAACTGTACTGAAAAAAAAATCATTCATGTTACAGGACTTTGGCTCCAAACATTCAGCACTCTACAGTAAAAGATGTTTGACTGTAGTGGCAACACTGAATGCCATGTGCCAACACTAGAGGGAGACGAAATGTTTTATTACAGCCATTCCCCTCCGCATGCTGGCTCTGTCTGCAGCAGGAGCTCAGCAATGCAGCACAGAGCTACAACATTGCTATGCTCTCTGGCGTGCAGTTGAGATGTGTGGACGTACTGCTTCCCCCGGGGGATTTGAGGCCCTTAGCGCCTCCCCCAAGTGCTGAGCCCCTGGACCTGGGGCCAATCAACACCCCCGATCCATGATGGTGACTCTGTTGCAGGCCAGCCATCAAGGTCTCACTAGTGACAGTGCCAAATTCATAAGTGAAGGTGCCATAGAAGACTAGGATGTCCACCGTGAAGACCCACTCACAGATGGCTGCGGCGTGCTGCAAGACGAAACTCTCGTGAATGAAAAACATGCCACCTGAGGAGAGGTGCGAGTCAAGGAAGGCAGACACTTTTGGTTTGTGGATTAAATATAGATAGAATCTTTTACTGAAGAATGCCTTACAATAATAGCCAATGGAAACATTTTGTTACTGGGAATTTATTATAAATATATTACTTAGATGGGGAAAAATCTTTACCAAGTAATTAATTTGTCAATAAAGTCTCAAGGTTAATAGAGTGGCAAATCTCTCTTAGCAGATAGAATTAGCTTTATAATATTTTTGTTTGGGTATTCGTTTAAGGGTTTGTTTTTTTTTTTTTATAAATCAGATGACAAAAAGGCTACAGGCTTTTCGGTCTGCTGAAAATGGTAATTAAATGTAAATTAAATATTGTTTGATCAATGTTTACTTTTTAAACGTGTGCAAAACATGTTGTCAGTTGGTACGCCCGTAAAGCCAGAGCAGTAAGAAAAGGATACTCAGAACGAGAGAGACCATAGCTCCGAGAGCGAGAGCCACTCGAAAATGAGCCATCCAGTAATCGAGGGCCGTCATAGCCACTCGGTAAGTGAGCACACACTGCAGACACACAAACAGCAGCCCGGCTGGGAAAGCCACACCAGCGCCCACATAGTGCAGAGACTTGGCGTGGTCCACCTGTGGGACGAAATTGGGAATTATAAAGACATACTATCTGAGAATTGGACTTGCGTTAGTTTTCTACCTGGAAATTGCCGACCATGACCAGACCCAGTGCGTTTGTGCAGCCTGACACTAGAGCGCTGGTGTTGACCCAACATCTGTGGCTGTGTTCGATCACCTGGGCGTAGCGCAGAAGGCACACCATCACCACTGCAAGACACATCCATTTCATCAACTGGTGTGTAGCACAAGTACAGCAAGTACACAGCAAATCTTATACTTCAGATGTGTCAAACTCACTGACAGGCAAGCCTTAAAAGCTTTAACCTGGAACTGTACATAAACTTTATCAATAAATATTGTTGTTGCTAATTAGCAATGTGTGTAAAAATTATTTAAGAGAGATTTTCAATGTTTTTATGTTTTGTGTTTGTGAGAAAAGAAAGATTGGAGATAAATTGTTAGACGTTCATTACTTAGTACTAAACATTTTTAGTCGTAGGATTTTTGTCTTTTGTTTGCTTATTTTCAGGTAATTTCCCTACACATTGTAACTTTCTTGTTGCATAAAAGGCACTGTACTTTACTAGCTCCAACTCTGAATTTGCAAATCAATGACACATGCCTCTCACAAAAAAAGCAGATAGATCATATAACTCCAACATAAAAATGTTGCATAAAAGTCAAAAGATCAAAATGTAGATGACAGATAGCAGAAAAACAGACTAGGAAGACACTTGGAAATATAAAAAGCCAGAAAACCACAAACGTCAGCTGTAATTAAGCAATTGAAGAAAAGCAGAGGCTAAAGGAGCAGAAACAGCACCAATTAAGAGCAGATGGGGAAAAAATAGGGCAGAACAGAAAGGTGATAAAACAAGACAGGCGCAGGAGGAGTAATGGAGGGAGGCCACAGAGGATACATGCGGCGGAGAGGACATAGGGGGGAGTGGAGGGAAAACCACATTCATTATTGATTACTGAGAGCACAGGCTATTTCAGGCCCCTCCGTTTCAGGCTGACGTCTGTGGGCACCAACAAGAATTAATAAAAGGAGGAGCAAGGGTATTACCTTACTACTATATATGGCTTTTGTTACACAGAAAACAATGTGGAAATCTAAAAACAATGCTCTATGTTCACAGAGGGGATATTCTGAACAGTGTATATTTGTGCAAACATGTTATTGTGATAAACATCTTTACAGGAGGAGCTGTAAAGATGGATTTGAATCTACAGAAGAATTCAATTAGGACTAATTAAGTGTATAACAACATCAATCACTAAAATTGTTCCTTGTTTTTCAAACTTTTGGTATGCTGCATTTCATATCAATATCCAATGTTTTCTTTTATCCTTTTCATTCATAGTTTGTTTCATTCCAATTTTTTTTCAGCTTTTTTGTTAACAGAATATACAAAAATAACACAACCTGCATGTTTCTGTTCCGTCCAGTCAGACAAAAGTCTTACCCATGAAGGCTCCCAGATTACCAATCAGGCTGAACAGGCAGCTCTCAGGAGGGAAAGAACCACATTTACTGTAAGACACAAAACAGACAAGTATTAAATGGTAGAAGATTAACGCCTTCTTAACTCAATCCTAATACCATCTGTCTCTGTTTATGTCTTACACATTTGCCAGCATTAAGAATATAGAGTACTTTATCTACAATACTTTGGCTTTAAGATCTTATTGGCATTAAGATTGTGTCTTTCCTCAGGAACATAAAAACTGTGTAATATCAAGGTGTAAAACCAGACTTTGCATCTATTCTCAAAAAAAAAAGAAAAAAACAAAACAAAAAAAAAACAAGAAAAGACAACAAGTCTCATGATGCCTTTTCACAAGTAGCTTTTGTACCGAGTGGCAAAAGGCTGATTTGCAGATTAAGCAAATTCCGTGAATGCAAATGTGTTATAGAGCCAAAGAACAAGAAAGAGCAAATTTGTGCCTCAAGCAATTTGCTGACACAGACTGCATTTGGTAAAAGCATTAACTAGGTTTGGACTAAACCTTATGAGAGGTATGTCCTGGATGGTGCAACACGTCTTGGGAAAGCCTGGACGGGGCAGCTCCTCTATGCATGTGACGTTGTATGACCTGTGGGAGAAAGTTAAGACATACATTCAACTCAATTTCAAGAGGGTTTTTGAAGAAGACGACCTTGTCCAGATATCAAAAAGATTGTGTTATAATGTCTTCTCACATCTGAAAAGAAAAATATCACTCACCAGTTCTCCACAGGACAAACATGGTGATTCATCACAGCCATGGCATAGCTGCGGGATAAAAAACACACATCGTAAATCAAAGCAAGAAATGGCAAATGTCAAACATAGCATCATGACTCATTCAGTGTGCTCTTAGGAGTCGAGACTGCATGCGGCTTAAGACAAACAGTCATTCAGCAGGATGTGGTCGGCAAGATTTGCGAGGATCCACATTTGTAAAACAGCCTGAAGTATACAAAGATCTCGTCATATCTACATTCAGAAAAACACTACATAAAGTGTAGGTCTTAAACATTGAAGTGAGAAGAGCCCAATGTTTAAGATTTCTTTGGGTTTTGCAACATCTTCTTCATTTGCTTTTACAAGAGAACACAAAAACCTTATAGGGTTCTCAATAAGTTTATACAGGGCATAAAGATGATGTTGCAAAGAAAATCTAAAGCCAGGTGAGTTTCAAGTCATCCGATGTAAAACTATTGACTACTGTCCAAATGTTTTTCTAAGTCATATTTCTATGTTTTCCAAAAAATATAGGAACACTGTTTAAAGCCTCTTTATGAAAATTAGCAAGCCTGCTCCAAATTTTTAAAGACAAGAAATTTAAGTAATGATTTGTACCTTTTCAGGATGTATACCTCCTTAAGAACTAAAGCAGACAAATGCTTCTGCAAAGTTTAATGGCACGGTCATTTAATATCCTGTATTTGTGTGATGTAAACTTTGTTCTAGCAAGATTTCTTTCTTGCCGGACCAGAGGCACACAATGGAGCATCGGTCAAAACCAGGAACACTTTGTCTTTATTTTACTGGTTTTCAGCCTCTGTTTTTTGAGGTAAAAAGGTACATAGTGTTGCTTTAATGATGAGAAGGTGGTTGAATAATTCATAGCTTATATACTGCAGATAAATTATAATGTACAATATCTTTATTATAACAATATGGTAACATCAAATACAATATTTGTTTTAGTTAGTATGCCTCATTGTTTAAACATTGTAAGATTTGACTTACACTATCCATATTCCTGTGATGGAGAAGGCAGACAGGCTGACAGGCAGGACGATCCAGGCAGTCATTGGGCTGGCAGTGAGCAGACTTTGTCCCAAGCATGGGGTGAGAGGGGGGGCTTCGGGTCAGAGAGGCGACACAACACGAAGGATCAGGTGGGTGGGGTGGGTGAGGGTGTGGGGTTACTGACACACAGGGGAACACACAGGGGGAGGCATGAGAGGACAGAGGGGGAACAGCACAGCTCTTCTGCTCCAGAGAGCCCTGCAACCAGCACCAACCTGAAAACAAGAGCAAGCACTGGGTTATGTTATTATTGTATCATCATTCTAATCTGCACAAAAATACACATGAACTTTTATGACACTATTTTAAACTCTGGGTTTAGATACATCAATATTGAATCAACCATTTATTCCTCTGTTTGTAAAAGTATCTGTACAGCACATGGTGCTAAGGCCTTAAAACACCTGAAGGTGATATTATTAGCTTCAATACTGGCATCTGAAGTACATCTTGCCCAACACACAATATTTATACAGAATTAAAGGCTTTATGTTAAACAGTGAAGTTGCTAAAGGCTCTGTCTGGGCAAAATATCCCAGACTTAGTCAAGGTCAGCTTTGTGGTGGAGGGAGGCATGGGGCAACACAAGCTGATCGCTTTACACCGTGTACAGTTACAAGTATGTCCTCTGGCCAACAGGCAACACACAATGGAAAAAAAAGAAACAGCCCCAGGAAAGAGAAATAAGTGTATGTGTGGGAAAACTGAGGTTTAATTTGGTTTTATGAAACAAATTGGAACATCAGACATCTAAATGTAATCTTCTAGCTTCTTGATTCTGATTTACATAATAGTGTTGAACCTCTGCGGTGAAAGATTTTATTTTGGCAAACTTAATCAATAAACAGAACGGAAAGGCAGCTTCTTGGGTTGTTTTGTGCAAGGTCAGCAAGGTACTGTAAATTTGAAAAGGAAGCCTTTAAGTGTGATTAAGGGGTTAGGAGAAGCCTTTTTGGGACAGAGTATCCATTATGAGACCCCCCACTATAGAATACAACGAATCACCCCCTCCCCATCTGCTACACTACTCCATCTGCACTCAGCGTTCAACAGACTTTTAGCCGCTATAGACAACAGACATTTGTTCTTAGCATTCTATTTGATAATATTTAAACAATTCATTTAATATCCATGAATAATTAAACTTTAAGGATAACATATTACTGCAATATGTTGATTAACTAAACATTAAAAATAGACAAGAATACAGCTCCACATTCTGTACCACTAAATATACTATTACATTAGGTTAAGTACATGACATTTGGGTGTAACTACCAGTCTATGAAATTGATATTTAAGACAATTTCAGGCCCAAAGTCAATAATGTGATCTCAAAAACCTAGCTAAATATAGATATTTTAATATTATTGCTATCAAGTTGCAAACAAGTAGCCTACTTTAGTATTACATTACTGGGAAGTTGACGTATAAATTGATTATTAGGCTAAATAATAGTAATGGACAATGGGCTAAAAATTAGTAGCCTATTTTTACTTCAAAAAAACATGACAACAAACTTGATTGTATTGTTATTTTCAGTCGTTTTTAGCACCTATAGAGGCAGGAAAGTAACAAAAACCATATTACTGTACCCTACATTTACCCTGTTTGCATTCCAAGTATATAAACAGTTGAAAGGACCATGCAAGAAAAGCTAGTTAAAGATTTGTCTAGCGAATAATTGATGTTGATGTATGAGGGGCAGGCAGTACGAAACACCTTCAATTACCCCGCAGCCATTCAAAGGAAGCCAGCCTAGTACATGTTATATTGCTACGTTATAAATATCACTTCTATATTTATGTATTTATGTTGAACTACTGTCGTATTCTTTTCAAGTTACACAGCTGTCTACTGTAAACCGGAGCCGTTATCCGGGTTAGCTGCATGCTAACTAGCCGGTGAGCCTGCACTTCACCAGCTGTCTTCACTTGACACTTGCCCGCGTCTCGATTTCCGCATACCTTAGTGACAAGATGCTTAACAATACGCATTTAGTGCACAAACATACTGATATTTACAGCATCACCAGGTCACACAAATGATATAACACCTACCTACAATCGGCAACTCCCAGTCCAGATCTCAACAACCTTGGTTTCCCTTTAAAACAGCGGCAATTTCTTTGTATATGGGACTCACGCAAAATAACATCCGTCTGGGGGTTTCACAATAAAATATTCAGCGGCTTGGCCAATTATTACAAGAATAGCTATCTCTTAGTTTGTCTTTTTTCAAAGTGTCAATTAAACAGCAAGTTTATGTTTTGAACAGATTTGAAACATTTATTGGTATGATTTATATTGTAATTTAGTTTAGTTGCGCGTAGTTTTATGTTCGATGTTTGACTGTAGTAGCTTAACAACTACAGTCTGTGTTTTATTTTGGAGACAAAGGCCTTCTGTTTACTTTGATGTAATTTTGTAGCTCTCAGCTGAATGTTTTTATTTTTGCACACATCACACAATTCCCTGTGTTGAGTAATATCTTCATATTACTCCAATAAATAATAAATAATGGTGTAAATACCTGCTGTAAATCATTTGGGCTGTTATTTTTTTTTTTATTGCACAGATGTTATTTGGGCTTGAAAATACCATTCAGATTTATTAACCCTGCTTGTTGGTTTGAGACTAAGCACTGAAATGTGTAATAATTGTGAGTAAGAAATGTTGAATGTCATATTAACATCACATTACTTCACATTCACACATTAAACTATTGTTTCAGTTGGAAAATATAGACTAATGGCTGTGTAAATCATTTAAGTGGAAGCATACTTTATGGCTTCTATGTACAGTTAAGAAATACAGAGTTAAGACACAGGGTATGGCGCACAAGTGTTTTATACTCGTCTTTAGACCAGTATTAGTTTTTAACTTACAGTCTGGAGCACAAGTAAATTTTATTTTCTGATTAGTTCTGCAATTAATATACAATAATTATCTTACCATATAGTAAATGTGTAAAGAATGGTGTTGAGACACCAGTCAGGTGATTACCACATGTCATTTTTAAGTTCAATAGTCACAGATTTCCATCTGTGAGTATGGCATAAAAACTTCTAGACCTACAGAAAGGATTATCTTCTACATTCTAAGCTGCTTTGAAGAGACTATATTTTATGTGTAAACAGAAAGGTAAATAGGGTGAAAAGTGCATAATCAATCTCTTTACAAGGAATATTATCAGGGAAATTAGCAATGGTTAGTCAACTCTGCAGACTGTTAAATCATACATAATTATTTTTGAAACTTGACCTTATTTTGTGTAGAATTTACTGTTTGTTGTGCACAATGTATGCACATCAGCCTCACCTCATGTCAGAATCTCACTTCAAGTCAAGACATCTTACATTTCCTGTCTTCCAAAAACACAGACACCTCAGATCCGGCTTTACAAAGGAACGTAAAGGCTTGAACATGTATTTTCAAATGTAACAACCTATGGATAGTAAACTTGTTTTATAGCATTAAAAATCATTTTTCAATTCTATTGCAAATAAAAAAATAAATATAAAAAATACCAATACCAGTGGAAATTTTCAAATATTGCCTTCCAATATAATTTCCTTTGTATAATCTGTGGGGATTCCAAGTCGACAAATGTATGACAGTCTCTATACATTCAACAAGTAAAATAAAAAGTATCTATAAATATCTAGAAAATGGTGCTTTTATGATGATATTTGTTGAGCCATGCCCAACAGCCAATGCCATGTCCGGCAGGCAGCTCAGGAGAGGATAATGGTATTTAGATGTCCTGTAAGCACATGGATCCTCTCAGTCAGCAACATTAATGGGGGCATGAGGCATCCTGTTCATGTCCTCTGTGCTTAGGTGCAGGGGTATTAGATGGCAGAATACAAGTCTGTATAGTCTGTCTGCAGTGTAGCCTGGGGATCAACATGGGGAGCACAGGTAAGGTGGTGACCTTCTTGAACCGGAGACAGAGTCTCTTCCCCAACTACAAAGTGGCAGATTCTGTAGGTAATCGAAGACCTTCAGAGATAGTTTATCCTCTGGCCAAGGAAAGCTGTGTGAAGACTTGGAACTCCTTGCAGGAACTGAGCAGAGACATTTACGACATCTATGCTGAGTATGAGGAGGAATATGATGATTATGCTCCATACAGCCAGACAAAACAAACTTCACCCTCCAAGAAGAACTACATGATCAACATCAATGTGGGAGGGAAATCATACCAGATAGCCTATAAGATGGCCGCCAAGTACCCCAAGACTAGAATAGGGCGACTGGCTACCTACACCGACCACAACATGAAGCTGGACTTGTGTGACGACTACATTGTAACCAGCAATGAGTTTTTTTTTGACCGAGATCCAGATGTTTTCCACTGCATCTTTAACTTCTACAGGACTGGGGTACTGTGGATCAAAGACGAGCTGTGTCCACGCAACTTCTTAGAGGAGATTAACTACTGGGGTGTAAGGATCAAGAACACCAACCGCTGCTGCCGCATCTCCTTTGAGGAGAGGCAAGATGAACTGAATGAGCAGCTGAAAATCCAAAGGGAGCTGGAAGCAGAGGTGGAGATAGAGGAGAATGAGGAACTTTTTCAAGACATGTTCATGGGTGAAAAGAGACGAGCCATCTGGAACTTGATGGAGAAGCCATTTTCATCTATTAAGGCTAAGCTTATGGCAGTGGCCTCAAGCCTGTTTGTCCTGATATCACTGGTGGCCATGACCTTAAATACAGTGGAGGATATGCAGTACAGGACTCCTGCAGGTCAGCTCAGTGGGAAAACATACTGGGAACATGTAGAGTCCATGTGCATTGCCTTCTTCACCATGGAGTATATGCTTCGTTTGGTGTCCACACCAGAGATCAAAGCCTTTAGCAGAAGTGTTCTGAACACAGTGGACCTCATTGCCATACTTCCATCCTATCTTCAAGGCCTCCTAGAGTTCTTTGACAGTAACGAAAACTATATGAAACACGAAGCTGATATGCAGGCTGTGGGGCAGGTTGGGAAGCTGGGTCAAGTCCTGCGAATAATGAGACTGATGCGCATCTTTCGTATCTTAAAGTTGGCGCGACACTCCACAGGTCTAAGGGCGTTTGGATTCACTCTGCGCCAGTGCTACCAGCAAGTTGGCTGCCTCTTTCTTTTCATCGCAATGGGAATATTTAGCTTCTCTGCTATGGTTTACACTGTGGAGCATGACATGCCCCAAACAAACTTCACTAGTATACCTCATGCGTGGTGGTGGGCTGCTGTAAGTATTTTATTTAGAACACACCCCAATTGTAGCCTTCTTATAAGTGTGCCACTGTGCATGCCCACTCAGCACGAGGCATGTGGCCAGTGCAGACACACAATTAAAACCAAAACTACTGTCTGTGTATTAACTGCTTTTTACAGCTTACAAATATAATTGAATTGACTGAAATTGCCCGGTCACACTTTAAGTGTTTTTATTGTGTAAACACCAACCTTTGCTGGTGCCACAAACTAACCAGTTAACAGGTAATTGCCTTCCCTCTACTTATTCCTACCTAATCCAGGGAAGGAAATGATAATCCTTATAATCAGAGTAATGGGTGCATTGCCATTAGCAAGCAGTGTGCGTGTGTGTGTGTGTGTGTATGTTTTCTTACTAATGGTGATCACAGCTGAGCAATAAAAACACTTGGAAAATTTAGTTTAAGAAACAACATACATTAATTAGTAAATGTTATTTTAAGTCATTATAATATGGCTTGTGATTTACGGAATTCTTCTTTTTTCATTTAAAGGTCAGCATCTCCACTGTGGGCTACGGAGATGTCTACCCAGAGACCATACTGGGACGTATCTTTGCATTCGTCTGCATTGCTTTTGGGATTATCCTCAACGGCCTGCCTATATCAATCCTCTTTAATAAATTCTCAGACTATTATTCCAAACTTAAGTCCAATCAGTACACAGCCTCCCTGAGGAAACGGGGTAAAATCAGATTTATCAAGAGGACCACAAAATCACTCAGCAGTGTCTTGGGTAAATAGGGCTGATTTTCATTTTCATCAGATTACATGTTTACAGAACGGGTTCAGCTCAAAGCTGTGGGCTGGAAGAGAAAATAAAATTACACTTTTTATGTCTGCAAAGATGTAGATGTATTCTTCCTAAATGCTTTGTTAACATACACACATAAATAAGTTGCAGTTGTAACAATAGAGCGTAACAATAGAGCTTTTGTTTTTTTATTTAATTTGATTTTTTACTTAAGGTAGGCTATTTTTGAGTAGATTCTCTATTCACTCTTAACTGGAATAGTCAACACTCTATTTTGTTCAAAGCACTTTGCACCTGTGCTTCATTAGCACAGGTCGTCCACATTCATACCATCCTCCAATTATTATTATCATCCAATTTTAGGTCATCAAATGTTAGCCTATATTTATTTATGTAGTGAATATGGTCGTATTAATAATTAATATGAATATTAATTATGAAAATTAATAATTAATATTTTGCTTATCAAAATATTAATTTCTTTCGGGGCACCACTCTAGTTTTGAACAGATCCAGAGAAACTGTTTAGCCTAGTCTCATTAATCTAAAGGTAGTAAATTCTTCTCGCTGAAAGTTCTCAATTAAACAATGAAATATTAAATGTCTTTATGGGGTTTTATTAAAGATTATAAAGTTAAACAGTGAATAATGACAGGGGAAATGACACAAAGGAATAGTTATTGACACATAAATGGGTAAATCAAAGAACGATAAACTTGCTTTCAGAGGATTTTGTGAAACAAAAGGAATTATTGATTATTGATTCTATTATTAACTGAGGGGATTTTACGGAGCGTTTAGAGGGGTTCGATGACGCCGGTTTCTGAGGTCAAGGCTGTTCTGTTTAGACAGTTAGACGCCAAACTTGTGTAACGCTTAGACTCACCCTGGGGTCGTGATTGTCTCAGATCTTAGCGACTAGGACTCCAGAGGTTCTGCAGAACCCTGTCGCAACCGATGACGTTTGTCGCCTCCAGGATGGCCTTCTGTTTCCACTCTCCAGAGGGGCCGCCGTAGGCCCGGAGATTCAAAAGCGCCTCGTTACTGTCACAACTAGCCAAGTCTTTTAGCATCAGCGTCGTACACCGAGTCAAATTGAGTCTTTCAAAGTTGTTGCGAAGTCCACTGGAGAAGGTTTAGCGGCTGTGTTGCTGGCTTAAACTTGCTCGAGAAAGTTAGGTTTTAGTCAAGCAAACTCTTGAGCAGGCAGGAAATCTTCAAAAATAAAAGCGAGGCAACTTCCTTTGTTCGCAGGCTGGCAGGAAGTAAGCTACTTTGAGCAGCTGTGTGAAGGAAACTTTATCGCGGCAAGCTAAACTTGCAGGCTTTAAAGTACAAAGAAAATTTACTGCTACACGAGGTCCGAGCTTAAAAGGGTTTCGAGGGCCTACGGCCCTGAACGGACAAGAAGTCCAGTGCGAAGTAAAGACGAGACCAAGAGTAGAGAGAGAAGCAGAGTGTTTTTGGCTGTGCGCCAGTTTTAACACCTCTGACGGGTGTGTCTTACGAGAGAAAGGCATTGCTTTGGGGGAGTTTAAATGTTTAACTGAGTCTTAAACATTCCTTTTGTTTCACCCTATTTTCCTTGGTTTTCGAAACACACAAAAACATTCGTACTTGCAGGATTATGCAAAGAAACATTTGTCAGACTTATTATAAAACTTATATTCATTACATTTTATTAACATAAAACGTAACTCTGTAGAAATGGAATAAGGAATTAGTTGCCTTGTAAAACTCTGCATCCTGAAACAAACAGTATAATTGTTAGTACATTCACAATCTTTCTAAGTAATAAAATAACAAAATGTCCTTTAATGAAATAACACCAAATGTCCTTCTTGAGTGCAGAGTCATTTGTCCAGTTAAACCAAAAGGGGGTAGTGTTTGACCATGCCTGAATGACTATGATCAAAGACATTTTCAACTGTCAATCAGGATTAGAATAAAGTGTTCTCGAGAAAGCTGGATGGACACCTTATCTACAGGATTTACGGCCTTCTGACAGTGGCGTCTATAGCGTCTGGATCTCTCCATGAGCCTTTGACCTGATTGGTCTTTGGTGCTGGTTGGACCTAGGTCCCGGCTTTTATGAAAACAAACAAAATCGTTAATTATAAGTCCTGAAGACTGGTTCAGTCTTATCCAAGCAAGAAACATCTGTGAATAGTTAAAAGGCCACGTTGGTGTCCTTTTATCTGAAAGAAAACGGGTTAGCATGTCTTCTTCTCAAGATTTACATCCACGGCCTGTCTCTGGAGGCCGATGGTGAAACAGTTGTTAATCTTGAAGACCCTTAGTGAAACAGTTTGGAGGTCTGTAAGTGATTGAATAAATGTTATAATCCATGTGGCGTTCTGGAGGCTGATCTGCTACAGTCCCCCCTTTCGACACGAAGCTGGTTCCACAAGTTTCCGTGTCGACATCCTTGCAGACCAGGGAGTAAGCCACACGTTAAACACATAGTTTAAGGCCATAACAGGTGTAATGATGCAAACGTGATCAAAGGAAATGTATACAAGTGTAAAGGGGCTTTACTTGGTTTGTATTATATCCTTTGCTAATGGAGATAGGTTAAGTTTATCACTTCAAGGAAGGACTTATTGGGAACAAAGAAATGAGAGAGCTGTCTCAATTTAGTTTGTTTAAAGTTTAGGGAGTTGTTTATAATAAAACAAAATACATTAGGAGGATCATCACTTGGAGGGACTTTGCATGCATTTAGGGACAAGGACAAACGTAGTGATTATATAAAGGGACATAATGGTTATGCGTGATCCTTCAAAGAATTCTTCTCATTGCTAGGCTGTCCACCGAGGAGCTGATGTCTATGAGCGTGTCATTTATCAGCAAGGCGACCATTTGAGTGTGTGTATGGTCTACAGTTTGGTTTGGTTGGTTTTAGAGTCTCACTGTGAGTGTTTACCACTGACAGTGTCTTTCGGCGTTTTTAACCGCTTTGGAGTTGCTGCTGTTACTCCGAGACTTGTCTATTACAGTGGAAATGTTAGCGTATTCGCTTGTGAGCACCCGAGGTTACGCAAGGTACACACAGCCGGTTGCAACGAGAATTGATTCATTGACAGAGAAAACTAGAGTTATCAGTTACAGTTATTGAATTACTCACAGTTACCACTGAAAGGTGAAAAGAGTTAGGAAATCAGAGTTAGAGAGAGGTTAGTTGTTAGTGGTTACTGCGAGCTAAGGGATCTGTTTGAGACTACTTGGGAGCGTGAATGTCCCCTGTAGATCCCATGGGGGTTTTGTGCAACTTTATCTGGTTGCGGTGTATCCACTTGAGAGTGGGTTCCTTTCTCCCTTTGGTGATCTTTATCTGATACACCACCGGGAATAGTTTGTTGACACTGGTGTACGGTCTCGCCCAACGCGAGAGGAATTTCCGCCAGTCGGTTGGTACCACCTCTTGTTTGTCCAGTGAGTTGGCTGAACCTGTAGTACCACACTTTGTCTCCCACCTGTAGTTTGTCCCTAGATGACTTTTGGTCATAATAGGCCTTACGCCCTTCTGCACTTTTGCCTAGTTTTTCCTGGGCAAAGGCGAAGGTGGTTCTCAGGTGTGCCTGGAGATCAGCCATGTACTGGTGTGTGGTATAGGCCGAGCGATGTTAGCCTCTCCTGGCTGGTACAGTAAGTGTAGGGGAAGCGCCATCTGCCTACCGGTCATGAGCTCAAACGGGAGACTCGGTCGCCGGTGTGGCGTGGCTCTGATAGCCATGAGGACCAAGGGCATTTTGACGTCCCAGTCTCGGTGATTGGATGCGACATATTTCTTTAGGATGTCGATCACCGCTCGGTTTGCTCTTTCTACTTGGCCTGAGGACTGGGGGTAGTGGCTGACATGGAAGTTCGCTTTCACTCCCATGGTTTGCCACAGTTGTCCCATCACCTCGGCGGTGAAGTGAGTACCACGGTCAGAATCGACCTTAAAAGGTAAGCCGAATCTGGAGAACACGTGGTTCATGAGTAGAAAGGCTGTTGTCTGTGCCGTGTCGCTTTGGGGCTGGAAGTCCTTCCACCTCTTTAGTGACGGCACAGGTGACCATTAGGATGTATTTGTTGCCCCTTGTTGATTTAGTCAGGGGTCCCATCCAATCGATTTGGAGGTCATACCATGGAAAAGAAATGCCCCTTCTTTGTAAGGGTGCACGATGGAGTGGTCTTGTTGGTTGAAATTGGCAGCATACTAGGCAGCCTTTGATGTATTCTGCCACGTCCATTTGCATATGTGGCCAGTATGCCACTTGTTGGAGTGCCTGGTGTGTTGCGCGAACACCTCTGTGGCCTGCTACAGGAGCGTCATGTGCGTATGCGTAGCATGACCCCCTTAGGCTCTGAGGCACTACGAACGCAGGTGAAGTGAGGGTGTCAGAGACGTAGACAAGCAAGCCATGACGCAGGTGGAGTTGAGCGCACCGCCCATAGCTTTTTAAGATATGCGTCAGCCGAAAAGTCAGTGTCTACGATGGGGTTAGACACCGGGTCTGAAAGGTAAAGCATAAGTTTGTGGATTGCCGAGTCCGCTGCTTGAAGGGCAACGAGGCCGAACCAGTGAAAGAAAGAGAGGAAGTTGATGGGTCTGCAGGGGTCAGAGCCGAGGCACCGGTGCGGTTGCCTTAGATCGGGTAACCAGACAGACAGAATGGGTGGGTTGGGTGGGAAGGGGTCGATTCAGACGACGGTTCTGGCTGGAAATGCCAGAGCGGCCGTCAAGAGCCCCTTGTTTTGCCATGAGGTCTGCCTGATCGCTCAGGTCTTTGTCTGTATCGAGGAGAGCAGGGAGCCTGTCTGTACAACCATTACCTCCGCATCAGCCAGATCGACCCTGCAGATAGTGTCGGTATCGACCACAAGTGAGGGGTATATGGCGATTGCTCTGGAAGGTTTCGTAGACAACTCCGGTCTCCTGTTGTTCAGTCGCGAGTGAGTGTGGCATACGCCCCATGACTGGGATTCTGAGTTCACAGTCATGGAACCTAGTGTCAATCAGCCAGCCGAGAGGGGTGGCCTTTGGGACGAAGATGGTATTGGCAGTAGGATTCTGCACTAACACGTGTGTTGATCGAGAGTCGAGCTCGACCAGGGTGTTGCCTGGACAGACAAGCCTAACTCAACGAACAGAGGAGACGGTTGGAAGAACGCTTGTGAAGAGTTAACTTGTTGTCCTGGAAAAGCTTTCAGACGTATGTCCATGATGTTACGCGGTATCGTGAGATGGCAGTCGTTACTTACCTGACACACGCCGGGGATCGTTTGACCCGATCTCAAGTTTCCTTTGGTCAGTGAAAGTGATTCTTTACGCATCTCCAGTCAGGGACCAGAGAACGTTGTTAATGGTGTCGACTTGTGCGTCGAGTCTGACTAGCATGTCAGCCCCAATGTACACTGAATGTGAGAGATTAGGGATGACAGCAAACGTGTGGGTCAGTTCTCTTTTGTTCCATCGTACGATGGCAGAGCATAGACCGATGGCGGTTAACGCATGAGTCGGTGTGGGGTTAGCAGGGAACCTAGTGCGCTTCTTTATGAAGGTCAGGCACGGGTTTATCTGCGTTAGAGTGTTAAACAGCTCCTGGCTGATGGCAGATTTGTCAGCCCATAAGGCCATCACGACATTGTCGACTGGAGTTGCTTCCAGTGAGATGCCATTGACGATTTGGGGTGTCATCGCTAATGGGTCCTTCAGCGTGCATAGGAAGTTGTCACATGATGCAAAGGGGTTTAGTCCGCACCGAGGTTGCATGGTTGTTGTGCCAGCAGTGTCGGTGGATACCCTATGTACTGGTGATGACCTGTCAATCGCATAGCACTGAGATTCATTCAGTAAGATTGGAAGTGGTTCTCGCACTTGGGCCCAGATCTTCAGCTGCTTGAAATCGATCAGTGGTTCGAAGCGATTGAGGATGTCTTTTCCAATCAGAAGTGGGACATTGTCAAGGTGTGACACGACACTGGGTGTATCAGTGTCATTGGTCCGATGGTCAGTTGGACTAAGGCTACCTTGTTGATGATCGTCCGATCATCAGAGTAAGGCCTTATTTCTAGAAAGCACGGGTGAGACTTCAAGTCCCTGTGGGATCTTCTCGCTATAGCCTGGAGTGATCTGAACAGGTTGCCTGAAATTAGGCTGATGTCAGCGGCTGTGTCGAGAAGTGCTTCGTGCGTCAAGTGGTCTTCTAACAAGACAGAGAGATAAAGCTTTCGAGCTACTCCCTTTTCAGTTAGGTGACCCAGAAATTGGTGAAAGGGTGTTTCACATTCGATAGTCGTGGCGTGGTCATGGCACAGCCCGACGTTTGGGTTCACTTGGACGGCGCTAGACGGACTGAGGTATTTGTGATCTGGATCACTTCCCTCCGTGTTGTCCGTGCTAGGGTCCTGGGCAATGTCATTGAGTGGCTCTGGATCATCAGAGCCTAAGTACAGGTCTGGGAGATGTTCATTCCCTTCAGTAGACTCTGTATTTTCGTTGCGTGTTAAGCCGACTCGGATCGGTTGAGACTGTTTCTGAATCGGGGCCTTAGAGGCCTCCACCGTATACAGATCAGCCTTGTCCTTGGATTTTTCGCGCATTCGTTTGAGTATGCGTTCTATGGCCCGAGCCTCCTCTGTAGTCAGACTCCTTTCGCTGGTGGGGTTTCCCACGCGATCAGTCTGAGTTTCAGGGCTCGGTCCCTCGCATGATTTCGCTGCTCGACAGGTGAGCTACCTGATGATCGTTGGTCTTGGGACCGACGATAATGGTTCCTCCTGTCGTCGCGGTTTTGATAGGACCCCTTGGTTACGGTTTGGATTGGTTCGAAATTTATTTTCGAACCGAGGTCTCCATTGAGGGCCCTGGTCTTTGAACTTACGTTCAGGCCAGGTCGGGTGTTGACCTGGCTCTCTTTGTGTGGTCGAGGTCCCTCTTTCCTGTCTGGAAAGCGGAGGCTCCTGGGCCACTTGGATTGGAGGTCGGCGCTCCTTCGAGCGCTAGACTCCGATCTACGGTGACGAGTGTCTGGCTTTTGACGCTTTAGTCTGCCTCAGCATCTGTTTAGTAAATGCCCGCATTGCCAGCTCGCGGTTGGTGGCTGGTCTGCGTTTGTGGGCATGCAGAAACGCCAAGATGATGGCTGGTAGTTGGATGGAGGTTTTGCACAAAGAGGGCTTTGAAGTTTTTATCCTCCTCCATGTTTGGTTCATTGAGTGGACCGAAATAAGCTTTATGAGCCGATGATAATATAGCTGTGGGGACTCTGGCCGTGCCTGTTTGATCATTAGGGCGGCAGTCAGACCCACATTTACCGTAACGCCTGAGAATTCCACCATGAGAGACTGACTAAGGAGATCAAAGTCAGCTTGGACCTCAGGAGGTTGACGCTCGATGAAGCTACTAACATCTCTGCTTGATGTTAGTTTTATCAGAAAGATTTTGTCCGCGCAGTAACATTGGGTATTCTTTGTAGGTAGAATTCAATGTCGCGAAGATAAGCACTCACGCCATGAGACGCTCCTTGATGGGGCTCAAAGCGAGTGATATGACGCGCAATTTTGTCAAAGTCTCTGTTAGTGGGACCGTAGTCCAGATGTCTCTGTTTCAAAGCTGGTTGTAGGACAAAGTCCGATTGCCTACCTGTGGGTAGTGCGAAGTAATCCAAATGCCTACCTGTGGAAGCTTGCGGAAAGACGGCCGGGCTCTCGCCCGGTTGGTCCTCTTTCCGTTGCGTCCAGGCGCGGTAGTGGTCGCAAAATTGGATTAGTTAGTGAAGTGGCTCCCTTCTGGGAGTCTTCAAACCTACTGGGTTGGTATAAGGAGTAACTGGTTCTAGGTCTGGAGTACCTTTGAATTCCAGTTTCTTATTAGGTCGTGTTTGGGCGTCCTCTGTCAGGCGCGCCTGAAGTTGTTCAATAAGCTGGCGGTCTAAGTCACCTTGTTGAGTGAGGGCCTCTACCCGTGCACTCAGGGACTCTCTCCGCCCAGCTTCCTGTGACAGCATATTTGCGGACAGCTGTGCATTTTCGCCTGCTTTGATGAGTTCCTTCATCATAGCATTGTACTCGTTGCGTTGAATGCTGAGCTCGCGTTCTGCTACGTCGCGAGCAGACCTTGTGTCGCTCAGCTCGCTCTTTAGGTCACTGAGGGTTTCCTCAGTTTTATGGAGTTTTGTGTGTAACTCCTCAAAGTCAGGGTCTGCCTTTTGGAGTGTTTGGGCAAGAGTTTGTAACTCTTGGTTTTGTTTTTCAGAATTCTCCAGGACTCCTTTGGTCAGCTGGAGTTCCTGATTCAACGTCTTGATATCGCGTTGGAAGCGGGCGAGGTCCTGTTTCTGGACCTGGATTTTCTCGTGGCTGCGTGCCAGGAGATCCTTGGCTTGTTCTCGGCGCGCATAACAATAGCCATTTGACCTAACAGCTTAGTTAGATCCTTGTCTTTTGGCTTAGAGGTTAGCGCAATGCTAATCAAGGAGCTAAGAACTGAATCTAGCTCGTTAGGGGTTTGTGGTCTGAATCTCGCCAACATATTGGGGTAGCACCTGTTCTGTTAAATCATTTAGAGCTGAGTCTAAGTGATCCAGAAGCTTGATGGGACTACCAGAACCTGTAGACTGTGAGTCAGACTTGTTGAGAAATGGGGTTTCTCTGAGAAAGTGAGTTATTGTTAGATTACGTTTTAACTGCAGGAGAGAGTTACTACTTGTGGAGTGTTACGAAGAAGGCGTAAAAACTCAAGCAGACTGTAAAAGGATTTTTGAAAATCTGAGTAAAAGTGTAAATAAAAATAAAAAAATTAATGAAGGAATAAAAATTAAAGTTAACATTTTATTTTCTTTAAAATAAAATAAATTCCAATTAAATTAAAATAAAAGGGGTATTAAGTCAAATAAGTCAGATTGAAAGTAATAAAAGAAGGAATTGTTGAAGTGGAAGTTAGTATAAAGTCTATTTGTGAGTGAAATGACCTTATGTGAGTATTAACAGTGACTATTTAGCAATAGCCTAGTGGTGTGAACGTTAATGAGGGTTGACAGTGCTGGGATGCTGCTTTGCTAATTTGTAAAATTAACAGTGCAGGATCAGTGGGTTTAATCTAACAATTCATGCAGGTAATCAGCTTTTAAATTACAGCTATGACAAAATTCGTGCAGGGTTACGTCTGTTCAGACGTAACAGCAGGGTTGTCGTAGTGTTAGTAAGCTGTTAGCGTTAGCATTCCAATTTGACAAATCCTGGGTAGATAGGAAAGTCACAAAATCAGTCTTAAATTGTTAATCAAGACAAATTAATCAATCAAATTAAATGCAGGGTTAGCATCAAAGATTTTCCAAAAGCAGATGCAATGTTCATTAAAATGTCACAATTGTTAGTTAACTCCTATTGTGCATTCAAGGTTGTTAAACACAGGCAGTTATTTTCAAAAGCAGTATTGCATTGCAGATTTGTGTATTTAACAAGACAAATGTATTAACAGAAGTGAAACAGCTTGATAGCCGTTCAGCAGTTGTTAATAAAGCAGAGTAATTCACTTTTTATGTTAAGTCAATCAGGCATTTCAGTGTCAATGAAAGCTTAAATTACTCAGGTGTCAAGTTCTTAAACTTGAATTAGTCACTATTGAGGAAAAAGGTGTAATTCCGTTGAGTGACCACCAGAGAGAGACGTAGAGCTCCTCTGAGATTTTTAGAAGTTTCGCACTTCTCTTCCACTAGGGGCAGTAGAAACTTGTGTCTGTGGTTTTACTACTTCCTTCCGCTAGAGGGCGATAAAGACTCTCGTGAGTCAGTGGTTTTACCACTTCTTTCCGCTAGGGGGCGATAGAGATTCTCGTGAGTCTCTGGCTTCCGGAGTGAAGTCTCCGGCCCGCCCCTTTGAGGGTGCTGGTAAAAAGTTTGTTTTTAGCTTCAGTCAGAGACTGACTTGGGACGCGTCTACAACTCTTTAAACAGCGGTTTAAACACAGCAGCGCTTTGTACAAAGCAGGTACAAGGCCACGTTTTAAACACAAGCACATTTACCACAGCAGGCTCAAACCACGTTTTTAGACAAAACGCACCGCAGCCCACGTGGCTTTTACACTCCGGCTTACAAGCCTTAGGAGAGACAAGTTTTCTCATAAAATTCCGGTGTAACGCGGCAATTTTTTTTCAACTTGTAAGAGACAATTTTAACTTAACTCTGGCGTAGCACAGCAATTAGCTTTTTGTCTCAGGCCCATATAAGTTACACACTTTGGCTCGTGTGTTTAACATGCATGCAATTTGCAGAGTCTCTAAGCTTTGTAACAGACTCTAAGCAACTTTTAACAAGTACTTGATTAATGCTCTGGCCATAAATGTACGTACAATACTAATTGTAATTCAAAACAATATCAGTCCAGCTGGTACGATTTGAATTAGCAATTTCGACAGCGCTTCACACTTAACAAACAAAAGCACATCTCTCACACACACACACACGCACACGGTTAAACGCATTGCTAAGCAACAGCACAACAAAGGCACAGCTTTCAGTGGACAGCAATTTTGTAAAGACTTTGGATATTGAGTGATTCTAATGTTTAATCAAGAAAATTCTTCCGAGGCTCACGCGGGGCGTCAAAAAAAAAAAATACTGTAGTGAATATGGTCGTATTAATAATTAATATGAATATTAATTATGAAAATTAATAATTAATATTTTGCTTATCAAAATATTAATTTCTTTCGGGGCACCACTCTAGTTTTGAACAGATCCAGAGAAACTGTTTAGCCTAGTCTCATTAATCTAAAGGTAGTAAATTCTTCTCGTTTTCGAAAGTTCTCAATTAAACAATGAAATATTAAATGTCTTTATGGGGTTTTATTAAAGATTATAAAGTTAAACAGTGAATAATGACAGGGGAAATGACACAAAGGAATAGTTATTGACACATAAATGGGTAAATCAAAGAACGATAAACTTGCTTTCAGAGGATTTTGTGAAACAAAAGGAATTATTGATTATTGATTCTATTATTAACTGAGGGGATTTTACGGAGCGTTTAGAGGGGTTCGATGACGCCGGTTTCTGAGGTCAAGGCTGTTCTGTTTAGACAGTTAGACGCCAAACTTGTGTAACGTTTAGACTCACCCTGGGGTCGTGATTGTCTCAGATCTTAGCGACTAGGACTCCAGAGGTTCTGCAGAACCCTGTCGCAACCGATGACGTTTGTCGCCTCCAGGATGGCCTTCTGTTTCCACTCTCCAGAGGCCGCCGTAGGCCCGGGAGATTCAAAAGCGTCTCGTTACTGTCACAACTAGCCAAGTCTTTTAGCATCAGCGTCGTACACCGAGTCAAATTGAGTCTTTCAAAGTTGTTGCGAAGTCCACTGGAGAAGGTTTAGCGGCTGTGTTGCTGGCTTAAACTTGCTCGAGAAAGTTAGGTTTTAGTCAAGCAAACTCTTGAGCAGGCAGGAAATCTTCAAAAATAAAAGCGAGGCAACTTCCTTTGTTCGCAGGCTGGCAGGAAGTAAGCTACTTTGAGCAGCTGTGTGAAGGAAACTTTATCGCGGCAAGCTAAACTTGCAGGCTTTAAAGTACAAAGAAAATTTACTCGTTACACGAGGTCCGGAGCTTAAAAGGGTTTCGAGCATAGACATACATAAGAAAGGCTAGATGTCTCACGGCGCAGTCTCCGACGGCATCACCGGCGGCCATCTTGAAGCAGGCAAGCTTCCTATCGGACTCCATGGTACCTGATGTAAGGTGAGTGATCTGCACGAACATAAATACTTTTATCTCGCTGAAATCTTGACGGATTTACAAAATGTTTGATTTCTTACAAACGTTAATAATGTGGCTATAATTCTGGATGCGTGAACATGTTGAAATTGCAGCTTTTCTTTTCGAAAGACGACTTAATCGTGCAGCATAGTTGTGTATCACGGCTAACGTTACTTGTGCAAGTTATCAAGGCTGAGACCACCATCGAGCTGTTCAGTTATAGTTTTACTGACACCAATAACGATTTTATGACAACCAATTTTTTTTATCTATATTACAGTCATTGTGAATGTGGTTGTAGTTATTAGCTGGCTTTGAGTGAGACCTAACGTTAGTAGTTACAGGTTAGCTGCTACCCAGCAATTTTACATCAGTGGGAGAGGCAGAATTGCTCTTTCTTTTCAATATAACTTAAGTTGCACATGATTTCCAATCGGTTTGGTTTGTTAAAAACATCTTATTATTTTTATTTTTTGTAAAATGTGTTTTCTGAAGACATGCACATTAACCCTAACCCTAAGACATACACAGTACCTGGAAGTGTCACAAACCATTTTGAGTATATAGAAAAATGCCTGTATTTGTATCTGTTTGCCGAATTTATCACCACTGATACAGTCTGAACTGTATGATAATGAGATGCAACTTAATTTATATGGAAAGATCATTCAGG
This sequence comes from Neodontobutis hainanensis, assembly GCA_024349245.1. Lineage (NCBI taxonomy): Eukaryota > Metazoa > Chordata > Actinopteri > Gobiiformes > Odontobutidae > Neodontobutis > Neodontobutis hainanensis. The sequence continues at coordinate 3,963,826 of JALDNG010000043.1, read as the reverse complement.
GGTGGCTAGTTCAGTTCTAGTTTTTTTAAGCATAAAACATTTTTAAAGCATGTATTTAATATCTGTGTACTATACTCCATATATCTTTTTTTTTTTTTTTTTAAGGTGGCTGGAATAACAACCCTAATGCCAGCCAGTTCAAGTACATCTTCAGGAAGCTGATGGCCCGGTGTGGGGTTGTTAAACCATGCAGAGGCAATGTGACAGCACAGGATGACACAGAGTCCCTCCCAGCTGTCATTGTCACCTCTACAAGCCTGTCAGCTGTAGATATGTCCTCTGCAACAAATGAATAAATAGACTTTTGTGTAATTATTCCATATTTTGTGTAGTAATTCTATATCAGAACCCCTGATATACAATCCAAATAGTCTACAAGAAACTTCAGAGTGTTACCAAGAGGTTACCACACAGTAAGCCTTTATTATGTAGCCTATGTCTATGTTTTGGGTAACCAAAAGTCCTATGGGGAGTTTCTATAGGGCATTTTACAAAACGCATGAGCATACCTTGGCAAATCAATGGTCTAAAGTACTCATATTTCATTCTATATGGATCTGCTTTTGTACACAGCTTTACAAGACCTGGTGCTTGGACTCAGTTGTGTTTCTAAAGTCATATCAAGAGACCTAGAAGCTGAAATGTGGTCAGATGAGATGCTTGTTATCCAACAGAAAGAAAAACAATATTCTAGCCTCTATAACTCTGTGCAAGTACTTCACATAATTATTCTGATTGTTTCCTAAGAAACTACAGGGTCTCAGTTTTCTAAAGAGGTCAGGCATTTGATGGTAGGCAAAAATAGCTGGGAACAGTGATCTCTGAAGTAGGCGCAGTGCAATGTCAAGGGAAAAGCCTAGTAAATGGCCCAATCCTCAAGAAGTTAAAATAAACATAATAATTCAAATTATTTTATTATAATATTAACATTATAAAAGTGTGTGTGTGTGTGTATATATATATATATATATATATATATATATATATATATATATATATATATATATTCATTCATTCCTCGGCGTGTGTATATTCATTGCATCTCTATGTTCTGTTCAATGTTATTTTCATATGGAAGTCCATGGTTATAATTATTCATAAGTATGCAGTGTCATAAGTATATCTCTGACGTTTATAACAAACTAGACTGTTTAAAAATCGGTAGAAAATTTAGCAAGTTATGGTTATTTAAAAAGTACATGCACCATTAAAACACAATGTTACGAGTGAGCAAGCTGCCTGTCACAAGATGGCCGCCAGTTGCGGACGTCGACCTCCATTGGCCGACAGCGCGGACGAGACATCTAGCCTTTCTTATGTATGTCTATGGTTTCGAGGGCCTACGGCCCTGAACGGACAAGAAGTCCAGTGCGAAGTAAAGACGAGACCAAGAGTAGAGAGAGAAGCAGAGTGTTTTTGGCTGTGCGCCAGTTTTAACACCTCTGGACGGGGTGTGTCTTACGCAGAGAAAGGCATTGCTTTGGGGGGGAGTTTAAATGTTTAACTGAGTCTTAAACATTCCTTTTGTTTCACCCTATTTTCCTTGGTTTTCGTAAAACACACAAAAACATTCGTACTTGCAGGATTATGCAAAGAAACATTTGTCAGACTTATTATAAAAACTTATATTCATTACATTTTATTAACATAAAACGTAACTCTGTAGAAATGGAATAAGGAATTAGTTGCCTTGTAAAACTCTGCATCCTGAAACAAACAGTATAATTGTTAGTACATTCACAATCTTTCTAAGTAATAAAATAACAAAATGTCCTTTAATGAAATAACACCAAATGTCCTTCTTGAGTGCAGAGTCATTTGTCCAGTTAAACCAAAAGGGGGTAGTGTTTGACCATGCCTGAATGACTATGATCAAAGACATTTTCAACTGTCAATCAGGATTAGAATAAAGTGTTCTCGAGAAAGCTGGATGGACACCTTATCTACAGGATTTACGGCCTTCTGACAGTGGCGTCTATAGCGTCTGGATCTCTCCATGAGCCTTTGACCTGATTGGTCTTTGGTGCTGGTTGGACCTAGGTCCCGGCTTTTTATGAAAACAAACAAAATCGTTAATTATAAGTCCTGAAGACTGGTTCAGTCTTATCCAAGCAAGAAACATCTGTGAATAGTTAAAAAGGCCACGTTGGTGTCCTTTTATCTGAAAGAAAACGGGTTAGCATGTCTTCTTCTCAAGATTTACATCCACGGCCTGTCTCTGGAGGCCGATGGTGAAACAGTTGTTAATCTTGAAGACCCTTAGTGAAACAGTTTGGAGGTCTGTAAGTGATTGAATAAATGTTATAATCCATGTGGCGTTCTGGAGGCTGATCTGCTACATTTACATATATTTGTATTTCTTTCTGTTGGACACATATTGTAATTTTGTTTATATGGTTACATTATTTGTGCAAAAAGTAACATGTACAAGTGCATTGATTTTGTTAGATAGCTTATCTACTCACATGTTTTTCTGCTAAAGTCACTCATCTAGAGAAAGATTTTACACATACTGTTTTAACATACACATACTGTTTCACCACATAGATGCTACATCTGGAATAACCAAGATATATTTGGAAGGCCTGAACATTCTTAACTTACACATAAGGAATATAATTGTGGGAGACACTATTGCTCCAGCTCAACAGTCTGGGTGTCCTTGTATGGCAGGGTAAACTGGAGGAAAGCATGGTGCATCACCGACACACACTAAGATCAAAGAGGTTACTTTTAAGATTATTCACAGAATCTATTATGCTAAGCATGTCCTGGAACGCTCCTATTCTTGTGACTTCTGTGGACTTCATAAAGAGACAATTATTCACCTGTTTTTTGAATGTATGTATTGTAAGATTTTTTTAGATTGATGTTCAGAACTATCTAAAAAAACTGGTCAGGTTATACATTTTATTGCAAGATATGTATGTATTTATTTTGACAAGATATTTGAAAAAGTTGTATATTTTGTGATTCAACAGTTTATTATAATAGGCAAATATCACCTACACAAAATTAAATGGGCTTAAAGATAAACCAAACTTTAAATAGGTTTATACTACATGCATTTTTATATAAAAAATCGTTGACTCCTATTTTCATCTTAGAAAAATACAACATTATGGAATTATAAATTGCTCCTCCTATGTATGTTTTTTTGGTGTGTTGAGTTTTCTGCATTCTTGTGGCAAGTTTTGTAACTTTGTATTTGTTTTTGGCTTTGTTTTCTTTTTCACCCTAACATATGTTTCATCGTTGTTGTACTTACACGTATATTGATTGTTAGTAAAAAAATAATAATAATTTTTAACAGTTTCTTGTTGCACCCATAGGGTTACACCGCTGCACTCAGCTAAAACTGCCACTCGGCGGCAGCATTGTCACATGTCCATTATTTAGTCATAAAATACCGAAGAAGACGTCTTCCTCCCACAATCCTCCGCTGTTGGAAAGTCACCTCTGCTTCTAAACAATTGGCTAAAATACGACCACAATGGCTCCTCCAGTCGCTGTATCTCCTTTGATTAAGGTTTGTTGACACACGCTAAAACCCGTTATTAGCAGATTATATGTGTGTTGTCTTGGCGAGGTAATCCTCGCGATGTATGCTAACCCCCTAAACTCAGCAATAGCCAGCATGCTAACTAGGATTATACAAGTTGTATTTGTCAAAACATTCAAACCCCTTAAACCCAGTTATTGACATTACTGTTACAGGTATGTGCACTCTATGATTTTGAACATTACAGCTTCACTGAATAGTAGCCAACAGCGAAGCTAACTCTAATGATAATAACCCCCAGTGTTACCATTCATTAAGCTAGTGCTACAGGCTGTCAGAAATAAGCTATTTGAAAGTCTGCTGCCGCTCCTTAAATGAATGGTACTGGAAATGGTAACAATCTGCTGGTGCACAAGCTATTAAGTTGCATTTTATAAGAATAGTAAGTTGTTATATTGTTTATTTTTTATTGTTGCACAGTCGAAACAAATAAGGATTTTGACACCATAACCTGCAAAAACAACAAACACTGACGCAGTAACACACTCAGGGATAACGACTGAAACGAATAATGCACCTGTATTTACCTATAATGTTGAAAATAAATTTATTCTTGAAAGTTAGTCCAGCTGACAACCAGTTACTGTTTACATAAAACCATCTTACTATCATGAAATTATTGATCTTTTTTATTTTATTTTATTTTTCTTCTTTATACAGACTGCAAGGTATTCAGCTCTGATTGTTGGCATCTTTTATGGCAAAAAGAGATATGGTGAGTACTCTGAGTGTTACTATGTGTGAATGACAAAATACCACAAGTTGACTCGTGCATTTCATTGGATCTTTTTAAAGTAATATAATTTATGCTTGTATTAACACAGAGTATTATTGACACCAATTTTAAATTGATTTTGCTCAGATAACCTAAAGCCCATCGCTGCAGAGGAGAGAAGGATAGAGGAAGAGGAGAAAAAGATCCGTGAGGAACAGGAGCGCATTGCCAAACAGCTAGCAGAAGGTAGAAAACCCATCATAGTTTAGCTTAGTAATATATTAATAGTATTGATTAGCTGCATCTGTATAATAATGTACTAATGTTATGTTCTTCTTGCAGCAAATGAAGACACCATTTTGAAATAAATCATTGTAAGGATGTACGCTTATTTGTGCAATTATCCTGGCTCTGTTTTGCCTTTGGTTCACTCTTACCCATAAGACAACATCTTTCTGTTTTCATGACATGAATTAAAGCTCTTTTCACTTCATGTAAAGTTGCAAATATTGCTGCATAATAAATTAAGTTCATGTTTGTAATAAAACTATGGAAACAGAACTACACCAAGCCTGTACATTTCCTTGTTTATCCACATGTGACCTTTGGATTTAATTATTGTGTTCTCAGTACAGATGAAATGAATAAAATGTTTTAAATTCAGATTTTTGACCAATGTGCTTGCATTATTTGTATCATATTGTGTCCTGGTTACAACTGACATTAGCCAGATTAAATCCTAAATAGTGCTGTACTTTTAAAGGGTTACTGTTATCCTTTTATAGGTGTTTTGTTGCAGACCAAACATTCCCTCCAGACTTGTTTAACTTGGTTACTTTCTGCACAGCCAGAGTGAGTCTAACGGGACAAGATAAACTGTGCTTGTTTTTGGAGGTAAAATTGTTCAAGTGTTGTTACACATTAAATATGGTGACTGCTAAAGCCTAGCATTAGTGAAAACAAAAATACTGGAAATGGCAGGTAATGAGTATATCAGATGTTGATGTATAGCCTACTCATAAATATGCAATATCTATTCTGAGGTTTATTAAAATGTGTTAAAGGTACCCTCTTTCCTATCATTTTTATATAGGTATTGGCTTTGTTTACAACGCAAAGGCTATATAATATAAAATATAGACTATATAACTACTAACTAACAATCAGCTAAAAATACACCTGGATTTTCTGGCAGGCAACTTGTCTGTATTTGAGCCTCTAACAAAAATATCAGGGTTGCTGAGGATAGAATTTTGTTGGTAGTATGAGATAAAAGAGATTACACAGATCTTACAGTTTTTCAGTAAATATATATTCTTCTTTGCTAATGGTTTCATGGATGAATATCGTAACCTGGTGCAAGATTAAAAAAAAAACTATAAACAAGCTAAGCAAATACATTTTTAAATGGATCAACTCGTTTCTTTACTTTATGAAAATTTTAAAGCCTGTTTAAATTGTTAAATCTTTATTTTTTGACAACTGTGGTTCCTCCTGTAACAGGTTCAGGATTACAGGTTGCCTCTCTAGCTGTATTTACATGGGATGTATTTACATGCAACATGGGAGTAGTTACTTAACTGAGCTTGTCTTACAGCAGACGGGAACAGCTGAGCCCCTTCTGACATAACAAGTGTCTATTACTAAATACATTGCAAAAGTAGTAGTATTAACATGACTTGGAAATTTGTTCTATTTAATATTTTTGCTCACAACCTTTGGCCACACAATAAAATATCACATTGAGTGGAACGATATACAGTATTTACTGAAATTTACAAAGACAATAACATTTTGTATTTTGGGCCTTTTCTTAAAGAATGAATTTATCAAATGGCTTTTTTTTTTTTTTTTTACAATTATTCATATGCTTTTACTATTTATTGCCACATAATACTAGCTCAGCTGATATGACTCAACAAAACAGATAACTATCCTAATAGGATGCTGTCATGTAACCTTCAATGACACGTGTGCACTGACTAAAAACATGTCAGCCATAAACCTGTGACTTCAGGCTCAGGCCACCTTGTTACCCCAGAGCATCTGTCATTATGTAGTCCTGCAAACAGTTACATAAAGCTCATACACTGCTGAATACCAGGGTTCGTCAGCTTACAGTGGGGATTTTGTTAACTGGATTAGCACTAGATTTAAACTCTGCATTTAGGTTCAAGAAGTGAAAATAATCAGTGAGCCTATCTGTGTCTAGTATAAAAAGGCTCATGCAGCATCCCGTCACAACAGCTCGGACACTGGACCGACTCTACTTGAAAGAATACTTCTGAGACTCTAAACTACACACCAGGTAAGACACAAAATTTATACATTTAGAAAAGGATCCTCATAACCACACAATTTATACACACAAACGACCAAAATACTGAGAAAAAGAAATGCTCCACTTTTGTCCTCTTTCAGGATGGACTTCCAAATGTTTGCTCTGGTGATGCTGCTCCTGGCCTGTGTGGAGCAAAGCCTAGCTTCTTGTGTGGTGGACAGCTTCACAGTGAAGGAGGACTTTGATTCCAAGAGGGTGAGTGACGACATCAGTAAACAGCGATTGATGCTGTACCACCAATAGGGCAGCTGTGTTTTAAAGTATGCACATGCCTTTTTTTATGTCCTGAAAAGTCTGTATTTATTTGTAGGATTTTTGTTCCAACAGTATGCAGGAAAGTGGTATGCTCTGCAGAAGAAGGATCCTGAGGGCTTGTTTCTTCAGGACAACATCTCTGCTGAATACACTGTTGGAGATGATGGCGCCATGGTGGCCTCCTCTCGGGGCAGAGTCACTCTCTTTGGGTCCGTACTTAAGGCATATTTAATTATTATCTCAAACACATTTTTCAACATCACTAATTACACTTCTCTTTTCAACATTCAGATTCTGGGTTGTATGTGCTGACATGGCTGCTCAGTACTCGGTGCCCGACCCTGGCACCCCCGGCAAGATGTTCATGAACTACCAGGGGCTGGCCAGCTACCTGTCAAGTGGCGGTAATCTCCCTGACTGATACACATTTATTCAACAGCTAGTTCTGCTGAAACCAAAGCTCATTTATTCTTTTCTGCCCCAGGTGACAACTACTGGGTCATTGACACAGATTATGACAACTATGCCATCACCTACGCCTGCCGCACTCTGAAGGACGACGGAAGCTGTGACAATGGCTATGCCCTGATCTTCTCTCGCAGCCCCCGTGGCCTGCCCCCAGCCATCCAGAGAGTGGTCCGTCAAAAACAGGAGGAAATCTGCATGGCAGGACAGTTCCAGCCTGTGCTGCAGTCCGGTAAGTACGGGCAATGTTGACTTTCGTAGAATGTAGAATTATCAATGTGCATTTCTGGACAAAGACTTACATACACATTGGTGATATAGACTTATAGCTATAGAGTAAAGTGGAGCATAAAATAGGTCAGGGGTTGGATGTAAATATGATGAGAACATTCCTGGTGATGCATGAGGGTTTAATGCACGTACTCATGAATGAGTCCTGCATGAATTAATGCAGGAATTTATGATAAAATATGCCCCTAAAGTGTTATTGAAAGACATTTGTCTTGCCTTAGGTTTTAAATGTTTTGTATTAGGCAGAATATTATAGTAAACAAATCTAAGACAATAAGAAAAGGCTAAGAAGAAGGGATGTGGACATGATGATTGCCTTGTTTTTTGTTTATTTATTTATCCTTTATTTAACCAGGAGAAACCCATTGAGATTAAAAATCTCTTTTGCAAGGGAGACCTGGCCAAGATAGGCCGCTAATTTACATCACATCATTACAAACGTACAAAGACACACGAATATACACTTACCATGAAATCTCAATTAAAAACAATGTCATGTGAGGGATACCAACTCAAAACATCCCATTCTTAACTTAAAAACACTCAAAGAAATCAATTTACTTAGTTTTAAGTTGTTCTGCAACAGATTCCATGTAAAGGGAACAGAATAAACAAAGGCCTTTTTACCCAGCTCAGTACTGACACGTGGGACAGAAAACAAAACAACAGCCTGAGAACGGAGAGAGTAATGACCAGCACTTTTTTCATTAGAAGTAAACATAAATAGGATGGAAGCACACCAAGAATAGCCTTATACATAAATATGTACCAATGACAAAGCCTCCGTGTGGCCAGAGCAGACCACCCTACACGAGAGTACAGCTCACAGTGGTGGCTGCGAGCTTTACAATTAGTAATAAATCTCAACGATGCATGATAGGCTGCGTCAATCATTTGAAGGCACTGAGCAGACAAATGCATCTGTAATATATCACCATAGTCCAGCACAGATAAAAAAGTGGATGCCACTAACCGTTTTTTAACATTAAAAGAAAAACACAGCTTATTTCGAAAGTAAAAACCCAATTTTTGCCTCCACTTTCTCAGTAGACATGAGGCAGTCTGTATTTCACGTCCGTAAAGAGTAATCACCGAGGGAACATTCAGTGGTGTATTCAGAGTACCCGTGAAGAGCATACTTCCTAACCCTTTCTTATTATGTAATAATCTGGTATAATCTGGATGTATGTTGCCATGGACATATCACTGACCGTTCTGTCTGCCCCAGGTGTGAATGAGGTGAAAGGAAGCATCATGTAAAGTGCTTTGGGTGCCTGAGAAGGGTATAGAAAAGCGCTATATAAGTGCACACCTTTTACCATTTACTTCTGGTCCCTCTTTTCTTCACAGGAGCCTGCTAAATTCATCAAGCTGCAATATGATACCCTCAACTGATCACGTCATCTAACTCCAAAACAGATCTCCAACTCCAAAGAGATCCTCTTGGGGACGCAGATAGCACAATAATCCTGTTTGAGACAAATCCATGTCCACTTAACTTTACTGTAAGAAATACTTGCCAACCTTGTCAATATGAAGCCAAATGGGAAACCTATGTAACAACCAGATTGTACAGTATTGTAATGGTTAACATCAAGTGTAATAAATTTTGTTACAAAATGTGCAGTTGCTCTATTTATTTTGAACGTAGTCTAAACCAAATGTCCAAATGCAAATTTTTTACTTTGGTCGTAACACAAACCAGTAACATTTTATTGTAATAATAACAAAATATAGGATACCAAAACCTTTTGTGTAGCCATTTTTGCAATAAAAAGATTTCTCATAAAGGCTAAACATATCATCACAATGTCATTAAAATATATATATTTACACTGTACAATTGAATAACTAACAAAACCCTGTCTTGTGTTAAGTGAGCTCCTCTGAATAGCTCTCAGGCAGTGAATATGGCCCAGGCCTTCCCCAGTAGTCCACAGCTCGGACTCTGTAAGCGCCACTGACCTCCTGATCAACTGTGACACAGAGAGATATCACAATATTAATAATAACAGAATAATTTGTCCTTATTTTTTTAGGACATATTAGGCCATACTTGTGTAATTCTTACCAGGAGAATAGACGTGTGAGGTAAAAATAGTGTCCTGAACATTGATCCTTGTAAATTCTTTACCATCAGCAGAGAATTCAACTTCAAATGTCTTGATGCATCTGGAAGTATAAATGTACAAATAGAGCTGGCATGTGACCATCTAATATTACATCTCTATAGAAATATTATTAATAGCCTAAGTCAGAGAAACTTGTCCGTTAAATATGGGGGACCTACTTGGAATCAACACAGTGGTCTGCCCAGACAATTAAAACCTGGCCTGTAGTGATCCTAATGAAGCGCAAACCATTGACCTAAAAATAACAAATGCACACTTATTTCATTTTTTGTTTTAACAGCATTCTTGTTTTGTGATACTCACCTGATCTGGAACTGCTCTGGGCTGGGCACAAACATGAATCAAGAGGACAGAGGGAACAGACAGTTTTGCTTTTAGAGTGAGTGTGTCCTCTGGAGGAACTGGCCATGGTCCTCCAACCAGAGGGTCCTAAAACAAGCCAATACAAAACAGGCAAAGCTGCACTTCTTAGAAAGTGATGTTTTCAACAGGCAAAAGAGGTGCTACCTGTGCATCCCTAAGCTTTTTAAACTGTTCAGGTGTGGGGAAGTCAGGGCTACCCATGCCTTGCCACAGTTGGTATGGGTTGGTTACGTTATTGTCCATGTAGTATGTGACATACACAAGACCTGGAAGCAAACAGAGATAATATTGGTAGTTTGGACAACACACAATTTCAAGAATTATACTTAGTACACAGGGTACCTTTTAGTTTTGGCAGTGCTTTAAGTGACACAGTGACATCATCAGTGTTGGTGGCAGTGTTGTTGTCATCACTGTTGTACACCAGCACTGTGGCCTGCCAGCTGTCGGAGGTGCCAGGTACAATGGGCTTATGGCTGCTGGCAAGAACTCCCACTGTGCTGTCAGTGATTCCTGCTGAGGCCAAAACCTGAGACAGGACCTGAGTCTCTCCTTAAAGGAAAAGTAGGAGACATTTAAATTAATCAAGGTCAAATTTTAGAATTAAGTTACATGTTGCGCCAGTCTTTTTTAGTCATTAGTCAGTTTTATTGTCACATCACCACAGCACATGTGCCTTGGTGAGTGAAATTCTTGGGAGTGTGCTCCAGAAAATTGCAGCAACAGTTAACATAACCATACAAGCAGGTAAAAACAGAAGAGAAAAGTGCAATGTGCACATACATATAGTTAGTACATACAGTGTACTATTGACATACGGTTAGTACTATACTACACATTATACTCAGAATGTACATGCATTCAGTTAGCACCACGTTAAACACTATACACAGAATGTCACATTATTGACATTTATAGACATATTTATGACGATTGTCCGTGAACTAGATACAGAGTGTCATGAGTGTGCATTGGATGTACCCAGTGGTAGCAGGTAGGTAGTGCTGGATTAAATGAAGTGTATAGCTTTAGTCCAGTGTTGACTGTTAAAGTTAAGTGCGGTGTGTGGCATGCCATACTGTGTGAGTATGCTGCAGTGTATTATTTTTGAATGTTCAATAGTCTGATAGCCTGTGGGAAAAAGCTGTCCCTGAGGCGGCTAGTGCGGGATCGGATGCTGCGGAGACGTCTTCCTGAGGGCAGCAGAGAGAGCAGTCTGTGGGACGGGTGGCTGGAGTCACTGGTGATTCTCCGGGCTTTCCTTACACACCGCCTGGTGTAGATGTCCTGGAGGGAGGGAAGCTCACCTCCAACAATGTGGCTGGCAGTTCGCACAACCCTCTTCAGAGCTTTACGGTTGCCAACGGTGCTGTTTTCAAACCAGGCAGTGATGCAGCCCGTCAGGATGCTCTCTATAGTGCACGTGTAGAATGATCTGAGGATGCTGGAGCTCATTCCAAACTTCCTCAGCTGTCTCAGGAAGAAGAGGCGTTGATGTGCCTTCTTCAGCACTGCGTCAGTGTGTGTAGACCAGGGGAGATCCTCACTGATGTTGACGCAGAGGAACTTGAAGCTGCTTACCCGCTCAACAGGTGTCTTGTCGATGGTGATGGGTCTGTGTTCTTGGCTCTGTCTCCTGAAATCCACCACCAGCTCCTTGGTCTTGTTGATGTTAAGTGAGAGGTGGTTCTCTTGACACCATTTAGTCAGAGTGCTTACCTCCTCTCTGTAGGCCATCTCATCGTTGTCGGTGATCAGGCCTATCAGCGATGTGTCGTCGGCGAATTTGACGATGACGTTGGAGCTGCGTGTGACTGTACAGTCATGTGTGCACAGGGAGTACAGGAGTGGGCTGAGGACACAGCCCTAAGGAGCACCAGTGTTGAGGGTCAGCGGGGATGATGTATTGTTGCCCATTCTGACCACCTGACTTCTGCCTGTCAGGAAGTCCAGGATCCAGCTGCACAGAGATCTGTTTAGTCCCAGAGTCTGAAGCTTCGCAACAAGTGTAGTGGGCACTATGGTGTTAAATGCTGAGCTGTAGTCCACAAACAGCATTCTCACATATGTGTTCTTGTTTTCCAGGTGTGAGAGAGCAGTGTGTAGGGTGAAAGCAATAGCATCGTCTGTAGAACGGTTACTACGATATGCAAATTGTAGCGGATCCAATGATGAAGGCAGGACAGAGCAGATGTAATCTCTGACGAGTCTCTCAAAGCACTTGCTAAAGATGGGTGTGAGAGCAATGGGCCTCTAGTCATTTAAGCATGTGGTTTTATTTTTCTTTGGTATTGGCACAATGGTGGATTTTTTGAAGCACGAGGGAACCACAGACAGACAGAGGGAGAGATTGAAAATGTCTGTGAAGACACCGGCTAGTTGTAATGCGCATGCTCGGAGCACGCGACCTGGGATGCCATCAGGACCCGCAGCCTTGCGGATATTTACCCTTCGGAAGGATCGGGTTACATTCGGGACAGAGTCGGTGAGTGCACTCACATCTCCTGCAGCAGCCGCGGGAGCGCTCTCTGTGTGGGCAGTGTTGTGAGCCTCGAAACGAGCATAAAAGTTTTGCTTTCCAAAAAGCCACCAAATGTCCATGTGGTCAGACCAGGTCAAATCTAGCAGCCGGTATGCTATATCCCAGTACAACAGTTGCTTGTTAGCTCAGAACATAAGGTCTAACATAAAAAAAAACTAATGTTTGAGAAACATACTTTGTTTTAGGGTTGACAAAAGTATGTTCTGAATAGTATAAATAATTAGAAACTGACTCCAGAAGGATTACCTAGCAAAGCCAACAGGCCCATGACAGTGAGAACTGGCTTTCTTATCAGCTGTACGTGAGGCGGCTGTGTGTTGTTCATCTGGAAGCGAGCGGTCAGTGTGCGCTGCGTGAACTGGTGTGGGTGGTAACTGAGGAAGGCATTGTCATTGCTCAGCAGAGTGTAGTTTATGGTATTGCTCGACAACAGCAGATCTTGGTGCTGTTTTATGACCTAAGATGTAAAAAGAAAAGTGTCAAATACCTTATGAAGTCAATAATATACATACGTAAACTTGTTATTTTACACTTCACCTTGACTACCATGGCTGCGTAGGTTGCATCGGCCCTCCACTCCTGGGGCTTGGACCAACCCACCAGTGGATCGGCCTCATCATTATAGATAGGAAGGCTTTGAAACTTGGGGAAGCGATCATGGATTTCCCCCACTGTCTGGATCTCCTGCTGGAGGATGGGAAAAGAGTATCCTCCACCCTAATTGTAGTAACAAACAACACAAAAGACTGACATGTCTGACATATAAAAACGACTCTAATGTTTCATTGTCCCACCTTTTTGTGCAGAGCAATATAGTCGATTCGGACCCCTTTTCCTCCTGTGAAGAAGTTGGTGCCGTTGTAGCAGTGCTGTAGCATGGCCCAGCAGTACGGAGAGTGAGGAGGGGAATGACAAGAGTCTCCTGGACCTCCAAACCTCAGAAGAGAACTGGCAGTGCGTAGACCCTCTGAACAGGCATCATAGTAGTTCAGAAAACCTAGAAAGAATTCAGTTGTAACCACAAGAACATAGAGAATCACTGGAACATCACTGGGTGTACTCAAAGGTTAACCTTGAATAGACATAGTGACATTATCAAAGTCATGGTTATTTGGCTCGTTCCATGTTTCAAAATTCCATTCAGAGACGCTTCCCAAGCCATATCTGTCTGTAAGTCCAATACAAAAATGGAGAGAACTGTATCAATATGGTTAAAAAACAAACTACAAAGTAGGATTTGTGCAAAGAACTCACCAATGTACCTCTTGGCAATGAAATAAACTAGGTTTTTCCATTCCACCACTTGGGATTTGTCTTCAAAGTTGGTGAAGTATTTTGAGACACTGCCCATTAATTCAAAACCTGAGGACCACCACAGTTAGAAAATACACTGAGAAAATACAGTAGGAGCATTTTCACATTTGCTTTGTTTAACCTGGTCGGAGTCCATTGGTCCATAACAGATCTATCAGCTGGTCCAGTTTAGTAAAGTTGTAATGAACCTCTCCTCCTGATTTTCTAAATTAAAGTAGAAATGTGAATGTTTGGCACCAAGATTAAATCAATGTAACTTTTCAGGATTTGTACCCAATAACCAAATTTGAATGCCACTACACTGCGGCAAAGTTTAAGCTTGTTGTCCCCTAAAATAGAGGCAGATTGGCCCTATGGTTGTTGTTGTGTGACGTGACACAATTTTGCCCCGTCAAATGTAGACAGTAAAGGCACTAAGACCTCATAACAGAGATTTAACATCAACCTTGAATGACACAGTAATCCTATTTTTTTTTTAAGTAACAGTCCTATTACTTAATCTCGGATTTTGGATACTCTACTCACCTCCATTAACGACATATTAAATATCTGCCTCCTGCAGCTTCACTTACTGTGCAGAAACAAGCTCCAGCATCCAGTGTATTCGGACCTGCTGTATTCCCCCATGTGGAACTGAGCCCACATAGGCAAGGTTAAGCTGCTGGTCAATGCCAAGATCATACTGGTCAGCTTGTGTGTGTGGCAGAGGAGGGCTGAACATGAAGAAAAACAACATTCTCTTTCAATTTTATTGGTCAGAAAACACTATTATTGTTGTTTCAAAGGCATCTAGTGCTTAGAATTAACCTAATTTATATGGCTAGATTTGACAGTTTTGCTGTAATCAAGCTTGCTATACCTAAAATTAAGTAAGTTACTCTGAATGCTGTACTGTACAATACTTTAGATGAAGACAGTTTTGTGAAAAAACTTTAGATTTTTTTTAATGTGGTTTATAAATGTTAAACTATACACACTGTGACCCAATGATAAAAATTCTTACCAGAAACCAGTGCTTCTCCAAAAATGTTTAAGCTCACCGACTGCTTCACTTACATCAACTGTGATCACATACGAAGTTTGTGAAGTGTTGCTAACGTGAAACAAAAACGCGAATAGGCTAAATGTTTTCCAATGCATGACAGTTAACGTTACCATTAGCTTAGTGGAGCAGAATAAGAGACACAAATATAACGCTGTATATTACATGACAGCCACCAAAACTGTAAAATGACAACCGTAAAGACCCTGCAGCGAAGTAGCCACTCACAGCAAGTCAGGCGAGTAGGATGACGTCTAATACGTGCGACCAAATTGTAGTCTTTTTTTTTTAAGTGAAAGACATGGAAGCTAAAATAAGATAAAATTTCAATTTATATTGTGGGTTTATTTAAAATGTGTACAATATATAAATTCGTCCGTTTTATAGATAGTTGATTTGTTACTAGTAAATATTGTCCTTTTATAATAAATGATCAAAAAGGACTATTTTATTTACTGAAAAACAGAAGTTGGTAGATGAACATTTATAAAGTCAACTAACAAAATCTAATACATCGTACACAATGAAAAGAAATACACCAAAGTTGTTAATGGGACATTTATTTAAAAAAAAGTTTGGGAGAGTCAAGAAGGCATGAAAGTATTCAGATGTAATTTACAATCAAACTTAATGATACTGTTAAACAGCAACAGTTATACACAACCATTTACACAACCTGTACAAATATTTTTTCTTGCAAAGTTGCTAATTTAATTCAAAATAACTTAAATAGGTTTCTATGTAAAAGTGCAAATCCATATGAGTGATGATGCATATATACCTAAGACCATGGTGACAGAAGGGTAAGTTCACAGGTTTTAACACGCTGAACATTTACCATCTCTATTCTGAAGTAAAGCCATAATGGCATGAATATACAGCATTCAAACTTGGAGGATCATGTAGCTGTAATGCAACTTCACCTGCAACTGTATACCATCCGTAAAAAACAATATAATCTCCACCAGTTATTTTTTGTGTGTGCTGTCGTGATTAAAACCCATTTAAAACATTACATTAGCGTTTTTAGAATACTTTTGAATGCTCGTAGTCAGAATTACAGGAAGGTAAATGCACAGTTTGTTGGATAGCGTTAATGTTTTCATTAAAATCAATTACCAGAGGCCAGAGGTGACCTAGATTGAGCAAGGTGTGTGAGAAAGGGTTGGTGGTTTTCTACAGACAAGGCATGAGATGACATGGGTAGCAAACTGCTAATGTGTATACATCTAAAAAGCACCCTCCTGCTTACTGCAGAGGCAGTGAGGCGATACTCAAAAAAAAAGTAACCCATGCACGCTTTTGGGCCACACATGCGTTTTGTATCAACATGCCGCCTATGCAAAAAAGTGAAAACAGTTGCGTCATAACCACACGCAGTGGTGTATATTCTGAAGTTGCTCCTGAAGCACTGGTCACCATGAAATCTACTGGATAGGACACTGATAATGATTTAAATTAACTTCTTCGGCATTTGCAATATAAGTATCAAAGTAACACGAATAGTCCTTGTGTGTTTACAAATTTAACTATGACTTCTGCTCAGCTCCTGCTGCAGTTTGTGCTGCACTTTCTGGTTTAAGGATCTGGTATGTGATGAGATACTCGGGATATGCCTGAAAGAGAAATAGCAGATGTTACAGGTATGTCACAAAAGCTTTTGCATAAACATTACAAAACATTTAATAGTGTTACCTGTTCACCTCTGTAGATAACATACTCAGCATATGCCAGGCCATTCACACTGGGTCGACCAATGACAGAGTGGTGTCCTGGGGGAGCGTGAGCCATCTTCATTGCACTAAACTGTAGGAATGACTTACCCAGAGTGACTCGGCAGAACAGCATTTGTCTGAGTGCAGATCAAGGTGCAGATAAGGTGAGGCAAATCCTTTCAAGGCATTTGTCCAAAGTTAAAAATATAAAAAGGTTCAAGTCAAGCTCACCGTTGACATAAGTAGCAGGACCTATCTTTGTGAGTTGGACAGCCAGTGCCTCCGCCAATGCCATATACATACTGATTACTCTTTGAGGAGTTTTCTGCAAAGTAGATGCCTGCACCAAACATCCCACCAATATAGGCATGCCTCTCATCAAAGCCTTTGTGGATGATGGCATTTATAAAGGGTGAACCTGAAAGACCAAGTAAAGATATGTACACAAATCAAAATAAATTGGAACAAATAGGTAAAAATCTGATAAACTATCAAATTTGTATAATACCGTGGAAGAGCATTCGTTCGTTGTGGTGGTTGTGGTTCTCATCTGCAATTTCTTTCTGTCGATGTGCGTAACGTTCCCTAAGCTTTTTGTTTACAACTTTCTGGATCTGTGGGATACATGTCAAAAATAAATCACTGCCTATGTAGACCTTTCTTTTTTAAAGAAATAAAATAAAGCAGATATTGATTTAAACCTTAATAATGTTGTATCTGCTGAACACACCGCCGGCATTTCCTCCATCTCTGTGCTCTCGGATAGTGCTTTGCATCTGAGATTCCCAGAGCAGAACACGACAATAAACATGATGCAAATGGTTACCAAACATTTACAAATAGTTTTGAACCAGTTTTGAAAAGTATCTTAGGTTTTATTGACCTCTTCTTCCACAGATTGGTATTCTTTATCATCTGGAGCAAGATCTATCAGGATGGTACCTTGGTTTGCGCAATGGAATGTCAGATATGGGTTGGCCCCTGAAAACAAAGAAATAAATAGACAAACAAAGGAAAAAGTCATGAATGAATTACAAAATGCACAAAAGTTCAGGTTCTAAGATAGTCATTTGAGTCATGATATAGCAACAGAATAACACCAGATTGTGCTGACATTTTGAAATGATTAACCACAATAAACCTCGCTCACCTTGCTGGCCTCCAAGCAGCCTCTCCACACCCTTGATGAGTTTGTGTCTGTGGCCATAAGCATTAATACCAATCTCCTTTAGCTCTTCATGGCCCATGTCAACCAGCACATCCAGGGTGATCTAGAAAAGAGCAACACCACAGAAGGGAAAATAGTATACATGTGATAACCCCCGTCAATATTGTGTTTAGAAACAGCCCTTTTTACTGATACTGACCTGCTCTCTTTCAAATATATCCCTCAGATGCTCTAGGCCAAGACTCTTTAGGAACTGACTAATGTTCATGTCCAGCATAGTCACTACACAGAGAAAATAATATAAAGGTTTAATTAAAGCCTATTTCCCAGGCAGACATTGTGAAATAAAAGTTGTATAGGACAGAAGATATTTAGTTAAAAAGGAGCATACTCTCTCCCTCTTTGCGGTCAGCACTGGCTCCATCTGCCACTCCTGATGCCCCAGCAGCAGCAGCAGCAGCCAGCTCAGTGAGTGGACCAGCCAGGTTGTCTATACTGCTGGCAGCTGACAGACAGGATGGTGTGGAGGCAGGAGAGATGACTGATGCGCTGACCACTGTGGCCTGGGGCTTGAAGCAGCTAGGCAGTGCATCTGGAGGCATGGCATCCATCAACAGGGCCCGAATATCATCAGCCTAAAAAAATAAATAAAATAATATAAAATAAAATAAAAACATAGGAGATTATGACTTTTCTAGCAACATTTCTGAACATTTTCTCAGGAGATCAATAGAAAGACGGGTCTTACAGTAGCCAGGTCCAGGGCAGTTTGGCCCTCTTGGTTCTTCATGGTGGGGTCAGCTCCATGAGCCAGCAGCAGTGCACAGAGCTGTGTACGACCCTTTTGAGCAGCCTCATGCAGGGGCGTGAATGCCCATTTGTCTGTAGCATTTACACATGTGTTGTACTTGATCAGTAGGGCTGCAATATCCACATGCTGGGGAAAGAAAGAGGAACAAGGGAGGAGATTTTTAATGACAAATCTATCAAATTGTCCTAAGCATTTGATTATTGAAGTTGGAGCAACAATTTAAAGTTTAGTGTGACTAACCCCATACGAAGCAGCATTATGAAGAGGGATAAGGCCTCCTTTGTCCTGGGCATTGACATCGGCACCATGCTCAAGAAGATACTCTGCCACTTCAAGGTTGTTATAGCCAGCTAAAATAAAGATCAAAGCAATAAGATGATAGTTGTACAACACTAAATGCAACAGTTTACTGTGTGACTAAAGAATTTTTGTAGTTTCATTACCTGCGAGGTGTAGGGGTGTGGAGTTACGACCTTGTGTATCTCTGCAGTTTATATTTTCAGGTGAGCAGAGTTTCTGAACCCTGGCCAGGCAGCCTTTTTTGGCAGCGTCGAGCAAGGCAGCGTCTCCCCTCAGCAGATCTTGGATGTCTGTGTCTCCATCTTTCACCATGTCCAGGGGCATGTTGCCATCTCGATTCTTTTTGGATGGGTCAGCTCCATGCTGAAAACAAGTCAGTTTGGTTACACTGCCCGTTAAATAACAGTTTTATATTTAAGGTTGATAACACTGAGGTCTTACTTTGAGCAGTAGCTTGCAGATCTCATATTTGCCTTTAGCGGCTGCCTCGTGGAGTGGGGTAAACTTCCACAAGTCGGCCACATTGACTGATGCTCCATGTCTGACCAGCAGCTCCGCTACCTCATAGTGACCGTAGGAGCATGCATTGTGAAGGGGAACCAGGCCGCTGAGAGAAGTAATACAGAGGTATATTTTACACAATACCATCTTTGTGTGAGTTCAACTAATGTAACAAAACGATTCCCTTTCACTCACATTTTTTTAGCCTAAAGAAATAGCACTTACCCCTTGTCTTTGGCATGAACATCAGCTCCATGGTGTAACAGGTATTCAACTACAGCCACACGGTTGTAACCAGCTGCAAAATGGAGAGGAGTGGAGTGACGGCCCTCCAAATCACGGCAGTTTACGTTCTGAGGTGTACACAGTTGCTGTAGAAAACACAAGACATATTAAAGTATATTAAATGGGTAGCTGCAAATTTACAGTATCACAATAATTAAATGGGCCTCTAACATACTTGCACTGTATCCAGATCCCCAGCTTTGGCTGCCTCGAGAAATCTATAGTCAACATCAGAGTTTCGTGTAGGGACATTTTCTGAAAAGAAAACAATAAACATTACCAATGGACATATGTATATTATCAATCTCATACATTAAAAAATAATTTAACGAGCTTGCATTGCCCTATATACTTGAACTATTAAACATTTTAATTTAAAGTGAATAATTCGAAAGCAATGTCCACTTATGTTACCATTAAGTATTTGTTGAACTGCTTCATTTCCCATTTGTGCGGCAGTAAACCCCTGAAGAGATACGATGGAGGGGTCAGCCCCGTAGCTCAGCAGTAGCTTACAGGTCTGAATGTGACCAGCCAAAGCAGCTCGGTGAAGAGCTGTCTGACCAAGTGTGTCTACAGCGTTCACCTGAGCAGAAAAAGAGAGCAATTTTAAAAAGTGCTAGAGAACATTCTTTCAACAGAGCAGTTAATAAAAATGGAAACCAAAACAAACCTTTGCTCCATGTTTCTGTAGGACTTCAAGGATATCGTTGTGAGCTCTCTCAGCAGCCACATGCAAAGGAGTCATAAAGCTGCAAGACATTGAGCACTTTAGCAAGCCAATCGTCTGCATTTTTTTTTTACACTAAATGTTTAATTACAAGATGTGAACTCACTCTTTGTTTTTCTCATTAATATTGGCACCTTTACGCAGCAGTAACTCAGTAACCTGTTTCCTCTTTGGGTGAGGGGAGGCCACAGCACAATGCTGAAATATATTGTAATTTTAGATTAGTAAATATGATTGATAATAGATGTACCAAAATAGTGAAACACTTGCAGTTATATACAGTAGTAGCAAAAAAAGGGTAACACAATAAAAGACTAGGTACTGACCAGTGCTGTCTCATTGGTCTGTGGGTGCTTGAAGCTGATGATCTCAATAGCCAGGGTCTTTTTGACTTTGGTCATGTCAGCCTCCCGGGCGGCTTGAAGGAGTGAATGCCCTTTAAACTCATCTAAAATAAACACAACAGTAAACATGTCATTTTGGAGTTTTAATCTTTTTACTGTAATTCATTGGTGCCTTTAAGATACCAAGGTTCAATGTCAAAAAAAAAAACTCCTCACATGTTAGCCGTTCTTTTAGCTCTGGAGTGGGGGCCATATCTACAGCACTTTTGCTGTGACAGTTTAGCAGCGTTGGGTCTGCCCCGTGGCTCAGCAGCAAAGAACAAACTTCCACTCGGTTTTTGGATGCAGCCTCATGAAGTGGAGTGAACTGCCACAAGTCCATGGCATTAACACAGGCTCCATGCTGTAGAGAACAGCACATTGGGTATACAGTATGAGCAGTTGGAAATTTGCACGTGATGAATTACATAATTTATAAAATTAGTACTCCAAATTCAATAACTATAAATGCAAAATATAAGGCTTACTTTAAGCAGAAGCTCTGTGACTTCATAATGACCATAGGAGCATGCGTTGTGAAGAGGAACCAGGCCACTGCAAGCACAATAGAAAGATATATACATGTTTAAATTGATTAACTTTTAAATAATAATACAAATCATTACTATTTAAAATCACAGTTGTATTTTGGACCCATAACTCGTACCCTTTGTCCTTGGCATGCACATCGGCTCCATGTTGAAGAAGCAGCTGAACTATTCGGACACGGTTGTAGCCAGCAGCCAGATGTAGAGGCGTAGACTGCAAAAAAGGACACCGCATTAAAACATACAGCTACTTTGCAAATGTGTGCTGCCGTCGATGGCCACAGGAGAAAGCTGCTGATTAGGAGCCAGTGAGGAGCAATGAGCTACGGCAGGCTATGCTCGTGAGTTGCAGATGAATATTGTGATACAAAGCCAATGAAGTTGTGGGCGATATCCAGTATAACTATCTATAAGCTGTCAGAACTGTATATGGCAAAACAGCATCCACATGGTAAATGATTTATTTTATCTTCCATTTGAAAAATTCCACAGAAATAAGTATTCTTAGTCTGAAAAGTTATACATTTTTTACTGTGCAGAGGGAAAACAGCTTAATGTATGTTAAAGTTGGGTGCCGGAAATCAGCTCGGTCCTGTTTAATAGTATATTCAATATTTTCAGTGCCGTCACACCCAACTATAACATCAAGCAAATTCGTTTTAAAGCAGGCTGTAGATTTTAAAGCAGGCTGTAGATTTTAAAATCAACATTTATCCAAGCTAGTAGCAGATAAAGCTTCATTTCTGCCACAGAATATTAGTTTAAGCAAAGGTGCAACTCAATTGACAGGAATTGTAGCTATGGCCAAGCTAAAAATAATAAAAGCGCCTTCATTCAATTGGATTTTCAAGCAATGATATAAAATGCAGAACAGTTAGAGCCACAAGGAAAGATCCTGTTGGGGGCTCATCCATGGGGCAGCACTTTAAGAACACAAGCAATCAAAAATCAAGCAAAACACATTACCACTGAGGACATCATGGCACTACAATGACAGATGATGTGTGATTCATTTGTTATTGCATTCCAACTGTTGCAAAATGAAAATGTAGACAAAAATGCACAGACATATACTCAGGATTTACTTGACAAAATGCATCGGGCAGGCCTTCAGGCATGCATAGTATGTGATTGTTATAAAAGAAAACTGTACAAACATGGATGCCAGATCAGACATTGACTTGTGAGCATGTGATTAAAAGTTGGAGGAAGAGTGTGGGTGAGTGTGCAGAGGAGAGGACAGACGCTGAAGAAAGCAGGGAGTGTTTAAAATCCTCTCCGAATCCTTATCCATAGATGAGCTGTCGCCATGACACCAACCCAACTCGCACTCTCAGACACGCTCGCACGCACACACACACACGTCAGGGTGGGATAAATGAGTGACCCGTACACCCAGGTCCATGATGTGCAATTAACAAGAGACAGCCAGCTTATTGATCAAATAATAAACAATGGATTAAATAAGTAATAAAACAAAACAAAAAGATCACAACAGTGCATCAATCAAGTGGCCGTTATCAAGGTCAACTTACCAGCATTTTTTGGGATGTTGACTGATCGACAAATGTTGCCAGAGTCACACGAAAAACAAAATGAAACAAAAATTACAAAATGACTTTTCACAGTAAATATTGCCTCCACTCTTATTGTAAGTAGATCAAACATGGAAGTTTTTTGGAGACCAATGAGCAACAAGCTGGGGACACAGCATATTGCCCCTGCTGCTCGTCAGAGGTTAAAATGTGAGTGCAATTGTATCCATTTAGGCATAATGCAAAATAGAGAAGGGATTTTAACTTCTGTTGAAGAAAACAGTGTGACAAATATATTATTTGTACTTGAACTGAAACATTACCACTATTATACTTGAAATATTTCAAAAATAACACTATAAATGCACAGGCAAAAGGGTCAACAACACATAACGACACTCAGTTTAAGTTTAAAAATTAACACTATAACTAAATTTTACTTAGAACAGTTGTTCTATAGGTCTTCCCATGGCCTACCCTCAACCCGTGAACATAAATATACAGTGTGGCCGAAACAATCTGAAATAAACAGGTATTGTAACATCTATTGTGTTAGACACTCCACATAGAGCAGAAGAGTCACAAATGCCTTGCCTTCAACTAATACTTATACATATTACTTTTATTTTTAAATTTTTTACTTTCTAACCTTTACACCTAATACATTTTCTTTGATACCGAGTTAAGATGGAGGGATATTTTGCACGTTTGATATACCTATGGTGGGAAGGATCATTTTTCAATTACCTTTCGGCCATCACTTGCATGACAATTGACATTTAATGGAGTCAGCAGGGCCATCAGCTTCTCTTCATTTCCACTTCTGTAAGTACATAATAAAAAAGGCATGCGTCGTTACACACTCAAGCCTAAATTAATATTCTATTATCATGTTTAGTTAAAAAATGACATTGATGTGTAGTGCAGGTGAAATATGAGAGGAGCAATCACCTTGCAGCTTCAAGAAGCTCATCCTTCTTGTATTCACCTAAACAAAATGCAGAGTGTAGAAGTGCACATTTTATTAAGTTGTTTAACAATATAGTGCATTTTATTCTTTGTTCTTAAAACCAATGTGAGGGAGTGAGCAGATTGAATTTCTCATTTTAATTACATATACAAGTGCAGCGCTACTGACCAGTAAGAACAGCCTTCGCTGACGGGTCCGCAAGATCCAAAGCAGATTTGCCATCAGTGTTGCGGATGTTTGGGTCAGCTCCGTGTTGAAGTAACACTGAGAGAGTTACAAAAGAAATGTACTTCATGCATGTTCTTCACAACAACATTGGGACAAGCTGCAACTTCTAAAATTAGATTTGAACAGTTCTTACCAATGCACACATCAATCTTTCCCTTAATGGCAGCTTCATGTAACGGTGTGTAGTTCCAGTTATCTCTGGCATTTGGATCAGCTCCTTGACACAAAAGGAGGCTAACAACTTCTGCGTGTCCAAAAGAGCATGCGTTATGTAGAGGGATGAGACCGCCGTCGTCCCTGGCATGAACATTAGCCCCAGTCTGCAATAGATGCTCCACCACATCTTTACGCCCAAAACCTATGAAGAGCAAAAATTTAAAATAATTTCAAGTCTTGTAAAAGGAAATATTTATTAACCACTAATGTACGTAATTACCAGTGTTTAAGCCATTGGTTTGGGTTCAGACATTATTACTCATCTAGTGGCAGATCTTACTAGGGTGTAGATTTTTGTAATGTGGTTTAATTGGCCTTCTTAACTAAAACTGAACAGTCACCAACTGGTCAAAGGTTAGTTGTTCGTATGGTGGATAAAGAAAAGAAGGGAACTATTGGCCCTGGGAGGTCTGTAGAGGCCCTTTAACTAAAAAATATAAAAAACTATACAACATATGCATATGTTTATTACCAATCTTTCTATTAAAAGGGTGCTTTAGGTAGTAATTTAATCATGTTAAAAATTTATAAACACTGTAGTCCACAATGTCAGTCCAAAATGAGCGCCATCGTTCCAATTTGATATTAAAAACATTCTAGTTTGGTAGACCTTCATTTTGCGCTGTTTTAAAACATACTCAACTAGAATACAGCGTGTATAATCCATTAATATTTTATTTTTTAAGGAGACACACAAATTCTCCTCTCCATCTTTAAGTTGCAATAAAGATGACGTATGGTCAAATTTACATGATCGCATATTAGCCGTTAGCTCACTGTGGCTATTGCGCTTTTAGGTGATAGAGTGCATAAAAGTCAACCTAGTATTGTAATGTTTTATGGGGTTCAAAATAAAACGGCTTTCATTTGGTGGCTAAGTGGTAAAATATTGACCCAAACAAACAGTGGTGCGTAGGTTTTAAAGCCTGTGTTTACCCGCAGCGAAATGAAGTGGTGTTGATTTTCGCCCAGCCATGTCTTTTGCGTTTACATTGACCGAGTCGACGAGTCTTTTTACTCTGGATACATCCCCGTTACGACAGGCCTCAAACAATTCCCTAAAGGCCCCTCCGATCCCGCTGCTGGCCTCGACGGGACTCGTAGCTCCGGAGCCCGGACTGGAAACGCTGCTGCCGCCGCCGGACGTTGTCGTGGTGGAGCTGGCGCTGCTTGCTAGGACGGGGGTTGGGAGGTCTGGGGAGGCCACAGCCAGCTCGATCCCACCGCTTACGTCCCTCTCATTGTCCGAAGCTCCCACCGCCGATGTCAGCAAAGCCATCGGCTGAGAGGAACCCGTAATGGACGTGTTTCTTGGTGGAGATTGTAGAGTACTTTGCTGTTGTTGCTGCTGCGAACAGCGACGAGACACCGCCATTACCGCAGCTCGCAGGCAACAATAAGCTGTTCCTCCTTTCCGGTGAAAGTGGTCGTGTTTCCTGTCAGCTGTTTACTCTCAGTGCAGGCATGATAGGAACACCATCTACAGAAAAAAATAATCACCCTTCTTATTTTTAACAGCACTTCTAAAAGCTAGTTAGTAGTTTTCTTCGCTCTAATCACATCAAAGTCACACTTTCCTCTCCCGGGTTTCCTAAATCTCCCTGACTCATCAGTAGATCAGTCACAGAAAAAGTTGTATTAAGTCAATTACTATTCTTTCCTTGTTTAATCCACATTGTCTCTCTTTGGGACAATGCGGTGGTGACTATAGTCTATGAACCAACTTCTCACAACCTGTATTTGACCATTTTAGTCCTTTATTTCCATGAGAGGGGAGACGCTGCTGCAAGACCTCACCGGAAGAGAAAAACAAATAGATGGCTAAAGTTAATTCCAAAGCCAAAATAAACCTGGAATTGACTTTAGAGATGAGCAATAAGAGGTGGTGATGTTTTATTACACAATTTCACTGGAAATCCCTTAATGTAGCCTAGATGTATTTAATTATGCTCAACATTTTCTGTAAATGCATAGATGAGGGTTTGACCTGTTTATTTACAATCTATGGGTTTGACCCATTCAGAGAGGGTATCCTGCATACCTTGGTTGTAACAAGTGGTGTTTTGAGTTACTGTTGCCTTTCTGTCTTCTCTAAACACAGTCTGCCCAATCTCTTCTGACCTCTGACATTAACAAGGCATTTTTTTCCACACAACTGCCACTCACTAGATATTTTCTCTTTTACGAATCATTCACTGTAAACCCTAGAGATGGTTGTGTAAAAATCTCAGGAGATCAGCAGTTTTTTTTTAAATACTCAGACCAGCCTGTCTGGCACCTACAAATGGTAACTCCCCTTTCTTCCCCTTTCTGATGCTCGCTTTGAATTTCAGCAAGTAGACAAGACCACATCTAGATGCCTAAATGCATTGAGCTGTTGCCATGTGATTGGCTGTGGTGTTACCAAGCAATTGAACAGGTGTACGTGGTTGGTGAATCTAAGTGTGAGTTTAAAGTCTTGGCTATACACTCATCTAAAGGATTATTAGGAACACCATACTAATACTGTGTTTGACCTCCTTTCGCCTTCAGAACTCCCTTAATTCTATGTGGCATTGCTGAAAGCATTCTTTAGAAATGTTGGCCCATATTGATAGGATAGCATCTTGCAGTTGATGGAGATTTGTGGGATGCACATCCAGGGCACAAAGCTCCCGTTCCACTACATCCCAAAGATGCTCTATTGGGTTAAGATCTGGTGACTGTGGGAGCCATTTTAGTTCAGTGTCATGTTCAAGAAACCAATTTGAATGATTGGAGCTTTGTAACATGGTGCATTATCCTGCAGGAAGTAGTCATCAGAGGATGGGTACATGGTCATAAAGGGATAGACATGATCAGAATCAATGCTCAGGTAGGCCGTGGCATTTAAACAATGCCCAATTGGCACTAAGGGGCCTAAAGTGTGCCAAGAAAACATCCCCCACACCATTACACCACCACCAGCAGCAGCCTGCAGATTGGTAATGAGGCATGATGGATCCATGTTCTCATTCTGTTTACGCAAAATTCTGATTCTACCATCTGAATGTCTCAACAGAAATTAAGACTCATCAGACGAGGCAACATTTTTCCAGTCTTCAACTGTCCAATTTTGGTGAGCTTGTGCAAATTGTAGCCTCTTTTTCCTATTTGTAGTGGAGATGAGTGGTACCAGGTGGGGTCTTCTGCTGTTGTAGCCCATCCACCTCAAGGTTGTGCGTGTTGTGGCTTCACAAATGCTTTGCTGCATACCTCGGATGTAACGAGTGGTTATTTCAGTCAGAGTTGCTCTTCTATCAGCTTGAATCAGTCGGTCCATTCTCCTCTGACCTCTAGCATCAACAAGGCATTTTCTCCCACAGGACTGCCACATACTGGATGTTTTTCCTTTTTCACACCCTAGAAATGGTTGTTCGTGAAAATACCAGTAACTGAGCAGATTGTGAAATACTCAGACCGATCCGTCTGGCACCAACAATTATGCCACGCTCAAAATTACTTAAATCATCTTGCTTTCCCATTCTGACATTCAGTTTGGAGTTCAGGAGACTGGTCTCGACCAGGACCACACCCCTAAATGCACTGAAGCAACTGCCATGTGATTGGTTGATTAGATTCTTGCATTAAAGAGAAAGTGACGAAAGTAACGAAATGGTTTTGCATGTGGACTTTTCAGAGAATTATGCCTGCAAACTGAACATGGAAATTCAGATTTTGGAGGAAACCGGCAGCAGGCATCCATCCATACAGCAGTGGCTTACACATCCACAGGCTCACAATCTTATGCCACAATTTCTGACTCTGTCAGCCACAACGAACGTGCTGTGTGGGCCCACCTCAAACCAGTGGTACAAGGAAATTATAGCAAACTCTGGCCACAAGATTGACACGCTTCATGTGTTGAGTGATGGTCCAGTCACCCAATACAGAAACAAGGCAAACTGTTACCTTTTGAGTAGTGTATGAGTGTACCCTACACATGGAAGCTGAAGCGAATCACCTGGAATTACTCTGAGAGAGCCCATGGGAAAGGTGCACCTGATGGAGTTGGGGATCAGTGAAACGCGTGGCAGATATTGCCACCTTCTGTCCCGAAAGTACCTGGCATCTTAAACACGCACCAAATACTTTCCTTCTCTGCTGGAGAAATCTTCTATAGGTCTCTAAGCTGTTTGACAAGAAGCCATTTGTCGGCCAGATCACACAACTAAAGCTGAGCACATTGAGGTCAATTGCATGGTGCAAGTTGGCTGGAAAAACACATACAAGTGGCCTGCTAGGCGAGACTGCATTATGTACAGCAAGGACCAACTTGTCAGTGTCATCTTTGAGCCAGAGCCCCACCAGCGTGCAGCCCAGCTTACCAAATATTACTGGCTGATGTTCAATGCGGTGTGAAAAAAGGAGGATGAGTCCTTAAACTCTAAAACTATTGTTTCTTGTTTGTATTTCATGGTGTACTCTGTTGTACAGCACATATCCAAAAGAAAATAATCAGTTTACTATGAATTACTATTTGTAAGAACCACAGGATGTTTTGCTGTTTTATATAGGTCAATTCCATTTAATTATTTATTCCATTATTTGTTTACATGTTCATGTTATGCTGCTAAATGCTACAATAGTGCCCAGGTCTTTTTTTATAGGAATGTTGGTTTCTCCTTCTTTATTGTACAAAAAACATTTGAGCTTTAAGTTGTAACTTTATTTTAATGTTTTTTTTTTTTTATAATTTGAACAAAAAAATAATGAGACTTTGTACAAAACAGGGGCAGACCAGTACTTTTTGTTGTCCAATGTGACGAAATGTCCTGTGGTGTGACAAACTGAATTATAAGTGGAAAAGGCACTTAAATGCACAAATGTATGTAAAAGGTGTTGAATAGTATAATATCATCACTATGCAAATATAAGGATGGAATGAAGCTTTGTTAGGTTTTATACCAATTATAATGAATATAATAAAGACATTTGGGAAAATTCTGTGTACATCTTATTGTGGCATAATAACATGATTGTGATTTGTTATTGGCTACTTCTGATGTGGGAATGTAATTAGGACAAATTGATAAGGATTGTGCATATTTGTCTTATCGTTTACACAATCTCCGAATTAAATATTAACATAAAAAATGTTGTCACACCGGTGGACAATATTTGGGACTACCACAAAAAAAGTTAATAAAATGCTAAATAAATAAGGAATTAGAAAGGGAAACATTCAGTTTTGAATTATTCACATATTTAGCAATATAATTTTAAGACATTTGACATACATTTAAATATTTTTATTTTTCACTTTGGATTCAAGTTTACGCCAACCACCCATATACAATTTTTATTTTATATAAATGTTTTCCTGTCATACCATGACAATTTTAGGCACACACACAAAAAAAATAATGCTCCAGCAGCTTTGGGCCTGAGGCGGGGTACACCCTGGACAATGGCCAGTTAGTCGCAGGGCTGACACTGACATAGACAGTGACAGACAACCATTCACTCTCCATTCATTCATTCACTAGTTTCCAACTAACCTGTACATGCTTGCCTTTGGACGGTGGGAGGAAGCCGAAGTACCCGGAGAGAACCTACGGTACCACGTGGAGGACATGCAGACTACTCACCGAAAGGCTTGAGTTGGCCGAGAATGTTTGAGTCGGCCGGGATTCAAACGCAACCTTTTTTGAGGTAGGAGCACTAACAACTCAAAACCAGAATAAATTTTTCTGCACGATGGTAAACTTAAATCAACCACCCAAAGAATTTATATTTGACAAAATCTTCAAATTTCCCATCTCTGTGACTTATTAAATAATTGTAGATAAATTATAACATCCTCAGCCAACTCCAGCTTTTCTGTGAGGAGTCTGCATGCGTTACCATAATAACCAAGGAGTACTCTGGGTACTCCTACTTCCTCCCACTGTCCAAAGACATACATGTACATGTATATTAATGTTATGTTCATTTGCAAATCTAGTGTCCCTATTGAATGAATGCGAGAGTGTTTGTTTGTGTCAGCCCTGCGACTAACTGGCCATTGTCCAGTGTGTACCCTGCTAAAGACCCAAAGTTGCGGGGGAAAGGCTCTACTCATCCACAACAGGATTGAGTGGAAGAAAAAGAATGAACAAATCTGCGCAGCCCTTGTTGGATAAAGTTTAATACTTAGTTACCATTCACCAAAATTTGTTTAAAACACCTTAAGTTTCCTGTAGTCAGGTTTATTGGATGTGCAACATTTACTCAACAAAACACACTATTCCAAGAACAATAAAATTTTAAATAAAAACTTTGCAAACGTTTTTATAACTGAAAATAAAAATAGTGCTTGTTGTGTAACAGTTTAAAGGAAGAAGAGCTTGTCTGCTAGCTGTATGGCTGGCTCCGAGTGTAGAAACTGTCCAGACAGGAAAGCCAGTTTATGGGCATATTTGCATGGCGCCGGGACACGTATGGTACCAGGCCAGTTCCAGTACAAATGACACATCTTGAATGTTAATCTGGTATGAAACAAAAGCATATCAACATTTTTTAACTAAAGGTGTTAATCACAATACCTTGGTAGCCAGAGCCGATATTTGTTTGCACAAACAATTAGAAAACAGTACCTTTGCAGATGGTCTGGTGAAAGGTTTGCAGTGTTATACACACAAACATAATGTGTCGGAAGTCCACAGCCTTGGCGTATGGAATGGGCCATCAAAAAGAAGTCCACCCTAAAAAAAAACAATAATAAACAGAGGTGTGAAAATGAAAGATCATCTTCAGCAGAGTCAAAGAGGTAAAAATCCTTTTATTGCATTTTGGTGTACAAAATTAGTTAACTTATGCAATAATGATCACTTTTTCCATAAACCACTGCATTCAGTGATGCTGTGCAGTGTTCATTGTTGACAAAAACTCTGACAAAAATATTTTGTCAAAAAGTTTTTTTGCAGCTAAAAACGAAACAAAAACTAAAAGACTTCATGATGACTAAAACGATAACTAAATAGACTCATCTTTTTATTTGTTGACAAAATTGTCAGACAAAAACAACTTGTGACAAAAAACAGTCAGGAAAAGGGAAATATGAAGTGGAACGGGCGGGATGAGTCAAGTAAGCCAATCAGAGCGCGTCTTGTTACGCAGCGGTGCCGAGAAGCTAACCGGAGACGCAAAAAGAACACAGAGCAACAAACAGTTAGCATTAGATCTTTTGGCAGTGTCAGCTTCTCAAGCTTTTGCAGAAAGAGTATTCATTGTCTCAGCACAAAGCGCTTTCCTGAAGATTACATTTACATTTATTCATTTAGCAAATGCTTTTATCCAAAGCGACTTACATTGTTCTACATTGTTCTTCTATTCTAAGGAATATCCTCCTGTTCAATCCTCCTTTAATTTCAAAGATGGTTTAGATGGTGCATTTTTTATTATTCTTTAGTTTTCTTGGGCTGTAAGGGCCTTTTGATAATTGCATTTATTAAATTTAAAATAAGCTGTGAATGTGTGTTTTGCATCTCTTTGATACACAATGATGTCTTTTTGTTTATATTACAATATACAGCAAAATGTTTTTTTTTTTTTACTATTGGTATTGTTGATTAAAACAATTTTCAATTAAGGCAGTTTTGTTGAAATAAACAGTGAAATGTTTGCACACTTAAATCTCAATACTGAGAAAGTATAGTTTTATGTATGTTTTTACCTCATTAATTCTGAAATGATCTTTTAGTCGACTAAAATTGCATGACATTTTAGTCGACTAAAACTAAAAACAAATAAGATGACTAAAATGAGACAAACTAAAAATAATTTTAGTCAAAAGCCTAAGACTAAAACTAAATTAAATTTTCTTGTCAAAATTAACACTGGTGCTGTGAACTGGCCCCTCCAAATTAAAAATGGCTACACAACCATATGCCTGAGGAAGAACTAGTGCAGAAGACTTTGTTTGGTCTGTTAGTTAAACAGTGTAATATAGCTTAGTAAAGACAAAGACAGACTTGCCATTTCCTGTGCGTAAGGGTGTGGTCCAGAATAGTCCCAGGAGGTGGAGTGCCAAAGTTGTTTGCAGCCCAGGAGTATATGGTTGTGTTGATGCGCTTTTGAACTATGATGAAGACCAGTTTTGGCTCATAGTTGGGGAACGTTTCGAAGCATTTTATGATTTGTGGAATCTCATACTGCTCTACCATCTTTATCTGGCTATCTGATACACCATCTCGATAGACCACAATTTTCTCTGGCAAGTTGTGGTTCACCTGTGAAAATAGTTGTAATATCCATTTAGAAAGACATTGCACATATTTGCATTATACACTGTGTCCACAATTATTAGGCAAATTATTATGCCCAACTCCAAGCTGTATAAACCTGAATCCTTAGTGGATTTAATGCATATCAGGTGATGTGCATTTGTTTAATGAGGGAGGGTGTGGCCTAAAGAGAGCAAAACTCTATTAAAAGGTTATTAAAAAGGTGTGCATACTTATTAGGCAGATTCTTCTCAAGAAAAATGAGCCAAAAAGTGATTTAACCGACTCTGAAAAGTCAAAAATTGTAAAAAGTCTTTCACAGGGATGCAGCACTCTTGAAATATCTAAGATATTGAACCGTGATCAAGGAACCAAACGTTTTAAAGCAAATAGTCAGTGTTGCAATAAACGTGTCGAGAAGAAACGACACAAATTAACCTCCAGATTTGCAGAGATTAAAACGTGAAGCTACCAGGAACCCATTATCCTCCAGTGCTGCCATATTCCACAACTGCAACCGACCTGGAGTGTCAAGAAGTATGAGGTGTTCAGTTCTCAGACTAATGGCTAAAGTAAGAAAGGCTGAAACCCAACCACCTCTGAACAAGACACATAAGTTGAAACGTCAAGAATGGGCCAAGAAAAATCTGAAGACAGATTTTTTTTAAGGTTTTGTGGACTGATGAGATGAGAGTAACTCTTGATGGACCAGATGGATGGGCCCGTGTTTGGATCAGTAACGGACACAGAGCTCCACTTCCACTCAGACGCCAGTAAGGTGGAGGTGGGTTACTGGTATGGGCAGGTATTATTATAGATGAGCTAGTTGGATCTTTTCAGGTTAAAAATGTACTCAAAAATCAACTCTCAGACCAACTCACAATTTTTAGAAGACACTTTCTTCAAGCAGTGGTCCAGGAAATAATCTGCATCTTTCAGGAAGACTTTGGTTTTTATGCATGACAACGCTCCATCACATGCATCCTAGTTATCCACTGTGTGGCCAGTAAAGGCCTTAAAGATGAAAAACTAATGACATGACCCCTTCTTCACCTGACTTTGAGAACTTTTTGTCCCTTCTTAAGCAGGAAATTTACAGTGAGATGTGAGATGGGAAAATCTTTGTTTTTCATTTAGTTGCATAATAATTCTGCACACTAATAGTTGCCTAAAATGGTGTACATGTAGATGTTCTCTTAAGAAAGCCAGAACTTCACTTTAACTACTTAAATGTTCAGGTTTTGAGGGTTTGTTAAAATTTTGGACTGACCAAGAGCACTGCAGTTGTACAATAACAAAATGAATCCTTAAATGCAACTTGCCTAATAATTCACTCACTGGCCACTGCATTTGCTCTGCCTGATAAATTGCTTGGTAACACAAATTGCTAGTCAATTACATGGCAGCAACTCAATGCATTTAGGCATTTAGATGTGGTGTAGTTGACTTGCTGAGTTCAAAGCAAGCATCAGAATGGGGATGAAAGAAGATTTAAGGGGCTGGTCTGAGTATTTCATAAACTGCTGATCTACTGAGATTTTCACACAACCATCTCTAGAACATGACAGTGAGTTCACTTTAATTGGCTCCCAGTCAGCAGATTTCAATCCAATAGAGCACCTATTGGCATGTACTGGAATGGGAGACTCATCATGGATGTGCCAGTATGTCAAAATGGACCAAAATCTCTGAAGAATGTTTCTAACATCATGTAACATCTATGCCACAAAGAATTAAATAGTTCTGAAGGCAAAAGAGAGTCCAACCCAGTACTAGCAAGGTGTAAAGTGGTTGGTGAGTGTATAGTTTTAATGATTCAAAGATTAAATGAGTTAAAAAAATAAATGATCATCTCTTCAAATTACCTCATAATACTTCTGTAATGCGGCCAGTAAACAAATGCTGAAGCCACCTATGAGTTCCTCGGAAGGTGTCTGGAAAGTTACTCTTGAGTACCACCTGGTCAGTGAGCTTGAAAAGAAAAAAATACAAGCTATGGACAAACATTTTTGAAGTAACTAAAATCAAACACAAGTATGAAAATAGAAAATATATTTACCTGTTTACACTTGCAACAAAGCCCATGACAGACTGATGTGCCTTGCTAGTGTCATGATGGACATCCACTCCAACCACCATCAGGTTTTTCTATTGTTAAAAACGTACTAGTAGTTTAAAATATTTAAATTGATTTTAAAAATAATGTTCATTTCAATTGTCGTCACCAGTGGGACATTGACAGTCCACAGCTCGCCACCGAGTTTACTGTTAATCTGCAAGATTATCTTTTGGGTAACACTCTTCAACTTCTGTGGCTGGGAAATTGTCCTGATATTGATTACCTGGAATAAAAGACTACATTAGTTCTGAATAAGACATGATTACAATTAAAACTGCGCATAATCTTGTTCTTATTTTCAATTGACAAAACTAACCTGAGAAGGTATGGGGCTTTTAACACAGCAAAGTTTCTTGACAGAGCTATAGAGATCCTCTCTGTTGCCGACCACAATGCATACAACTAATTGGATATCGGGCTGTACCAAAAATAAATAAATAAATAAATAAAATAAACATAAAAAAATAAATTACACAAGCAGCCTCAATATAGTTTCTTGAAATATCTCAGACAAAAAGTGGTTACAATCCCCTTATAGATAAGTTAATACCAAGGACCGTGACGTAACCCGGTATGGGTCAACCGGGGCCCCACCCTGGAGCCAGGCCCGGGGTTGGGGCTCGCATGCGAGCGTCTGGTGGCCGGGCCTTTCCCCACGGGGCCTGGCCGGGCTCAGCCCGAAGGGGCGACGTGGGGCCGACCTCCCGTGGGCCCACTACTTGCGGGAGGAACCATAAGGGGCCGGTGCAAAGTGGATTGGGTGGCAGTCGAAGGCGGAGGCCTTGACGACCCAATCCCCAAACACGAAATCTGGTGCTAGGGACATCTGTTCCAACTACAGAGGGATCACACTCCTCAGCCTCCCCGGGAAAGTCTATGCCAGGGTACTGGAGAGGAGAATGCGGCCGATAGTTGAACCTGGGATAGAAGAGCAATGTGGTTTTTGTCCCGGTTGTGGAACACTGGACCAGCTCTACACCCTCTCCAGGGTGCTGGAGGGTTTATGGGAGTTTGCCCAACCAGTCCACATGTTTTTTGTGGATCTGGAAAAGGCATTCGACCGTGTCCCTCGTGGCGCCCTGTGGGGGGGGTGCTCTGGCAGTATGGGGTCTCGGGCCCTTTGCTAAGGGCTGTCTGATCCCTGTATGACCAGAGCAGGAGCTTGGTTCGCATAGCCGGCAGTAAGTCAGACCTGTTCCCATTGCATGTTGGACTCCGGCAGGGCTGCCCTTTGTCACCGGTCCTGTTCATTATCTTTATGGACAGGATTTCTAGGCGCAGCCAGGGGCCGGAGGGAGTCTGGTTTGGGGACCACAGGATCTCGTCTCTGCTTTTTGTAGATGATGTTGTCCTGTTGGCGCCATCAAGCCAGGACCTTTAGTGTGCACTGGGACGGTTTGCAGCCGAGTGTGAAGCAGCTGGGATGAGCATCAGCACCTCCAAGTCTGAGACCATGGTTCTCAGTAGGAAAAGGGTGGCTTGTACCCTTCAGGTTGGTGGAGAGATCCTGCCTTCGTGGTGAAGAAGGAGCTGAGCTGTAAGACAAAGCTCTCGATTTGTAGGAACGTAGATTGACCCTACGTTCCTACCCTCACCTATGGTCATGAGCTTTGGGTCATGAACGAAAGAACAAAATCCCGGATAGAGGTGACCAAAATGAGCTTCCTCCGCAGGGTGGCGGGGCGCTCCCTTAGAGATAAGGTGAGAAGCTCGGTCACTCGGGAGGAGCTCAAAGTAGAGCCGCTGCTCCTTCACATCGAGAGGAGCCAGCTGAGGTGGCTCAGACATCTGTTTCGGATGCCTCCTGGATGCCTCCCCAGGGAGGTGTTTCAGGCATGTCCCACCGGGAGGAGACCCCGAGGAAGACCTAGGACACGCTGGAGGACTATGTCTCTTGGCTGGCCTGGGAACGCCTTGGTATCCCCCCGGAATTGCTGGAGGAAGTGTCTGGGGAGCGGGAAGTCTTGGCGTCTATGCTTAGACTGCTGCCCTTGCAACCCGGCCCCGGATAAGCGGTAGAAGATGGATGGATGGAAATATCTCCCCATTTGATAGTAACAAGTATTCCAGTACTATGAAATTGACTGGATGCAGCAGGGCTGGGCAATATGGCTAAAAGAAAAATAAGTTTAATTTTTCCAGACAATTTGATTAAAGTGAAGCATCATGCTAATGTACACACATTAACAATTAGTAGCATGCTAATGATCACATTTATGTCCACTTCCTGTTACTTACCACATATTGAGTTGGATTGTTTTATTATTTTTCAACAGCAGCTTTGACCGAGTGTAATTACTGACACAAGTAGCTCTAAAACAACACAAGTAGTTGGACTTTATAGCCAAACAGGACTTAATTTTTATTACAGTATTTAAGACCAAATACTGCTAATATCCCCTTATTAATGATAAGTAAAAAAACTCCCCACTACTTTACTGTTATCAGTCAATCAATCAATAATTTGCTAGCTGTTCATTGGTGCCAACTAACAAAACATAGTACAGAGCCAGGACAATTCAAAGTGCCACTGTTTTTATGTTGAAGAGCATTTCTATATTAATCTATATAAAACAATACAACCACTAAGACGTTGTGATGGCTACCAGACCTGCAATGTTATCACTTTTTTGTATTAAAAACTTAAAGTTGGATACATTTGAGTGTTCTTCAGGGATACAATTTGATTACTTATCAGTTACCTCACTGGTGAGTTGAGAGTGGATACTCTTCACATAGGTGTCTGTGCGATCATCCCTTAGCTCCACACGAATGGGTCGCTCAAGTCTCACTCCCATGGGCCCAGCCACCTTTTTGAAAGTAGTTACTAACGCTTCAGCCTGCTCTGCACAGCGACGAGGGTAGAAAATGGCCCAGGTATTCATAGGGATCTGAGAGTAAAATGATCAATTTAGTCAAAAATGTTTGACTTTGTTCCATAACATTACAAAGAAAGCCTGGATAATTTTAAGCATTGTATGGATTAAGGTCCTGGTGTGTGTGGAAACAGTCTGTATTTGGTGCGGTTCAAATGGACTCTGAAGCGGTTATCTGTTCCATTTGATAAATGTGAATGCTCCAAACGTACCTCAGTGCGCACTAAAAATGCGCTTCGAGACCCTGCCAAGTGAACTCTGGTACGGTAAATTGGTAATAAAAACATCACGTAATGTTTTGTTTCCTCGAGGTTGGAAAACAATATTGTCCAACTAAATAAAACGAGAAGGTCAAATGTAAAGTAGTTATAAGCTAAAATGCTACTGTAACATGCGTTATTAGTATTTGGGCTAACAGCACCATTTAGTGTCTTCCTTTAAAAAAATAAAAACAAACTTGATTTCTGTGAACACTCGGTGGACCTGGGCTTTAGTTGACAAACTGAACTAAAGGGATCATTTTCTGATTTGGTGCAAACTAATAAACGGGGACTGCAAGTGTAACCCACCAAATCTTCATGGCGTGTAATGCCGCCTATTCTATGACGTTTTAGTGACAATATACAGTTTTAGTGTACACAAAATATACACCAGGCAATTTTCTAGTAGTAAGAAAAATAAAAACGTGCAAGGGACATGCAGTAATAGATTTGATGCACCATAATACTACTTACTGCACTAATAGAGGGATCTCGGACTACCTCTCGTGACCAGGATACATCTGCACCTGTGGTAAAGGATGAAGACTGCAGACAGATTGTCTCAAGGGGCAGAGTTCTCCCTTTTATCTGCAAAAAAAGATTACAAAATATTCAGCTTTACAATATCTGTGTAGCAAACTACATTTAAGAGACATCAGAAGTTGTCTTAAATAATAATAATAATAATAATAATAGAGATTTCCTGGCATAATGTAATAAAGGAATTTTAATTTGTCATTTCATGCCAAAAGTTCTTAAAAGTTACACTTTAGAGATGAGATAATTTAGACAAACAAAGCCTTACCACCAAGATTTCTGTGCCAATCTCTAGGCCCCATTTATTCAGCTCATTCAAACTGTCAGGTTGGCCACTGATTTTTTTCAAAAGCTCCTTTATTGAGTGGGTGTGCTGCTCACTGCTCACATTAATGTG
>JALDNG010000043.1:3762500-3920000 GCA_024349245.1 Neodontobutis hainanensis | reverse complement strand
GTTAGTTGTCTGTATTTACAATGGATCAATAATAGAAAACAAAAATCTTCTTACATCCTGAAGGTAACCTAAAAGATAAACATAAAAAAATACTTACCCAATGGTGTCCATTTTCAGCTCTACCTGTGCTTGTCCATCAATAGAAAACTCATGACTGGCTGGGCTTGTGGGCACAGTTTCTTCAAGATTATATAATAAAAAGTTACCAAAGAGAAAATGCAATTGAACATTATTGAAAGTGAAACCAATTTTCTTTTTGTTGTTTTTTTTTTTTTACCTGTGGGACTGATTGGTGTTGGTGGAGGTATATCACGCAAGACTGTTGTTGGAGATTCTAAACAACCTGGGAGAACGGGAGACAGAAGAGACTGTCCTCTGCTAGCTCCAACTTGTGGCATTGCTGCTCTTCCAAGCCCCACCATTCGATGGTGGCCAAGCAAACTACAAATGTTTTGTTCAGTTAAATTCAGAGAGGTGAACTAATTAATGTGGCCCTACAAAAACGTAATAATTTCAGATCAATTATTTGAATGGATTCCCACCTGCTGCCTCTGCCCAGTACCTCTTCTGTTTTGACAGGGCTCTCTGTGCCACTGAAGACTTGTAGTGGTAAGCCTTGTTGCACTGGCTTCCACAAATCTCCAGTAATACCCTTCCCTGCATGAGCATGATCAACTTATTTGGCGGTTAGCATTCAAATAGATGCAAACAACGCATGCCAATTTATAGATTCTAAAAAGAGGTTCATACATTAGAAATTAAAGACAGTCCATGATACCAACCCAGTGGTCCAGATCCTCTGCCCCATGAAGACTCAATTCCCATTCCTCTAAACATTGACACAAGCGTGGAGCCCTGTCCTTGTGTAGGCATGTCCTCCTGTTGCAAAGACATCTTTAAAAACATTTGAATAGTGTGTTGTAATAATGTACAAGAAGTTTAACCTACAATTTTTGTTATCTCTTCAAGTTGGTCCTGCATCTTAGGTTCACTTGGAGTTGCTGGCCGATGATATGGCTGCAGTGTAGGCAAGACTGCACCTCTTGCCACCCCTGACTGTGGTTCCCCACCTGCAATAGCCATCCCTTGGGCCAGCCCAAGTCCACCACCACTGGGCTGTATCAGCAGACCTCTGGCTCGTCCAATCACAGGGGCAGGAAAGGCTGTCATTACTCCCCGTCCTTGAGGTTTATCCCTAGGAGTAGGATCACTTTTGCCTTGTTCTGAACTAGTCCCTTCTGTAAAGGGCAGAAGCCCTCTACCACGTCCTATAGCCTGCTCCATCGTCTGCAGTCCTCTTCCACGTCCCAGCCAAGAGACGCCCGACATCCCACTGAAGTCTGGAGGCTGGTTTGGATCCATTTCAATTCCAGATATTACCTACTGATGCCACTGCAGTAAGGAAACAATTATAAAGTTTTCAATAATACCTTTTAGAAGGTCAAGGTTTTGCCAGACCTTGTCCCTGCATGCCTTTTAGCTGTATACAAACAAACCAAATGCATTCATACTATATTAAATATACAAACACAACTTATATTTAAATACAACGTAGATATAGTGTATTTGACAATGTACTACTACTACTACTACTACTAATAAATTACACATTCATTGTAAAATTAATAGAGCTCCGGGCACCACGTGACTAAATGCTACAATGCACTGACTAAAGAAATAAATTGCAGTTATTTAACCAAGTTAAACTTAATTAGATCTATATCCCGACCCTGATCACATAAACCTACAACACACTGGCAAGACATGTTGAAATTCACATGGTGTGCAGGTCTGTTAATGTAAAGAGAAGAGATATGAATGAATTTGATTGTACCCGAGTCTAAAGCGGTTGTGCAACAGAGTTATGGTAGGATCCAAACACTCTTCCTTGGTTTGTCTAGATATCCGTAATAAAAAATGTCTATTTTTCACCTCAATGGATCTCTGTCACTAAAAGACATTAGACAAAGACATTAGCTTCATGTTTAGTAAAGTTGAGCTGGATACTCGTCTGAAACGAGTATCCGGTACAGATAATGCACTTTTGCCGAGTACGAGTATTATACGAGTAAAACGAGTCAATAGCTGTGATCGTGTAACCCATGTCACATGAAAAATAGTTCCTTCTCATTCGCAAATGCTTTCCGCTGAACAAAATAAGTTCTGGCGCAGGCGCAGGGATATTCCCAGCATCTGGTTCCTGCTGTGGCTGCAGTCTGCTAAGCGGACAATCATTTCATAAAGCAATGTGAATTCTTATACTTGACATTTGACTTGGTGGTGAGTTTTATTTTACTTCTACGTTAGTACCTTTTGGGGGTAATATTAGCAAATTGGTTTGTTTTATTGAGGTTAATTGGCGGCGTAGTGAACCGCGAGTGGAACCTCATTGAAGAAATGAGCGTTTCTGGTTATTTTAATTTACTTTAAAAGTAAGATTGATTTGCTGTGAACTTTATTATGATTGTTAAGTTACGGCCTTTAATTCGGCTATCCTGTCTTAGAGACGAGTATTTTTCTTTACGGTGTTTCAATAATTTGTTTGTAGCTTTTGCTAATCATTTTTGAAATTGAGTGTTGCTGAACTAAACTGGGTTATATTA
Source organism: Neodontobutis hainanensis (assembly GCA_024349245.1). NCBI lineage: Eukaryota > Metazoa > Chordata > Actinopteri > Gobiiformes > Odontobutidae > Neodontobutis > Neodontobutis hainanensis. The sequence goes on along the minus strand of JALDNG010000043.1, from coordinate 3,917,397 downwards.
GCTAAATGGTTAATTAAATATAACTAACTGACTTGAGATAGTAACTTGTTACCAGTAACTGTTGCTTTGAATGCTGAGTGTCTGACACTTTCTTGCTGTATTTCATAAAAAATAAAAAGGAATTGATGGTATAAAACTATATTATTACAAATTAATTAGCTACACACAAACACACACACACACAGGAAATAAAAAGAAAAATTCACACTGATAATAAAAAAAATTAAAAGTTAAAAAAATAAAGCTGTGTTTAGATAAAAACTCTTGTTCATTACATTTTTCTTCATAATTGCAAACACAAGTGTTGTATTCATTGTTGCAAAATTTGTTCATACATAGTTCGAACTGTATATAGTTAATTTGTTATTGTGATCAAAACCATTGATCTGAAGCTCAACGCTGATGCTGTCATGTAAATAGTTTTCTAATCAGTAATAAATATAACAATTTCTGATCAACTCATTAATTGCATGATTAAAAATAACATACCAATTAAAGCCCTGCCCATTTCAAGTCAACCCGACCCCTTCTGGTATAAATCCCGCCCACTTCCGGGTTAGGCCACGCCCAATCCGAGTAGAGATACAAGATAATTCATATGGTTAACAGATACAGATAATGCTGTACTCGCTCATCCCTAATGTTTAGCCTCATAGCTGCAACGCCGTCTTTGCTGTAGTTGTCAATTTATGCTAATTGGCCATGTGCGTCCATTGGTTCATTCTATAAAACTTTTTTTTTGCTATCTATAAAAAAAAAATACATTGTTTGGCGTGTATGTTATTTATAGACTGTTAAAAGTATTCTCGTTAGTATGTCTTTTGATTTACAGCCTACTAGTTGCCATTAGTTTTCCTCTGTTTTTTTCCCATGTTTTAATGTTTCACAGACAAATGTGTTAGTTGGACAACACGTTACACAAATGTATTGTGAACAGCCTTGGAAATTACCTCAATTCTTTTCGACAGTTTAGTTTATACTATTGTAGTTTAATGTACAGATCTGGCGCTTGACAGCGGCATTAATTCGGGTTGGGTGACGTCCTCTATAGGAGATTCGTTCACAAGACATTTAGCTACTTTGAATTTTCAAAACTGCCAATACAATCGTAAAACACTCGCTGTCAGTCGGAATTGTATTCCGAAATAATTAACTAGACATTACGTGTAGTGTACGCATTAGGTAGCTAAATTTAACACGTGTTAGCTAGTAAGGCCATGTCGAAACATACACATTTTATAACGCACTCTCTCCAACAGTGCTAGCCACACACATTCTAACAGTTAGCACACAAAGGCGTACATGTAACGTATAATTTCCGTTACTTCTTAAAAGTAGTTAAAAATCATGCACATATTCAGAAATTTGTAAAGACACACTATATACAGAATCTTTCCATAAATGTATTGCCATGTTTGTGAGCGCTTCCAATTTAGCAATTTCAACAGAACACTTGCTAAGTTCAATAATAGCTAGCTTAATTTAACGCTATTAAAACGTGTTTAGGAAAAATGCACAGCAGAGCTTGCACTAAAATATATTACGACAATAACAAAGTCATAGAAGACACTTTTAAAATATTATTTTAAAATTTGTGTTATAATTAATATTAGCTTAAGAAACTCACAAAAGCAATTGAAGGCGCCAATTGTCGGTCCAAATGTCGTGATTAGCTTAGTTAGTCGGTGTCATTCAACGAAGGCGTTAATGCTGATCTCCAGACCAGCTTTAATTGGACGATAAAGCGTTTCTGTAGAACGTTATTGGTTTACAAATGCTGTCCGTCTTTCATTGATTGGTTGTGAGACTTTGTCTCCCTCATGTAGCCTGTCCAGAGTGAGGTGGGCTGGAGCACCTTCGTCATTGAACTTATATGTTACGTGACTTTATATTTGTCGGCTTTTACAACCAATAAAGGGTAAACATAATTCAGTAATTACATCATCAAAATAATATGACAATAAAAGTCTATTGTTTTACATTGAAGTAGGGTTGTATATCTATTGTAAAGCTGCGTATAGCTAGGCCTATCTACATTTCTTTTCTCCTGTCGGGAAGCATACTTATTCTAACCAAAGCACTAAAAGGTATCATTGGTTCCAATAATCCATAATATACTCTTAGTTATTTCTTTCCTAAGCTTAAATGGTTGTTTGGAAGGTATTGCCATAGGTTTTATTCAATTAAATGTAATGGCATTTCATAACCAAATGCAGTGAGCTAAACATTTCACCAATCTATGTGAGGTAACACAGTTTAGACACTGAATATTAAACCAGCCGTTTACTACCAGTTTTGGTGACCAAATAACGATAGGTGGAAATTTCGATATAAAGCACCTGGGTTTATAAAATCTATGATATGTGCAGGACGAAAAACTCCTGTAATTTTTCTACAGCACAAATAATTTCATACTGCTTTGTAATCACCTGTGCTTCTTATGGTCCTGTTTTGTTTGATTTTTTTTAACCCTCTTTAAGGTGATGTGATGCCAGAGTTGTTGAAAGTGAACACATAACTGTTTTAGGTCACCAGTCAGGCATATTGGCAATTAGCCTTAAAGTCTTTTAAAATAATAACAGAAAGGTTCCCAGAGGGACCAAGGTGATGACTTTGTGCTCGCACCTGCTCTCTGCTGGAATAAATTACTATTTGAGAAAAAAAAACATGTCTTTATATTTTTTCTGCTTGGTGCATTTGAACACTACATATGCCACTTCATGAATGTCTTTCATCCCTTGTTCTAACCATTTTCATATATTTTTTATATGAAAAAATAAAAAATAAAAAAAATAAACAGCATCAACAATTTTTGGCTTGATCCCAATGTTGAAATGTGTCAAATGTAAATGTGGACACTGTGCATAATGTCTTTTCAATAGGTTATTTAATTCTAACCTGAGGATATGCTATTTTATATTCATAAGCTATAATCAGCAATCAGCAATGTTTACTCTTTGAGAATAAACCCACAGGAATTGGGGTTGTTAGTGGCCTAGCATTTAGACTGCCTGTAGCTTTAATAATAAGATGTAAAGAGCTCTTTCTCAAACAACATTAATGATTTTTCTTTGAGCAAAGTTCCTCACCAGTACTGTAACAAAATGTGTGTGTGTGTTTCTCCAGCCATAAAACAAAACAATGAGGTTGTATATTTTAAACTTTATATTAGCTGAATCTTATCAAATAACCATATTACAGTTCAGACTAAATAAAAACTTGCCATGAAACACATTTTAGGAGGTCATGTAGGAATTGTTGCAGCATCAGTTTTGTGACAGCCCAGCTTCTAGTAGACAGTAGTATTTTAGCACACACAGCTCAACCCAGTGGACTCTAGTGACAGCGGCATTGTAAAACAACATGTGGTCTGGCTTTGGCTCCTTTTTCAACTGCTGGAATTAAAAAGCAATGTATGACACAAGTTGCAGTAAAATCAATCATGAATTTATTTAAGAATATATACTATGCAGATTTTAGGTTTTTAAAATAAAAACAAACACACTATGTTCAGCCTGCTCATTGATTCAGGATACAGATTTTTTTAAAAGAAAATCCTATGAGAAAATTACTAGCCTTTTAAATTCCAGGCCATATCTCACAGATCTCATTTTTGTGGCCAGACACTTCAACAGACCAAAAAAAAATGTTTTTCTATTTAACTCCTCACTTACATTTTGTTGTCATGATGAAATTACTGTTGCAATTGTTCTTTGCACGTGTCACTTTATTAAGGTAAGAAAAAACAGTAAACAATGTTTATCTCTCGCCTGGCCCATTGAGAGGTGACAATTGCCACCTCTGTGCCTTCAGCTGCAATCCACATCTAACTGAAGCACTGATGACGACGGTTTCCAATCCATGTTACAGACTGGACCTAGATGAAATGGTCTGTGTAGCACTACTGTTGTGTCTTATGTGAAACATTTGGATGGTCTTCAAATAATGGCTTTTGGCTCTGTGTTTTGAGATGTAAACACTGCACACTGGTTTATGTTGGATGCTGAATTCACAGCATACTGAGAAAGAAGGTGCACACTGATATCATAGTAAGCTATTGGCATGGTCCCTCATGGGATTTGTTTATTGGACTTAGTAAACTGACATCCAAACAAGGTACTTGAGATTTTGGCAGAAAAAAGGATGAAAAGAAGCTTTGCCTTTTGAGGTCACATATTGTGTGTTTATATGATGATTTCATCATTGGCCATCTGTGCTGGTTTGTTTATTTGAAAAGACCTTTGTTCGGCCAAAGTTTTGTGTCTGGTGCTAAAATTACTTTCTGTATCTTTAATGCTTGACAGTTAGCCAGATGTTTTGCTTACACCTGTGCATTGGCATCAGTAGCTCAACACTTTGAGCCCATTTTTTCCCTGCACTTTTACATAATCACTTGTTATTGCTCCCTAAGCAGGTGCGATCCATACCTGTTTAACCCCACTCATTTAGACCCTCAGAGGAGCTGAGGGCGACACTTATATGTCGCAAGCCTGATTTGCTTTAGCTCCGAGAGCTCGGATCAAAGGCTCCACCCTGAAAACCACACCACTCAAAATGCACATAATGTCAATAGCCTTAGTGTAAATGGACCAAACTTCCCTGACAGCAGGAGGTCTAGCAGAAAGTGGTCAGAGGTATTAAGGTCAGTGGTTAATCTGATGTGACAGTCATAACTGACCTGTCTGCTAGGCTGAGTAACGGGTAAAAGTCAGTGAAGTACAGTGGAGCCCTGCTTCTGAATGGGAACAAGATGTTATGGCAAGTGTTTTGGGGTTGTGAGAAACAGCACAGGCCCCTCTGGAGCCCAAAGGGACAAACACACCACAGCTTTCTGGGCTGCACTGTGTGTGACTATGATGAAAGAAGAAAGAAGGTTTCCCATATATCTGTTTTTTCTCTTGTGATTTATTTTCAGCGCCTAAGTGAGAAGACAAAACACAGAGAATCACGTGATCAGATCAGCCAATCAAAATTCTAAATCATTTTGGAAGTGGTGGTATTTTTATGGTGTCCTCTATAGAAGTCACTCACAATACGCCAAGAGGTTAATTTCTTGTGTTATCTTCAAATTTCAATATTTAGCATATCGTTTTTCTTTCATAAAATTAGTTGTAACTGGTCCAAAACAAATATGCGCGACAAGAAGCACAATCTGAACCTTTATATAAATTTATAGCTAAGAGGAATTTATTTGTGACTGAACTTAGAGAGTGGCGAAGTAAAGGCGACACAATAACCCTGTACGGTCCTATTAATAGTTTGCAATGACCATAATTTTGAAGCAGTTAGATACTTGAATAAACAAATGCGTTCTTTATGTCAGCGCGGTAGTGGGCTGTGTGAAATGATGCGTCACATGGATAGGTGCGGTTTGGACCCATACGCCTCCCCATTTAGTCCACATTTGTCTTGGAGGCGCACTGAGACATCAACTTCTGTGGCAGCTACAAGCGTATACAGGCTGTACTCAGTTGAGGAATTCTATTTTTTTCCAAGTCGTGTGTCTTGTCTAGCACTTCCTCCTCACGAGGATCGTGTTTAGTTGTGGATGTGAACTAGATGTGAATCCGCTGGACAGCAGGCGGTGGTTACAAACATCCAAATATGCGCGCAAGTGGAGCGCACTGGCGAGGTGTCCCTTACATCGCCTCTGGGGTTTTGCTGTCGTGATGTTCAATACTTCGGGAATTGAGCTCACTTTTAATAAGAAGGAGGATATTTCCGAAGTTATCAATGGCTCTTTGCAGCTTTTGTACAACGTCCTTGTCACCATCAGTCCCACCACCATGTGGAATGAGTCTTGCGGGGAGCAGCTGCAGGATTTCGGGCGCCCGGAGAAGATCATTATCGGGGTGTTGTTGGCGATGATCACGGCAGTCACGGTGATGGGAAACACTCTGGTGGTGATCGCAGTGTGCGTAGTGAAGAAACTGAGACAACCTTCAAACTATCTATTGGTGTCTTTAGCGGTGGCGGACCTGTCAGTTGCGATAGTTGTGATGCCATTTGTCATAGTCACAGACCTCACCGGGGGAAAGTGGCTTTTTGGAGAGGTCTTCTGCAACATCTTCATCGGCATGGATGTAATGTGCTGCACTGCCTCAATTATGACCTTGTGTGTCATCAGCGTTGACAGGTACGTTAGTGACTCAAAGACTTATTTTAGACACCAGTTTGTAAAAGCACGCATAAGTTATTTAGCCTATCGGTTAAGAAAGATGTCCAAAAATAAAAATGACAAAAAACAAGTGCAGTTTGAGTCAATTAAGTGATCATTTTGGCGATTAAGCATTCCAACCATTTTGCCTTTTGCGTAAAAGCGTGACAATTAGTCTGATGTTATCTGCTGGATATTAAAGCCAATGAACCATACAATTAATATGCAGACAGTAACAGATTTATTGCTATCTTAATTAATTAGCTTGACCGGTGAGGACAGTGTTCTTGTAATTGCTGTTATCAACGCCATCGACCTCAACTGCTTTGACTTTGTGGAAACATGATTTATATTCAGCACAATTAAAGACATAATCAAGCCCTGCTCATTGCAATGGTCTTTCAGATAAAATGAATAATTCTTAGAAAATGTCTTGTTTGTGCCTGCCTTCAATTTGTTTTGCATTGCGTATTTTGCCCTTTTATATTAGATTTCTTCATCATATTTGCTCCTCATTGTTTTTAGTCTTTGTCTTTTAACAGATAGATAACAGAATAAGTTTAACTTTTCCATTGCAGGCCTTAGATTTGTGTGGGATCACATTTTGGGTTTACAACAACCTGAGCAGAGCCTCAAAATAAAAGCTCCTAGTTCCCTCTGGTGGCTGCAAATAAAATTATACTTGGAATTAGAAAAAGGATAAGAATTAAGCTATAACAGGCATTAATAGGTAACAGGAACAATCAATGTCTACCAGCGGTAAAATAAAAGACTATTTAGTTCTTGAACTGATTAAGAAGTCATCCATGCTTTACTGTTCATTGTGACTGCCTCAGTATTAAAATGGACATTTAACTATTTTCCTTCTTGAAGATAGTGCTGAAATAATGGCATTTCATGTGGACAGACATGTGGTACAGTGCTGTATGTTCCACAGTGATGATGCTCAGAGACCAAAACACACAGCCTCTGCTCTGTGACCTGGAAATAATTTATAAAAACATTTTCTTGACTAGTAAACCAACTAATTAAACAAGCTATTACCATTAAACCTATCAACATTTAGAAACCAAAGCACATCAGAATGTAGCATTGTTCATGTATATTATTTTGTTGTTTCCTAAAGTATGTAGAGAGTGATATACATCCCAGTATTTTACAGAGCATTTACTTAAGTAAAATTAAAGTAAAGGAAACTAACAATCCTTGGTATTATCTTTATTTGTAATTTTAACAATTGTGCCATCACACACAAACACAATGGTAGCTGCTTTTATGTTATAGTATTTATCGCTAATTCTGTATAGCTTGTTCAGAAACGCAGGGACGGGTAAAGGTTTGTGTGGGCCCTGGGCATAGAGTTCAACAGTAGGGGTTCTATGTAACCACAGTTAAATGCAACCAAGCAGACCAAGCATTATTTCCTGTCTTTTGCCATGCAGTTGCTCTTCACACGCTTCATTATACCTAGAAGGCCCCATGTATAATAATGCATTTGATTAATATTGCGCTTTTTACCCTTCCTAAGAGACTCAAAGCGTTTACATTATTTATTCACTCCACTGTCACACACTGGTGGTGGTAAACTACAGCTGTAACCACAGCAACCCTGGGACAAACTGACAAAGACGTGGCAGCCATTTTGCACCTACAGCCTCTTTGACCACCACTGAACATGCTTACACATTCATACAGGCAAGGTGGGTTAAGTGTCTTGGCCAAGGACACAACTACAGTAGGAAGATCGGAAATTGAACTGCCAACCATCTGGTTATAGTAAGATGAGAGCAACTGGTTATCAGACATCACGCTGTGATAAGGTGTTACTGCTGCTAAAGCCATTGGACAGTGCCATTGACGTTTTAAGGTTTTCAGGCAAGCTGTTTAGGTGACAATGAGCCCTTCAGATGTTAGGTCACAGGTCAATGAGGTTACATACATTAGTAAAGATGGATGAGCTGTGGGTGACCATCAGCCATCACAGACATGTACCACATTTTACTTCAATAAGTACAAACTTTGTTACAGCGTTATAACAAATTAAATTTAAGACATGTTTGCAAACCTATAGTTTACAATTTATTTTTATCTATGTGTAATAAACTTCAAAGCAAAGACATCTGGACATACTCAACTATGATACCAGAGCAGCCTTGTCCAATCAGAGTTTGTTTCAGGTCAAAACCCTCTAGAGATACAGTAAAAGCTCAGCTCTTTTATCGGTTGATCTCAGAATTGTCTCTTGGAAAAAGGATGAAATGTCTTCACCTTGAAAACTAAGTGCCTTTGCTTTAACCATTTCTTCAAGATGACAGGGATGACTGAGAACCTTCACAGACTTATTTATGTGAACTAAAGAGAGACCTAATTTCTTGCAAAATTTACATAGATGGTATTTATTCTTAACTAAGCTATCTATAATAAAGACAAATGCAGCTGTGAGACATTCCTTCAGAGCTTGTTAGGGCTTTGATGTGTATCAAAAAAACTATTAGCACTCTGATGTCATTCACACTTTATAGGTCAAACGTTATAATGTTAAAGGTTATATTAAATCAATAAGTTTATTATTGTAATACAAAATATAAATTTGGAGTTTCATATGATGTGCAGCTCTTATACACTAAGCAGGCCACACTGCTGGACTCTCAATCAAATTTACTGTTCCTTACAGGTGTTCCCTTCACACCGTATGTGCTCATAGGCCACCTTTTTAATGAAGGGAACCTCCTGCTGGACAGAGGGTGACTGGGACCAATGGTGTGGTAGCTCATGATTAGCCTGGCCAGCCAGACCCATTCATTTGGTATGGGTTGGGTCAATATGACAAAGTTTTGCATGAGTAACCCTTAGGCTTTCCACTGCTGTGTCCAGAGAGCGGCATCATTTCGTCACATAAGTGTAAAAAAATTTCTATCCTACATTTTAGGCACTCACTATTTAATGAGTAAGTAAATTATATATTGTCATAATTATTTTAATGTTCTTTGTCATAAGATAGGTGGAATTCTGCCTTTCTCATACCCGCAGCTGGACAGAAACCTTCAATGTAACTTTCCTGTCCCAGGAACAGGCCAATACTACGGAAGCCCTGAAACGGAAGCCCTGAACGGCCATGGATATTTTTTTCTGTCTTGTTATGTCATGATCACGAGTTAATTATCTTGTGATCTAGAGATAACAAAAGTTGTTATCTCGATATCACAAGTTAATTTTCTCGACTGCTTGATGTTGCATCGGCCACACTAAGCATGCTAAGGATAAGGATGTCCTTAACTACACTGTAATCTTTACATTGCAAATAGTTGTTTGCCTGTTGGATATGGGGAAATCCTACATTGCACATTTAAAGAATGGTAGAACTGGTTCTGTCTGTAATATTCAGAGCATCCTAAAGCACACACTTAAATCACTGACAATTATTTGCTAATGTTATTAGTCTTTAACACACTCTGCATAACACATTGCCCAAAAACTGTGAATGAAGTGTTTTTAAGGCTGTAATACCAATATTAGATGATTTGTTTAACTGATTTAGATTATTTGTAGCCATTATTGACACACACACACACACACACACACACACACACACACACACACACACATATATCTATCTATCTATCTATCTATATATATATATATCTATATATATATAGATATATATATATATATACTATATATTATATATAGTATATATTATATATAGTGTGATCGACATAACAAGACAGAAAAAAAAAATTATCCATGGCCGTTCAGGGCTTCCGTACAATACACTGGATCCAAGTGGAGTCGTAATTGTCCAAAATACGCTAAATCTGCAGTGCCAATGTAATGCAAGGTAAGAAATGTCAGAGCTGCCAGCTCACATGCCGAAGCTGTATGACACTGACTTTGTTTAAGACCAGAAATGTTGTTGCTACTAAATGCTAGCTTGTTTTTGAAAAAAAAAAAAAAAAAAACTAAATAAAAACATTTAGCATATTTTCTCTGATGATTATCTATCACAAGAACAAGAAATGCTCCATTTAAAAAAGATTTTCCTTTCATGTTTGCCCAAGTAAGGCTTGTTTCTCCTTCAATCAACAGACTGCAGTGTTCATCTTTTATTTGAAAGCAGACCACTTTGATAGAACCAAAGGCCAAAGTGTTCTCAAAGTAGTACAGTTTGGTTGATGCCTCAGACATCTTTTTGCAAACTTACCTTCACTGACCTGACCTGCACCATACCACTCTGCGTATCTGTAAGCAACATAACCAAACAGTGGACAGTATAGTAGCAACACAGGTGTCTGTGTACTCCACTTCCAGCACCAACCACACAGCATACAGCTTGTACAGTCTTCGTACCCACTCTGGAAGATCCTCTGTCATGTTCACACGTCACAGCTCTTCACAATTTTTACTTGTTCCCCTGTAGCATAATCTCTATTTGAAAAGATTAGTGGACTGGCTTGTGTTCACACATGCAGGTCCTCCAGATGAAGTCAGAATGTAGTCAGGAAGAACATGTGTGAATTCTTAAAATAGGGAGAGCTTTATGTGAGTTAAGTTTTGTTTCTTTAAATGGTTGTATTCTTATGAAATTTCATTGCTAGAGAAGGTTTTCCCCCTGTTTTATGTTTGCTTTAATCTAATTGCGTTCAAAAACGTGTTCTTACCCCTGCTGGCCAGGATAGTTCATGACTCCATCTAGTTGCAGAAGTTATGGTACACTGATAATTGTGTATTTGATGTTGATTGATATCGCTTTAATAAAACAGACTAATCCCTTGGGCATATTGTTAACCAGACTAATAATTATAATATGTTTTGTAGACACTGTGACGTCAGCTTTTACACAGTTTATGTCGCTCCCTGCATATTCTACACACAAGCTTTATAGGCAGGGGAACTACAGTATATGGAGTGATCATAAAAACTGTCTGACTTAATTGAACAATGAGCATCAGTTAGATAAATCATTAGGGTAGCATTGGCCAGTTAGAAAGACAATAAGCAGTAATCAGGACCCTTTCTTGTTACCTTTTCTCAAAGACACATGTTGTTAAATGAAGCAGTGAGCCTTTGGAGAGGCTCAGGACTTATGTGGTCCCCAAAGATCAGGTGCAGTGTTGCAAAGTGATACTGATTGCTGCTCAGAGTGCCTTTGGGCTCACAGTGGAAATGTTGCCATATGTTTTAATAGCAGGATTGCTGTGCCAGGGAGGAGGCCCCTTGTGTACAGTGCTGGGCCAATGGATTCATTCATCTGCAAGGGCTCATTGGGCTTAAGTAAAAACAGACTATACCTGATTTTTTTCTTTCATCTCGTTGGGTAAAATGGTTAAAAGCCCAAATAGTATATTATATATATTTTTTTATGAAAAACAAAACAAAACCATCCAACCATCCATCCATCTTCTCACACTTATCCGGGGCCGGGTCGTGGGTAGCAGTTTTAGTAGCTTTCCCACTACTCAGACACTTCCTCTAGCTCTACCGGGGGAACATCGAGGTGTTCCTAGGCCAGCCAAGAGCCATAGTCCCTCCAGCATGTCCTAGGTCTTCCCCGGTGTCTCCTTTCTGTGGGACACCACCCAGAACACCTCCCTAGGAAGGCGTCCAGGAAGCATCCTAAACAGATGCCTGAGCCACCTCAGCTGGCTCCTCTAGATGTGGAGGAGCAGCGACTCTACTTTGAGCTCCTCCCGAGTGACTGAGGGTGCCCCTCATCACTCTGCGGAGAAAGCTCATTTCGGCCGCCTATGGTCATGAGCTAAAGCTCATGATCATAGGTAAGAGTAGGAACATAGACTGACCGTAAATTGAGAGCTTTGCCTTGCAGCTCAGCTTCTTCTTTACCAATACAGACCGCATCACTTCAGAAGCTGCACGGATCCGTCTGTCAATCTCTTGCTCCCTCTTTCCCCTACTTGTGAACAAGACCCCGAGATACTTTAACTCCTCCACTTGAGGCTTGAGCTCTCCACCAACCTGAAGGGGACAAGCCACCCTTTTCCAACTGACAAAACAAAACAAAAAACAAAACAAGCTGCTATCTACTGTTTATTATTTTGGATTTTTTAGAAGCCCAGGAAACCTTGCCTTGTCATATGACGTTCCATGAAGTGTATAAAACAAGGAAAGTTTATTTTCAAAATTAATGCAAATTAACACAGCAAAACAGCTCAAAAAAGAAAAAGCATCAACAGAGAAAAGGGAGGCAAACTGAAACGTGGGTAAATACTGTCAATTCAATCACGTAAGGTTTAACAGGGCTGATAAAATTGACGTGCTGACGCTGAAGTTGAGGCTAAGCTAACGGTCAGCTCTAAACGTCACTTTGGTATAATGTATTAGTATTTTGTGGAGGAAAAAATGGTCCGGTAGTGGAACTTTAAGTCAACTATTCAGGTTTAACATGTTCACACAAAATATTAACTTCAAGCACAGCACATTCAATCACTAAAAAAATGTGAAACCTTTGCCTTTTTTTGTCTTGATACATTGAATTTCATGTTTTTGAAGTTTCGCATTTACATTTTAGTAATTGATTTAATAGACGTCATAGATGTAAAGCTTTCTATAAAGTCAAAGTGTTGTTGTAGGTCTAAATTGTACATCCTATATCCTATATACTGTGCCAGGATGTAAGCTTGAATGAGAAAAAGTGGCTCTGTATGGGCTTTTTCAAAAGATGCACACATACACACACACACCTGAAAAATACATCCTGTATGCTTATCCTATATTCACAATCATATCTATCATGTTCCGCCACATAATCATGTTCCTCCACATAATCAAATACAGCCTATGAATACAATTGTAGGTCTATAAATAACTCTAACACACCAAAACGAGAATTTGAGCAGAGGGAAAAAAGTTACTTATTCTATGACTGCAAACACTTCAGTGTTATTGATTTTTCATGGTATATGCACTCCTTGCGTTTATGGATGAGTAGCTATTTATCACCTCCGGTCTACTAAAGATTCAACACAGAAAACTGAAGCAGTCTCTCAGTAAAATATTAAAAAGTGAATGTAATAAAGTAAATAAAAGATCCTAGGCTGTACCTCCAAAGACGTAGAACTGTAATTTCTACACTGCATTTGCCTCGTGGTTCACCTGGTAGAGGCATAATAACACATAAACAGAGGGGACCTGGGTTTAATTCCTCGGTTCTGTTTTGTTCAGGTCACTGCCCCTTTCTTTCTGATCCCCATTTCCTGTTGAGCAACCTCTATCCTGCAAATATAAAAATACATCTTAAAAAAAGAATTGTAGTTTTATATCTGTGCAGGCACTTTCTACAGAAGTTTACCCATTCATGCGTATTTCCTAAGAAGTTAGAATCTCTTTTGGCGACAGAAGGTTTTTACCTTTGCTGAGAGTAATATGATGTATATTCAATAATTCAAAAGTCAAATATAAATGATTTATTCAGAAGAGTGGAAGCAGAGGGTAGTCCTCTCTGTAGTCCCCCTGACACCCTGTGAAAAGAGAAGGCATAAAGGAGTTAATACAGACACTATAGCCTTAGTTAAACTTGTGTCACAAACTTGCATAAGAGACAATTTAGGTCACAGCCACAACTATATTAATACACATAGACAGAACTATCTCAGTCAGGATAGGGTTGGTCTATTGGTATAGCACAGATGCTACAGACCCACACTTACAATATCCTGTAAACACTATTATGAACTTCTTACCTTTACTCAGACCAAGGCATGTCTGCTAGTCTATCTGATCTTTTGCTAATAAGAAATGAGAATTTTATTGATTTGGTTTTTGTGTCTGACACCTCTGAGATGAGATGGCCTCCCACTAGAAGTCAATGCAGGTAGTGTGGTTTATTGGGTATTGTTTGGATATGAGAGCAATAGTTCATGAAAATGACAATAGCATCTGGCAGCAGAACTGCACTTGCAATGTCAGACTGCACTTGCACTCTGACACCTTTGCTTCCTTTGCAGGTGATGTCACTTGCAAATGACGCCTGAGAGTATGTTAGGGTTAGGGTTAGTGCAAGTCTGAGAGCGCAAGTGCATTTCTGCAGGCAGACCCTTCTCAAAAATGAGGCGCTTATTTCACAGCAATTTTTAGAACGTGATGTTATTTCTACTTATCATGTGACTTCCATGCGCTGTTTGAAGTGTTAGAAGAAATGTTGTCTTGGAAACTAAGCACCAGCATTGTGTCTTATGAGGAGTAAAATGCATGGTTATCGAGTGTACAACAGCAGAGTGCAAAATATATTTATACAGGTTTGGGTAACTAAAAAAGTAAAACTGTACAGATTTATAGCTAACTTACTAGCTAATGTAATTTAGGTCACAACAGAATTTACGATCCAGGCCACTAGCTAACTTTGTCAAGAAAATTACCACTTAACTCCAGAACAGAGGACTTTTTCTTACTCTAATTAAGTGTAAAGACAATATGATCTGTGTGATCACAACCTTTGATTTGTAGGAGAAAAGTCACACAAGCTATAGGGCCTCAAGATGCCATCATTAATGGCCACCTTCACATGCCCACTGGTGTGTCAAGTATGTTCGCACACAGGCCCAAAAATTGACTGGGCCGCTACATCTGATAATATTCGGTGTGGCTGGGTATGAGTAAGTTCGTCCCAGGAGAGACTGTGTTGGCTTTAGTGCAGCTGGGAAACATCCTCCCGCAGCGGCAGACATAGATGACTTGACCTAGCTGACGCATCCTCAGGTAATGTGATGTGACGCCTAAGCTCTAAACCCTCTCAGGCGTTCTTCACTTACCACTTGTCAGGCCACCTTGCCGCAGCGGCTTGGCGATTCTAAAATGCAGAGGATTGGACATATCCTAGTGGGCCGGGGAGATTACATCAAAGTCAGTTCACACTTGTAAAGGAATACTAAATCAGGACAGAAAGCGCACTTCAGCAATAAATAGGATGTTACACTAAATTCTTGACTCCTCTGATCCTGAGCATTTTACAGAGAGCAATGCATTTTTACTTTAAATGTACAAGCCAGTGAAGCTACTTTATACTGAAAACACACATCTGTTTTTAAACTAAATGCCATTTTAACTCACTTATACAACTATTTAGCAGACAACTGCCACGTAGGCTCCAAAATATTTCCAAACAGTATTAAATAAAGATGGTAGAAGGAGGCATTTGGGAAGTGAATGATTAATAAGTCCGACTTGTTTTACCAACCGCAGCTATGTTTCTGTCCTGTCTGTTTGGCTTTCATACATAGGTGCACAAGTGAGACAAATTGCAAACACAGTGATAGCAATATCTTCTCGTTTTCCTCTCTACCAAAGTACTGTCACAGCAAACAGGAACCTGGACATTTTAAGACAGACATTGTTTGAAGATTGAGTAGTATTTGTAGGAAACACAAACATACTTAGCTTTGGAAGGAGTCATAATTAGATGTTTACCTATCTACAAATTACACTCAAAAAAGTGTCTCTTATGATAATTTGTGATGTTCCATAGATATTTCATTAACCCGTTTGCTGCCCAACCATCTTCAGGGACACATAGAGGAAAAGGGGCAGTGCTGAGTGACTTTTTCATGGCGTAAATCATGCTTTGTGTTTGGCATAAGAAAGGTAGAGCCCATTATTCATCAAGACCGAACATTTACCAAGCGGCGAGATAATGGCTTTCCTGTTGATGGAGCTCACGGCAAACACCCCACCTCTCACATAAACTATGCTGTGGATCGCAGATGTTTTGAACGTTTAGATCAATGCATCCATTCCTTTGCCCTGCATCTCCTGTTTTGGTATTCAAAGCACACGTTGAATATTTACTCGACTCATTATACAGGGCAATATAGATCAATGTAGTTAATCTTTTTGGCTCACCACTTGTGTGCAATCTTGTGCATAGTATTTGACTGAAAGGACTGAAACTTTGGTGACTTTTTGTCTTTTAAAACATTAATGAAAATCACCTGTAGTCTGCAGCGTCATTAGAATTGTACAATTCAATTTTATTTATATAGCCCAGTATCACAATAACAATTGCAAAGGGCTGAACAAAAACAAAAGAGCAAATAGACAAATGGGTTGAACTAGACAACATCTGCTGTCCATCAGGGTGGAGGGTCAGAAAAAGGGATCCATTCCCAGGACTGACAGGCAGTGCAATAGATGTGTCCAGGACCGTCATTGACAAATAGTTCATTATAAGTACAAATGAATGACAATGAATATAGTTCATGAATATAACTAAAGAAATACTTGTAGAAGTTGTACTGTCATGGTATTTACCCCATTCTGTTTTACTCATAGATATGTACGGTTTGCTATAAGCCAAAAAAAAATTTAGATGTATAAAAAGCTCAAACAGAAATCAGGAGAATCTACACTCAGGCAATTGTTCCTATAGCTTTGCACAAAATAAATGCTTCATATTTATCCGGCTCATACACCATAACGTGTATTTATATCAGCCTATAATTTCATCATAATTTTCCATCTAGTAATACATTTTTTTAGATTTTGCCTCTTCATATTCAGGGAAGACAGCTGTTATAGAGTTTTAACTAATGACATTGCACAGAGTTTGTTAACCGACTGTGGAAAAGCAAACAGGCTCAATCAATGCCAACTGCCCTTGAGCAAGACGCCTAGAAGTGACCACAAACTGGGTCATTTCAGACAGCCAATAGTGTGCACCCCATTATATAATGCAAAAAGGACAGATTTTCTGTGCCTAAAATATCTATTTTTAGGAAAAGCTGTGTTCACATATTTGTTGTGCAAGGTAAAGAAGAGCCATAAGATTGCAGGTGTTTGGGTTTCTCACCTGCTCATTGCCACTTGTGCTGACCAGGCAGAGTATACCGAGTTGGGGCCTCTCCCTTGTTGGTCACTTTCTTAAATGGGCCATCTGTTTTGAGCTGTAGCCTGTGATGCAATGCTGGATACCTTATGTTGAGTAGGCATTAATTCAAAGCAGAATGGTTTTAAAAATAGTGTTGTTTGTGAGCGCACAGAGCTGGTCTGTGGATGAAACATGGAAGCATAAGTGTCTGTGCTGGAGGATATAGACTGTGCATAATTTCACCAAGCCCTCATTTGAAGCTGGAGTGAGGTGTCTTTTAATTCTTATGCAGTGTATTTGTGGACAGAAAACTGGGACTTTACAACTTTGTGATTTTAATGACCACCAGTTCCTGAATTTTAACAAAAGAGTGCGTGTCTTTTATCCATTGTAATATAACCTATTCCTTGGAACTGGTTTCTCTATTGAGGATTTGATTCAGATGACTCAGATTTGATTGTTTTTCAGTCATGCAATTAGGATTTGTTCACAATCAAGGTTTGCTTCTTTTAATTTGGCCCAAAAACAGCATTTAATACACTTCCTAGCTAGTCACATTTCACCCTGTTTTTTGTCTGTCGAGATGTCTTTGGTTGGTGTGGCATTACCATTTCAATCAAACCATATCAGAGTTCAGTTGGAAGCAGACTAAATATACCTTTTCGGGGGTCTTGTGTGTTTACATAGATGAGTAAAAGTGTAATTTTTGTAAGAAAATAAACATGATTTAGTCTGGTGTAATTTTTCACCTAACACTTTTAATCTGTCCTGTTTCTGGGCTCTCTCAGGTCTTGGTTTTGACTTGGTCTTAGTGTGGTCTTGGCTACAACGCTAATCTCACCTTTATTTTGCACAGAACCATTTCATCTGAGCTATTATCGTGTTGTCACAGCTGTGTTTGCCGACCCATATTGGTATTTTCTTGGACTGAGTTTCAAATTGGCTTACATGGGCATGAAACCTGAAAATGATACTGTTGTTGAATGAGGATGGAGAGGTTGAATAACTTCTCTCTCTGCTCACAGGCAAGATAAGCGGCAGTAAAATGGCTCTTGTAATGAATATTTCTTCCATCAGTCAAATAGTTTTCCTGTTGGTGCACATTGTCCTCAAACAGAAACATACATTCAACTTTTGTAGCTCATTTTCTGAAATATGCCATCTGCTGCAAAGCTGTTATTTTCATAATTTCTTCTTCTAAAAACATTCAAGCTATCAAGCCTACTATAGCAAGAACTCTAGTGTCACAAACTGTTCACATCCTGTTCATTTGCCTGTACATTTAGCTGTTTAGTGAAAAACAGAAAAACACGCCCAGTGGAAGGTTACAGTTTTGTTACTTGAGCGACAAACAGCTGGGAGCGTTGCAAGGTTTTTTATGTTATATGCAGTGAGGGCAAAAATGTGTAAATATTATAATAATAAACATATTCACAATCCTCTTATCCAAACTTGTATATTAGGACCATGAGTAGGAACTCTTTTTATAGACGAACAAAAACCCCAGCTTTATTTGTTAAACAAACTTTGTTAATACACTATTAGAGCAAAAAATATTTGGCCAGCTCTATTTAACAATATCTTTTAATTATTGCTATACCTGTTAACCAGTGGTTCCCAAAACTTTCTGTCAATCCCTCCTTTAATGATATAGGGAACATTGTAAGCCCCCATAGCACCAGGCCCTACCCACCCCAAAGGAGTCATACCAACTTTGTTATGAATTAATTGCATTTTATTATATTAATGCCATAAAATAACAGTTTTTCTTTCTACGGGTGTGTTCAAACAGTCTAGTTTGTTTGATCGGTTCATCAGCTTAAAGACCTGGTCCAAACGGAAAAACATGTATTTTAAAATTTTGACCCCGAGGTAACTAAGTGTTGCAACAATGGTTTTGTTGCCAATTTATGACGCTCGTCCTGTTTGAACTCTTCTATGGTCCTAACATCTGTTTCGAAAAGGTCTCGGCGCGTGTTACATCTGTACAGTTAGCCCTTGCATTACAAATAGACCAACTTGTTAGTCAGTCAGCTTACATTCTTGTGACATTTAATGAAAACAGCTCTTGAGGAATTGCAGTGGACATGGTGTAAGCACCTGCTTGTGGTTTAGGAAAATGTACAAGGGATTTCTGTGTTATTTGCAATATCATTATTAATGGCATTCAGTTATGCCTTTGTCTCAGCTTAAATAGGACAATGTGGATATTTTTTGAACCATCAATAAAAGGTAAAAAAACCCTAACCCAACATAAAAAAACACATATACTTTTATGTCCAATCCGTTGTTCAAGAACAAACTGAAAACAGCTCTGTCCTTCTTCATTTGACGACAATAAAATGATGACATATGATGGAGCATACAGCCACTTTAGCTATACTAAATTCTGGCTCACTTCCAAATTGGCAGAATGTGAGTCAGCTCAAAAGACGAGCCGCCTGTGGTCTCCTTGGCAACGCAAACTGCCCCACACTTTATTTCCTAAAAGGTCAGAAGTAAAAGGGGAGGAAGTGAAGAATGAAATTCCTCCTCAACCGTCTCAGACTTCCTCGGAGCTGATTTAGTTCTGTCGGTGTCCTTTGAGAGGCTGAGAGAGTGCGCTGTGGCAGAACCAAGGGGAAGGTGACAAAGATGGAGGGCTCTTCACACTTACTCCGGCGGATCGTCATGACAGGCATAAGAGAGGAAGATGGACTCCACTAACAGACCTCAGAAGTAATGAACACAGAGTTAGCATGTCCATTATTACTGCAGTGACACTGAGATGGTCTAATAGGAGCTGGCAGCTGTCCACGGAAGTGAAAGTACATTTGCTGCAAGATCTTATATTTGTCATATTGTCATTTTCTACATAAAGGAGTCCTGAAAGGGATATATGTAGGACTAATATGTCAGTGATGTAGCAGGCTCATAACTGTTTAACTCTTGAGAAAAGAAAATTGTGCTTTATAGGTTTTTTACACTTGTTCCAAAATGTTTTTTACTCAGTTTTTAATCTTTAAATGCAAATGCTACAACAAATACACTCAGATTTGACTTTTCTAATTAAATAACTGTTGTTGTACTACCATGTCTTGGTTGTAGTTACTATATGTACTGCCCTGTCTTATTAAAGTCTGATCATGATAGTCATAGTCATTATTGCAGATGTACTTGTTGTACTTTTGTGTTACTGTTCTATAAACTTGTTATGCATTGCCATTGTAATGGATGAAATATTTTTTTTAGGAGCATTTGCATAGGTTCAGAGTAGATTTGATAAAAAGTGTATAATGTATTTCATCAAGTACAAACAAGATGTTGAGGGTCTGCTGGGTTTGAGGCTTTGGGGATTTTTGTTGCCATACAATACAGACATTTGGTGTTAGGTTTAATGGAAAAATGTCAAAATTACATATTATATGCCTTTAAGGTTATTTTATTAGGGAGTAGAAGAAATATTCTTGCATAAGATAAATAGGTCCATTGCAGCTTAGCACTTGCATCACAGTCATCATAATGAAGATCCATTTAGGACGAGAAAGCGGAAAATGGCTAAAAAACAACAATCAGACAAATATCCACCTTCAGAGAAAACATGTATTATCAGAGGGTAGACTAATGCAGCTGGCATAGAACATGTTCTTGCTTTTAACATATTTTGAATTTTATTAAATGCATTATGGCCCAGATTCAGAAAAGAGTGTACACCACCTGTTACAAAGGATCAGAGAAGCAGCTGTGTGGGCTTTTGCCATGCAGCCATACTGTACAACCGTCTGCTGGGCCACATATGGCACTTTTAGGAGAGGGTTTTGAACATCACAAGCGTCTTTGTGCTATGAAAGCAAGGCTATCAATCAGGATGCTGTGAAAATATCACTTTCTGAAGTTTGCTAGGGGTTAAGAAGACATTGAAAATTCAAACCATATATCAAATGATCTATTGACTATAAAAGGATTTGACCAAGCCCTCGCCTGCCCACATAATTTAAACCAGTGAGCCATAATTTATGACTAAACATCCATCTATCAAAACAATCTTTGGGGGCTGGCTTTCAAGAACCAATGACATGCAGGAAATAGAAAGCGCCCTTATCTCTAGTGCTGCAGCTCGATGCAACCTTCTTGACCGTCTGTGTGTATGATAGATTGGCTAATGTTCCAAGCCTCACAGATCAAAATATATGGAAAAGTGCTTTCAGAGTATCTCAAGCACCAGAAGAGCTGAGAGTAGCCCCCAAGGCTGCCAATATCACAACAAGGAGGTCGAAGAGTCAGTGGAAGATCACAGCGGCAGGATGCTGTCAGAGTCCACTGGGATTCGGAACGAGAACACTGTTAAATAATGTGTGTGATGGAAATAGCGTCACACTTAAAATGAAGTGCACATACATTATAATGCGGCAAAGTACTGGAGTACTGTATGGATAACGGCAGAGGTCTCAATGGTGCCTTTCAGTGGGGTCCACAGCATTATATGAGAACTTCAAACAAGAAAGTCAATTTACTTTTTTCAGTTTTATATTTATATTATTTATATATGACTGGGGATCACAGGTCTCTGTATTATAGGTTAGCATCTCAAAAAGGTTAAGCACACTAAAAACAGAGTACTGGAACTGAGGGCAGAAGAAGCATTAATGTGAGTGTGAGTGAGCATAAACATCCCCACCCTAGTGAGTGGGAAACACTGCCTCATTATTTTCTTACATGGGCATTTGAACATTGTGCACTTGCATTACAAACAGACCAACTTATGAGTCAGTCAGCTTATGTTTTTGTTACATTTTGTAAAAACAGCTCTTAAGGAATTGTGGTGGACATGGTGTAAGCAACTGCTTGTGGTTTAGATAAATGAACAAGATATTTCTGTGTTAGATTTCTGTGCAAGAGTTTCTGTGTTATTTGCATCATTTTTAAAACCTTGGCATTTCCTTAACACTGTTTTTAAGCACATAACCTGGGTTAATTTAACAAAACGCCATTAACCTTAATGCCTGAACTTAACCTAAACATTTTAGTGACAGCACCCAGATTTTGGAAGGCTACCTCTTTAAATATCATCCTTATCCCTAGACAGGATATCTTGTTTTTTGTACGGACTTTTGTTGTGCATTTGCAGTTTTTTTATTTAATTTGCTTTTATTTTATTTTATTAGACTTTATTGCTCCCATAATGGGGAATTTCACATGTGACGACAGTTCACATATAGTGCAAAAATAGTGTTGGAAAATATGTAGAGCGCATGCAGTAAAATATATATAAAGAAAAGACTTTAAAACCAATCTTAAATATAGAATAATAATGATATGGAGAGAAAACCTTTGATAATTATATAATTATTTGAATAACCACGCTGAATGTGATGAGATGCACAGTAATAGCACTCCTGACACACATTGAGAAGGTCGTGAGTTAAAACCCAAACTGACGTGACCATCCTTGGCCAAATCTTGCCTTTCTGTGAGGAGTCTGCAAGTTTTCTGCTCTTAAAAATAAAACACATTAAATAAAAAAAATAAATAAATTTTAACCTGTGATTTCTTCAAAGTACTGTATTGAAGAGTATAAACCACTTACTTTGAGGAATTCACTTTGTTTTCAAGGGTAACGTGCTGTGACAGCAACAGACACACTGACATTCTGAAGAGGGATCCATTTATCACTTTGGCACTAATAGCTGCCCATCATCTCACTGCTGTGAGAGTCAGTAAACCTCAGATAAGAACAGCTGCTGTCTACAGAGGCCATAAAGCATCCACACTGCTTTACAACAACTAAGAGGAAGTTAAACTGTCATAATGTGTGGTTTCTAAGATGTGTCAATCATCTCCATTACACATGTAAAAACTCAACATCGACACCAATTGGCAACATCATAATAAGGAATTGTATGGTGTCAATACGGTATTTATTTACGTATCTTTGCTTACGTTTCTAAGCTTATATTTACGCTGATAGGTTTACAATTCAAATTCTTTTCTTTTGTTTACGATTAATGTGACCCCGTATTAACGCCACAGAAGTGTGCTTAAATGATTTGTTACATGATACAATAACATCTGTTCAACTGGAAAAGCTGTGTTAATTCTTAACAGTTGCACAGCTGTCTCTTTGGTTCTTCAACATTCTGGGGCAAATACAATTGTTGGTTGTAGCTCTGCTTTGGGTTTATGTGTATACACAGAATATTTATCCGTGTGAATGCACATTATGTTACTGGACTGTGCTTTGGTGTTGCGTAAACAGCCCCTGAGTATCCTGCAGGTGATTGCAGTTGGGATTTTACATGTAGTTTCTGTAAAAACAAAAGCTAGCATACCTTTAGCATTTTTTTGTGAATAATGTACAATAAATTATGCTGCAATTAATTAAAACACTGTAAAGTAAAAATACAGAAGACCATAATACAGTGTAAAATAGTGGCATTAAGAAAAGAAAACTTAGAAATGAGAGTGACTTTCATTTGTTAGATTAAAATACATATTGATTTTTGCATCTGAAGCGGTTGTTAGTCCAAAAGGCTGACACAAAAGGGGGATTACTGTATACATTACTTTTGGAAAACTTATGCACAGTTGTATGTCTTTAAGCAACACTCGCATGACTCCAATCTTTCAAAAACAAAAGCTTATTAAAATTTGTGTCAACTAAGAGCTATTGCAGCCCATGCAGCGCCATTGTTTGCGCTGTATCTTCTTAATGCCCCAGCAATTTAAAAGTGCTAATTAGGCTAATTAGTAATTTTCTGCATGACTGGATAGCGCACAAGGAAAGTGTGTGATAAATGGGAGAGAAAACTAAGTGTAGTGCTTGCACAGAGTCCTGAACCTGGCCTTTAACGTCTTTTGATAAAACAAAGAGATCTTTCTACACACCAAAAATGTTAGGTTAAAAATAATACATAAAAACAAGCACACTTTGTCTTAGGTGTCAGGTCCAAAGAGCCTTTATCCACGCTAAAGCTAAAATAAGTGCCAGGAAGTGTTGGCAGACTGCACAGACACCGGCCTGACCTGAGCAGGCCGTCCTATGGCTGCAGGTAACAAACTGAGGGAAGAAGTAGTCTCTCCAGAGATGACTCACTTTGGTTTATGTAACAGATAAAACATGTTTGGCTTCTATTTTCCCTCTTCTTCCTCCCGAATCCTAATCTGATCAGATGTCAGACAAATAAAACAAAGCAAACGTGCTTTAAACAAGGGAAAACGACCGTTAACCAAAAAGATAATCTTAGTCACGAAGCACACAGATGGGAATTCACTTATTTGCTTCCAAGTCGAAAGCTAAAATGACATTCCTCCACTTATGTTGTGCGCGTGAGAGCAACGGTTTAATTTATATCGTGCTGTGATTCCAATAGAAAGGAAATCTGGTGCATCCCTTAAGGACCAGTGCCAGAGAAATACCCCAAATCTCACTAGACCGACATTGTGCTTGTCAGTAGGGCAGCTCAGAATAAATACTTTATATTAATAAGCTGTTGGCAATAAACCCAGATGAAAACTTTGATAACGTTATTTTTATGAAGTAATATTTGAAAGAACTGCAAAAACTAATCACTTAAAATGAAAATGCTCATTCACTTTATACACACCAAACCAAGCATGAAAATGCTGGGTATTCTTAAGACTGTATAAAATCTTCAACAAGGCAGTTCATCACCAAAGATGGATTGATTTTAAGTGACTCCTGCATCTCTGTATCTACAAATGGGCCTGGATAAAAAAAAAAAAATCCTTCTAAAATGGGCAACACTCGTCTTTTTCACAGACTCATCATAAAACCCACTGATGCTGCAAATACAAATGTCTAGTGAGATTAACAGTGGGGATTCTCCAGTAGAAACATCCCCCCAAAAAAGAACGAAATGTGACAGACTTCCCTTGTGCCAGAAATTTATTTTTTAGAACAAGTTGTGCTAAATTTACCCTGCCCACATCCCAATCCAAAGGCAGCTCAGTAAATATTTTACTGTGTATATCCTTTCAGACATAAACACTTTAAGAGGGGGGTTTCTTCTAGAGTTGATTGACAACTGGGGTTCAGTAGAGCTGGTTAGACAGAGTTTCGGCTCAGATCGTAGTTTGTTTGATGGTGGCCTCGCTGGTGCCTAGTGGAAGTAATGAACATCACCATTAGCTTGGGCACAGTGTTTGTGGCTGTGTGAGTCCCTGAGGGCTTCGGTGACTCTGGATATGTCCCAAATCCTCCAGAGACTTGGAATAAAAACAACTCATTTTGACCAAACTGTGGGTTTTCTGACAGTGCATGCTGGGAATAATTATAATCAGTTGACACTGCTTTCTCTTGGGGATTTAATTTTGTAAAGCACAGTTTTATGCATCTATGACTTTCACACAATAATTCACTCAATAGAAATACTTCAAAAAAACAAAAATAAAACATTACTACACTGCCTCAGCAGCAGTGCACATAGAATGAAGATTTAATTTCCTCTTTAAACACATTTGCTTTTTGTCAATTAAGGCAAAAATATATAACAAAAAAGAAAAAAGACAAGAATATTTGATGTAAAGCTAGGAGACATGAATAAGTGCAGTTGCAGTGGAAATGCAAAACAGGACTTAATTGTAATGACTGCAGTTCACATTCTGACCTGTGTATAGGATGTCTCTGGTTCAGGGTGCTTTGCTTAGACAATAAGCACTTTCTATACTGAATAATGTGTTGGCTTTGGTTTTCCAGGAGGGTGGAACAAATGGACGCCAAATAAACTACCTTTGAATGCAACTGATAGACATACAAGCAAGTACCAGAGAATTCAGGTGGCAGTACCATCATACGCCCAAAATAAAGCAATTGGGGAAACTTACAAACAAAGAGGCATTGCATAAAGCCTGTTCCATTTCAAATAAACGATTGTTGGTCAAGCAATGATTCCATTGGTAGTTGGTTTTGAATAGGAGGGGTTTCAGACCCACTTTACTTCACTAAGAAAGAGAAAGGGTCTGGCTGGCCAAGCTGCTTATTAAAAGTAACACTGTGTAACCAAGACTCTGTGTCTGTGACAGAGGTATTATTTTTCTCTTTTCAACTTAGGGGACTATCAAGACAAACATAGGTCCAACACATGTCAGAATGAATGTGTATTTTTTAAAGAGAGGGCGGAACAAATGAAACTGGTGTTATCTCGGATACCTGTTGAACATAATGCTCTTTAATCAGAAGCTGTAACTGTAACAACTCCACATACAAAGAGCCTGGAGCCTGGACCTTCTTGCTGTGAGGCAGGAGTGCTAACCACTCTGCTGACAACAGTATAGTACATAGTGCAGTACACAGTGAAGTAGAATGATCAATAATACATTTTGCTCCATAAACATTATTGCCACCAACATTCCCTACAATCTTATTTCTAAACCTCAGACTCTTCAGTATTCTGTCACTGCTTTTAAAATTACATCTCCAGCTGGTCCCTGCATTAGAACCGACAAGAGAAAACAACAAGATCCCCCATGAATATTTGCATCAGCTCAACGTGCCAAAGCAAGACACTAGGATAAGTGTTTGTAAAATGTACAATGCCTAATTTGAACTGCCATGAGCTTCTTCTACTAACAAGTTGAGATGAGTCATTGAGAGGTGAACTGGTCTTCACCCCCAAACATACCCTCCCCAGACACACTATCCTCGACAATACCACTAACACCAGACCTCTTATCAGTAAATAATGCATTCAGAGAGAAGCACAGCGTTACTAGACATCCATTATGTATCCCCACGATTCCCCACAACATGAAGTGGGATTTTCCCTGTATCTGTTCAACGTAGCTGGTCTGGATGTGTGCAGTCATCTCCAGCTGAGCTTATGTAGGGTTTAAGTGAGGCGTGTGGAGCAGTGTTTGAAGGGATTGTGATTTCAAAAAGCACTTGTTTTCTTGTGCACACCAAACCAAGCAAATAGTTAAGGCATTTCCCATCTCTATTTTTTTCTCCCAATCATTTTGTGGAATTGTGCATATAGGATATAATGAAAAAGTCAACTCCATACAGTTTAAAGGAGCATATAGGTGCCTATTAAACATTACTTGTTTCACTGTGATTGTTTATTTACCTGTAGAGCACTTTGGGGCAGCGATAGTTGTTTTTAAATGTGTTATAGAAATAAATTGAGCTTGACCTATGTCAGGCTGTCAACATGCTCATTTTACATTTTACACACACAGTTATCAGTAAGGTGTATAGGATAGACAAAAAAATCACTTTCAGTTGTATTACCAACATAAAGGACTAACAGGGTGTAGATGCAAACTTAATGCTATGCGTCAGATGTGAAGATCACATTTGACCTAAAGCTTAGCAAAATGCATTCATTTTTTTGTCCTTCCTTGATCAGCCACTGGCGACAACCTAATGACACTTGTCTTTGATAAATGATGGACTTTTGCTTGTTGTCATGGCGACGTTGTCAAACTCACATCTGAGTCGCATGTGGGTCTAAAGCCTCAGGTGCTTATGTGTGTGGCCAAGCCCGGAGAGCAGTGATTAAAAAAAAGCAAAAAGCGTGCAGCTTTTAAAGCAGATTACAACCCGTCAGATCTGTGTCAAATGTGGGATGTGGGACATAAAGCCGTGTGTTCAAGCTGCACAGCAGTTTGCATTTTGTGCCCAGTAATTGTCCCTGCCTGAAGAAAGAGTTAGATAAAGATCGATAGCACTTCTATTTCAGTGTCACTCGTTAACAAGGCACAGTATGTACAAAAGCAAAAGCTAAACTTAGAAAATAGCTTTTTAGACATCCTAATGATATTTATATGAGTTACAGATAAAACACAGCTAATGTTCACAAACTAACAACAGAGAGATGATTAAAAAGCCTTGATAAAGTGAAGAGTGCCGGCCAAGCTAACTGAGCTTAATGTGATTTCCACATTGCCGATAGCATCACTAGTGGACGAAGATGAGGTGGATTGGCCAGTGTTCCCTTATCTTGTGATTAACAATGGAGCGGAAACCAGAAAAACAGCCTGGAGTTGACAGTACACAGCTTTCATCATTGTTTGATGCCGTTGAAAACTATGGACAAATCACTGAAAGAGCCTAGGAAGATGTATCAGTAGTTGTTTTCCTGCCTGTGTCTTTCATGTCAATTATCTTTATTTTTCTGCTCTTTGTAATCCCAGAGCTGTGTGCTTGATGGATAGCTCTATTCTGTACTGCCAAAGAAAAAAATAAATAAAACAAAAAACGCGAACAGAACAAATGGCCCTGGAATCTAAGGTAGGGCTTATGGCCTTAATTTGAAAAGCCTGTCTTTGAAAAGTGTTTATAGCACTCTACCTTGACCTAAGGGCTACAGACAGATTTCTCTTGTTCAGCAAGCTCTGCATGTTGTCTGAAAATGGCTGATAGTTGTTACAGCATATAAAATGTCTTGCCCTTGTTGTTGCAGGTATCTGGGGATCACGCGGCCTCTCACCTATCCAGCCCGGCAGAACGGCCAGCTCATGGCCAAGATGATACTGGGAGTGTGGCTGGTGTCGGCCTCCATTACCCTGCCACCTTTCTGCGGCTGGGCTAAAAACGTCCACACAGCCGGCGTGTGCCTCATTAGCCAAGACTTTGGCTACACAATCTACTCCACAGCAGTCGCCTTCTACATCCCTATGCTGGTAATGCTGGTCATGTACTACAAGATCTTCAGGGCAGCTCGCAAGAGTGGCGCTAAGCACCGCTTCACTGACCTGTCCCGTCGTGAACGCCTTGAAACAGTGGCTAATGAGGCTCTCCGTATGCAGGGCCTGAAACCCCCTGGTGTGGCAGAGGAGTGTGCTGCTCTGTCACGCCTGCTGAACCGAGAGCGCAAGAACATCTCTATCTTCAAGAGGGAGCAGAAGGCTGCCACCACACTAGGGGTCATTGTGGGGGTGTTTGCTGTGTGCTGGCTGCCATTCTTCATCCTGTCCACTGCCAGGCCCTTTATCTGCGGGGTCGAGTGCAGCTGTGTGCCCATCTGGCTGGAGCGCACCCTACTCTGGTTGGGCTACGCTAACTCCCTCATGAACCCCTTCATTTACGCCTTCTTCAACCGGGACCTGCGCTCCACATATCGTGACCTTCTCCGCTGCCGCTATCGAAACATCAACCGTCGGCTGTCCGCTGTGGGCGTGCATGAAGCACTTAAAGTATAAGCCAGATCATTGAGGATCATGCAATGAGCCATATCCTGGAAAGTGGAGTGTGAGGTCTCCAGCGCTTGTACCCCTGGTGCTTAAAGGGCGACATGTACATGGCCTGTAGATAAGACGCAGACCGATAGAATGGAACTCACTGTTAGTGGCTCTGTGTCTCTGCAAAGACAGAGCACAATCACTGCAGTCCCTCTCTGTATGTGTGTGTCATTCTATTTTAAGATGGAAAATCATCATGCATACTTGACAAGAAATTCAAGTCAACACTGTTTTGTGAAAATGCCACATTTTTCTCTTGTATGTGCATTTATAGCTGGATAATATAGTGACAAAGGAAATAACACAAACACAATCTATCATCCCTGGGCTTTTGTGAAAGAAGGAAAATGTATGTAAATTATTCAAACTGACGTTTTGTTTTGTGGCACAATTGCATCTAAATATGCATTTTAAATTTGATTGATTTTAAGGTAAACACTTGAAGGTCTGTCATGCCAGGAATGAATATTGTTTGCATCTGTTGTTTGTGAGTCATGCCTTTTAATTTAGTCCTTAGTGTTTGACAAAATGTGCTGCAATTTGATGCCAAGGAAATAAGAGAGGAGAGAAAGTCATGGTACAGTGCACCATTGATGAAATATTTGATAAACAAATATATGAACAGAACTGAAAGTGGATTGCTTGGTGTCTGCATGGAGCATATTTGTCAGTCATGACTTATTGTATGTGTTCAAAATCATGGAAGAAAGATTCTGATTTTGTGAATAGCAAACAACCATTTGGCTGAAAACGTTCACCCAAAAAGACCCACCATAAACTGTATTTACTGTGGACTCTTTCACTCTGGCTTTCATTCATTTTTGATGTCACTGAAATTGCAACATGTTAAACTCTACAATCTGAGAAAAGGCTGCTGTGGCATTAAGACTTTGTTTTTCACTGACAGTAATACATGCTTTGTTCAAAGCAGGATGTGGTTCCTCTCAAGTGACCACAGCTACATTTGAACTGTTTGGTGACACGTATTAACCATTGCCGATGTCAGTAGTTGAACAGTGTGTACTTTTTCTACCTCAATTTTGGAGAAGTCTTTACATTTACTCCGAAGGGATGTTGCATTGTTTTGTAATTATTTTTAATGTGTCAAGTCAGTGTTCTCCGAAAGCTCTGTCGTTGCTCTGTTTGACTGCTTTGTCACTACCTTCATGACACAACCTGGAGAAGCAGCAGAGCATATCATCACTTTGTAAATAAAGACACACTTGGTTTGAATGTCATTGATCATCTTCAGTGTTTCAGATGTCAAAATTATGCAAGCATAACTAACTTGAATAACTAGAGGAACTGACAGAGATCTCACTCCTTTGATTTGATTCAGATGTTTCCCTTCAGATTTTTCAAACAAGAGACAGCCCCTACCATTGCTATCTAACTCACAAAACATCTCCTCATCAAAGGCCTCTGCACAAATGCATCATCCTCACAGGCGACATCAATAGTTCCATCAGGAAGAATAAACATACACCTTAAGGCTTTGCTGGAAGCCTTTGAAAAATTCATGGCATTTCTTGAAAAATTAGCACAAGGACCATGATGTTTCCTGCTACAGATGGAGGTGACCCAAAAAAGATCTCTTTTTTCTCTGCATGCTCAGAGCAAAATCTTTTATTCAGAGTCGGGGTGACAGCTGTCTGGTGCTTTTTAAGACTCAACCTGTCCTTTACCCACAGAGAAACAAGGTAGAGAGTGACATGCAATATGCGCCATGACTTCTGGCCACAACGTTTCTACTTTAAATACAACTGAGAAAAAAATATGTGGTCAAAAAATATGAAGGTTATTGATAGCAACCAGTAGAACAAAGTTAATTCTGTGTGAATGTTTATCTGTGCAGCATGCAATACCACACTAATGGAGACCAAGTCATGACTGAAACCAGAGCAGACCAAAACTAGCACAAGTCTAGTGACTAAGTTAAGATGAAGACTAAGGCGAGGCAAAACTGTGAACTGTATCAGACTAGGGTTAATAGTTATAACCAGTAGTTGTTTATTTATGTTTATTTATCAATAAAATGGATATTGGGGAGCAGTTAAGACCGCACTAACCCAGACATGACGGACACAAGTTCAAAACCCAAATTTAACAAGATTCAGACTAAGACACTGTAAGTCCAGTGCATAGTAAATGTGTGGAAATACAAAGGAATATTTCTAAAACTCAAAAAGTGCAAGTCTCCAATCTCACACCAAAGCCACCAATGTGCAGTCTTCTTGATGGGACACAGTTTTCCATCAGAACAATGTCAACAACTGCATTCCTTTGTTTCTTATGGCTAATAACATTGTATGATTTAGTTTCAACAACATCAAAAATGAGAAATTTTGCTTTGGGTGCATGTTTATATGAATGTGACACATAAAAAACATTTGGAGGTCTGAGAGTTAAAATGTGGGTACAGGGCCTTGGCCAGTGTGTTGACATTTCGTTTTTGCACATGAAATAGCAGGCAGTCTTTGTGGACCTATGCGCACCCTCCCTCAAGACGTCCAGTCTCCCTGCAGCCATGTCAACAGGCGTTACTCTCGGGGAATGAGCAGCAGTGCGCCTGAGAGGATGCCACGCTGGCTCCCAAAGAGTGTCATCACTATACGGCCCAATGGGAAGAGATAGGCAAGGGTTTTAAAATTATGTCATATATTCAGCAAAGAAGGAGTGGGGGGGAAGGGGGGAGTCTTTCACATATGGTGCTCACAGGCCCAACTGGCAGTTCTGATAGCTGTGGGGGGATGTGAGGCTAATGGATGCACTTTAAAAAAATATTTTTATCCTGCCCTGCTAATTAACTCTGGGTAAGAGATCTAAAGGCATGTCAGTTTCACAATTCTTCTGAAAATAGAGGCCCACAGAAACCCATAGCCCGTCATCATTCCGGGTAAAATGCCTAAGAAAAAGCATACCCAAAGTTTTTATCCTTGTCTGGATTTATTATCTAAAAAGAAGGCTCCATTTGAGAGATATTGTTTAAAACATAGGCTTACAGAATAAGGACTTGACTATTACCATTTCAAATTTAAAAACAACATCTGAAGAAACAAGCATTTTAAAGATGAGAATGTAATCTTTTAAATGATATGCTGCATGTGCATATGCTCAAACCAGGCAGTTGTATTGAAAAAAGTTGCATTGTCCCTCTAGAGGGACATGGGAATATTAATTATATTGATAAAGATTATTGGGAATATTGATACTACTCAATCTTTTCAAGTCATTCCAAGGCATTTACAAACAAAGAAAGTTAGCCTCTCTCTGTCCTCCATCGGGCCAAATGATAACTGCCCATTAGTTTGACACTGGTGTGAGATGGAACTGAGGTAACACTTAATAACAAACATGACACCACCTACACAGACACAAACCACATAAACAACCAAAGAGCTTGTGAGAAAAATAGCTTTGGTATTACTTCCTGTCAGCAATCATTTAAACAATACCCAGACCAATAGCGCCTCACCTCTTGTAAATGCTTCGATAGATTGCTGTTTCAGCTATAAGATGGATCATATATTTACATAATTTGATGAATATTTTATCATTTACATACAATTGCCTATTTGAATTTAGCCTCAGCTGCTAGAGATCTTTCACTTACCTTTCCTGTGCGAACGTCACCCTCAATTCATTCAGACTGAGGAGCCATGTAAATCAGATTTGTAATGTATAGTGTGGGCTCATGTGTAGAAGTTATATGCTCAAATGTAATTGAACCATGACTGTAGCCTTGTCCCCCCCTTTCCAATCAAATACAGGCTATAAATACCCCAGTAAACATGTCAATTACGTGTTAATCCGATTTATGTGGTGTGTTCTGAAATATCAACTTCCTCCCACGGCCACTTCTAGCGGCCAATCACAGTGGAAGCTTCTACGCTGCTTCCTGCAGGATGGGCCTATGGCAAATTAACAGGCACTCTTATCAGTAACATGTCAAAAGTGACAGCCAAAATAGTTACTTTGCCTACTTTCTCTGGAGGCAGATTGCTGTAATTAAATTTTGTCATGCATGCTTTTTGCAAAGCTGCCAGCATCAAAAGGGACTGTACACCGGCCCCTGTACACTTCAAAGTGAACACAGAAGGTAACGCTGTGCTGACGTCGTATTGATTTTACTGCATACATGTTGTCTTTTACTCTCAAAGTGGAGTATCTGACTGTTGACTCATCGCCTTGTATTTTCACACATGTTGATTACACTGGCTGCCAAGGATCCGAGCCCTCCCACACAGCACTGAGGCACTCCATTGTTCTGCCCAATATCTGTGATAAATATCCAAGAGTAAAAGAGTGCAGCAGAGCAGTCCATATGTTGTTTTACTGTGATCTCCAAATTATTTTATCTTGCTATTATTAAAGCAGAAGCACTTCCTCTTATTTTTTAAGTGATAGGCATGGAAGGCTATTTTTCCCATCTTCACCATGCAGTAATAAATCAGCCATTAGTTTGTCATTAATGTGCAGACAGGATATTTTATTTTATATAATTTAGTTTTGTCTTGCCATATATTGTTTTGGTCTTGTCTTGTCTGAAATGGCGTTGACCTTTACAGTTAAGATTGGTATGACAGTTAGGAGGAGGCCCCGGGGAAGACCTAGGACACGCTGGAGGGACTATGTTTCTCGGCTGGCCTGGGAACGCCTCAGTATTCCCCCGGAAGAGCTGGAGGAAGTGTCTGGGTGTCTCTGCTTAGACTGCTGCCCCCGCGACCCAGCCCCGGATAAGTGGAAGTAGATGGATGGATGACTTTTAAAACTCCCACTTAATGGAAATGCTGCAGATACTACATATGTCGGGATGCTTTAAAATTAATCTGAAAAGATTTTGTTGAATGTGTTTATAACAATTGTTTTATGACATATTCTATTATAATACAAAAAAATATATTTTAGTTGTAGCATTGTTTGTCCATTTTATGTCAGTTGAATTTCAATTATATTTAGCCAACCTGTTTGAGATGGAAGATAATAGACTGCCTTTCACATCAACTGTCTTAAAACAACATATCGTTTAAAAACATTGCAAGGAAAGATATCATTCTTAGAGGGTAACTGTCTGCTAGATGCAAAAACATTTACCATAATGAGATACATTTATGTAAAAAGCTTTAAATCTGTTCCTGAGTAAGTACTTCAATGGACTTTATAAACTTAATTACCTTTTTGTCTAAAGCACTCACGCTAAAAGCCACATAGTCCTTTTTTAAGATGCAAAAGAGGCACATACTTTCCCTAAAAAAAATGAGACTTGATCAGAGTTTTTTTTTTTTTGCTTGTGCTTTGTTGCATTATCCGGTTATTAAACACTGAACAATATTTGTCCCTTTAGTATAATGTTCCAGGGAAGCAATTAAAATGATCATGCACTGGATGCTCCCCACAGATTTGGAAAGCTAATTTAGGCTAAACAAAGCTGATCCACAATAGGCTTTTACATAACTTGTATGTAGCTTCCGGTCCTGACAAGAACAAGTTAACTTTAATTGGGTTTGAAATTAACATTCAAATATATTCATAATATTCTAACGCAGTAGTCTTCTTTTAAGTAAAAAGGCCACTGCTCTCCATTAGGGCTTTAGCATGTATTATCTGACAGAAGGTATAGGACACACTCATTTGCTTCTAGTGTAGTTTCTAGTGGCGTCTAAGGGTGATAATGCAGATTGCCATTCCACAGTTCACACCTCTCCTTTCTGCAGCCTGTGAGCACTTAAAAATAGGAACAATATCAGTTTTGTTCGTCATTAACCTTAACTTTCATATACAGTATGATTGTATGATTGCGTGTTAAAAAAAAAAATATCTGAACGCTTTTGCAGACAAACAGTAAGAAGCACATTCCTGCAGCTTCACGTTCCTTGTCTTAACACACATGCCTTTCATAAACTACATTGATCTTGTGTTAAAGTTTGTCATCTGACCTTTTTCCACTGGGTTTTCTCATAGACGGTAGCATGCCTATAGAAAGGGTGTAAAAGGGCAAGCTGCAAGAACACCATGGGTTGCTTCCAAAAACAACAGTCTGCACATTGTCTTTTCGAGTGTTTTTTAAGAAAATTATATAATAGTGAAAATGTTTTCATTTTGTTCAACTGTATACACACAACGCACCTTTAGGAACGGTCTCAAACACAACGATAAGGAGTCAGTTTGTGAAGTGAGTGGCAGGGTGTTAGTGAGTCCTGACGGTGAGGTGAGGTAGACTGCAGTAGGTCGAGGTGTCCCTGTGGCGTCAGAGCCACTTAGAGCAGCAGTCAATCCGCACCTGCTTCTTGTCACTGCACATTGTTCCTGATCAGTGCGGGCCCTGGTGCTCTTAGCTCTCTCATCCTGACATGTGGACTGACTGCTCTCCTGTCTCAGCTCTATTTCCTCTCCAGGACTCCCAGAGTGCACTGCCCCCAGAGTCACTCGTGTTTGGAAAGACATGACAGGATAATCTCTCTTTGAATGGTCCTTTTCTCCGCATTTCAGTTTCATGTTTCTGGGTTTCCATTTTTAAATATATCATTAGCACAATATGCAGGGTTTATTTATGAAGAGTTCACTCAATCCTCACACTATGGGAATCTTTTTATTCCACTTCTATGGGTTCCAAAACAATGGGAAGGTAAATGTATGAATTTGGGAACTTTGGGATAACATGGGAGGGATTTCTCTAAATCTGTATAGCTTTCCTCCAATCATAGTAACACAAGAAAGTACAACAAAGGAGCAAAAAGACTAGAGTCATGTAGAGAAAGAATGGTGCCACATTTATTGGCAAACATTCTCCTAAAACTGAAATTTTCAGAGCAGAGCAGACCCCTTTTTCGGCAAATGTTGGAAATGATTGAAAAGGGGCTTAAGTTGTGTGATACAAAAGTATAACTAAAAAAAACTATGTGGATCATGATTTGCTTCAAAGACTAATCGTGCTTGTGCAGTCAAAATGCTTTCCCTTTAAATCCATGAAATCTCAAATCCAAAATTTATTTTACCTGGAAAGTCTGCAATGTGAATATGACAGTAGACATCGCTATTTTATTACCTCTCCTGGAGACTGTACATTTAGTTATCTGATGACAAAAAACACTAAACAACTATACACAATGTGCTGTTAGCATACACACAACTGCCCAATACTGAGACACCTTAAATAAAAACCGGGCAAACGTGGATAACAGAAATATATGTATGTGGGTAATGGTAAATTTAAAGCATTGCATTGGATGAAAGAAAAGGACTGAACCTTTACAATGTTGTCTAAATCAAAATGGAGAAAGAAAAAGAAAAAGAAGGATGAACACAGATACACAACATTCTAAGAAACCTTAACAAAGCAGAAATCAATAGAACTCTATTTGTGTAATATAATCAATATACAGACAAAACTGTCATATTAACACTAGCTGGTTTATGTTTGTTTAAAAGGCAGCACTGAAGCAACAAAAGTTCACTTAAAGACCATTGCTAATATTCACACCAGTGGTTTTCTGTAAGTTTGTCATTCAACTGTAAGATGTGTTTATACAGATATATGTGGCGTTATAACCCCATGTTTTTGATCAAATGAGATAATAAGTCTTTCTATTCCCATTTTGATTGTTTTGACAGTATCTAGAAGTTGTCGTGTCACACGCTGTCTGTGTGGCCTGTATGCATGACGTTTGTGTAGGTAGTCTTTAGAGACTCTGGTGAACACAACTCATGCAGTCCGAATGACCTTCAGAATATAGCATCAAAGGTTGGATTCCGCTTCCATTTTAAGATTTCAATGCTCACTGACACAAGAGGCTGCATCTGCTGGCTTCAACCTTCATGTGGCATCCAGCAGCTCAGGGACTATTGATTTAAAAATACATGGCCATTCAATAAAACCTGAAAAAGCCATTTAGCTAAAGTCTAATTTTGATCATGCATGCCTCTTTGCCCCACAGGTACGCGTAAAGAATTATATCGTTGACCAAAAATAACCAATTGACTCATTGTTTTGGGTTAACCTGCCAGCTTTCTGCACAGAGTCTTTCATAAAATCAATAGCACTGTAGCCCTTTACT
Organism: Neodontobutis hainanensis; assembly: GCA_024349245.1. NCBI lineage: Eukaryota > Metazoa > Chordata > Actinopteri > Gobiiformes > Odontobutidae > Neodontobutis > Neodontobutis hainanensis. The sequence continues at coordinate 3,880,190 of JALDNG010000043.1, read as the reverse complement.
TGCGTCAGAAACTCTCAGTTTTTTCTCGTTTGTCTGACATTTATCTGAAGTAATCTCAAAGGCCCATGCTACGTACGACAAGATATTTTTGCAATAAAACTTCTCAGTGTTTAATAAGTGTAGACAATCTTGCAATTATGATAATTTTGTTAACAAAATTTTGTTATTTTAGTAACAACGATAGCAAATGTAGAAATGTTACTTAATCCTAGTCTATTTAAATGTACCAGACAAAAAAAAAACCCTATTAATGAATCATGCTCATTCATCTCAGCTACGCTTCCTATCTGTTTCCTCAAACTACCAGAAGGCCGAGGACAGCATCGGACTACGTATCTAGCAATTAAGATTTATTTAAGATATCCATCTGCATGCAAGAGGCAAGGCTTGCATCGAAGACTCAGTTTAGCAGAGAGTCTTTGTGTGGATATCTTGTATTGCTCACCCTTTAGAGGACAGCCAGGCTCTGCTTGAATGGGTCAGCTGACTTGTGCTGCATAATGCCCATTTGATAACCATCAGTGCTCTAAAATCAGCTAATATGGCTGTTATTATGTGGGAGGCATTTGGTACAGATACCATGGATACCACTATGCATCTGTCTTATTTGATGTCAAACATTATTCGACAGCAGGGCTTGTTGTGATTTTTCTGTTGTTCCAGATGGTAAGGCTCAGACCAAAAGCATGTGCATATCCTGTTCAAATGACAGAGGGTTAATTATGTACATGACAGACATGAATAATTCATGAAACACAACTGACACTAAAGAGATGCGGGGAAACAATGTGCATGTGTTCAGCTTATTTTCTCAGAATTCTGGGAATCTTGGGCATTAAATCTTTAAGGCAGAAATGTATAAGGATTAAAAGCTAGCACTAATGTTGGTGGCTGGGGGCAATCTCTCCATCAGCAACTCTAGGTAATGTGTCAGTTAAGTAACCTGAAACGCAACAAGAGTGTTTAAAATTAAGAGAACAACAATATAAGAGTGTAAAATATATATAAGCTACAGCCTCACATAAAATAATACACAGTTTATGGTGGCACAGCACACAATACCATGAAGTTTCTGCTAGAAGTGTTCAGGCAAATGCTTTAGATTGTGTGGACAGTGATAAGAGTGTGAGAAGTCCCACTGGAAGTCTCACAATGCAAGCTGTCTGGCAGTTGCAGTAGACACAGATTGTCTAAAAAGAGAAGTAGAAAATTCTATATAGCTCCAAATGTCTGGCTAAAAATAATAATGCATGAATAAAATAGTTTAGCTGATTAGAGATTAGAGGCAGCAACTAAAAAGAAGCAGTGAAATATGAAGCTGATCGTAAATTCAGCATGGTAGACTTCTCGAATCAGCTTGCTCACCTGTCTGTCTCACCCAATCACTGCAAAACTGACCACATCTAAAGCCCTCTCTCAGCTCGTGCTGCAACGCTTCTTCACCCCATCGTCAGCCGGGGACCACTTCTCAGCACCAGCCCTTGCTCATCCTCATCCTTTCACCACCATCAGTGTCTTGGCTCCGGGGGGAAGACGGGTAACTCCTGCCAGGGTCAATAAACATTGCATTAATGCATCCATTATGTGTCATGTGTTTGAGTCTCTCCAGGTTGAAATCACAATTGTCTAGTAGAGCAGCAGTAGCCCAGTGAAGAGCTCTTCCAGTTTAGATGACAGAACATGTTTGAGTTGCATCATCAAAACAGGATGAGCCGTTATCACTATTATCAAATATAAAGACTGTCCGCATTTATGGCTTAAACTTGAAAAGGTAAAAGGATAAAGGTATACTTCATTGCTTTGTACAAGGCTCTATGAGATAGGCTACTTATGGGGCTAGGGATAGGTAAAAAAAAAGCAGAATCTTTGTGGTGTCTGTTCGGTATTGTGGAAAATAAAACAATACAACAAAACACTGTCTAAACCAAATTTTGGATACTTTCCCAGCAAATATATATATATATATATTGAGGGAGGGAGAGAGAGAGAGAGAGAGAGAGAGAGAGCGAAAGAGAGAGAGAGTGAGTGAGAGAGAGAGAGAGAGGGAGGGAGAGTGAGAAAGAGGGAGATAGGATATATAGATATATCATATCTTTGGACCACATTTTTAAAGGACATTGAATAGTTTGTTTAAGATACAGTTGTGCTAATACGTTTACATACCCTGGTGATTTTCGACTGATAAAGTGCATAAAAGTTTATGGTTTGAATGGCTACTAAAGGTAACCATCCTCACCTGTGATTTGTTTGCTTGTAATCGGTGTGTGTATACAAGGTCTCTGCATCTCTCATCCAGTGCTGCACTAATGTTTCTGTCTGAGTCATGGGAAAAGCAAAATAATTGTCAAAAGATCTGTAGGAAAAGGTAATTGAACTGTATAAAACAGGAAAGGGATATAAAAAGTAATTTAGAATGTCAATTAGCAGTGTTCAAACTCTACTAAAAAGTGGAAAATGAAGGATTCTGTTGAAACCATACCAAGGTCAGGTAAACCAACAAAGATTTCAGCCACAACTGCCAGGAAAATTGTTCAGAACGCAAAGAAAATCCTACAAATAACTTCAGCTGAAATACAGGACAACAAAGGTTGTGTGGCTGTTTCAAGATGCACAATAAGGAGGCACTTGAAGAAAAATTGGCTGCATGGTCTAGTTGTCAGAAGAAGAAGCGATTACTATGCAAATTTTACAAAGCATTCCGCTTACATTACGCCAAGCAGCACAGAGACAAGCCTCAAAATCACTGGAACAAAGTCGTTTGAAGTGATGAGACCAAAATTTAACTTTTTGGTCACAACCATAAATGTTACATTTAGAGAGGAGTCAACAAGGCCTATGATGAAAGGTACACCCTTCCTTTTGTGAAACATGGAGGTGGGTCCCTGATGTTTTGGGGATGTGTGAGGTACAAAGGCACAGAAAAAGATGAATGCAGCATGATATCAGAAAATACTGGCGGAAGATTTGCACTCATCAGCCCGGAAGCTGCGCATGGGACGTACTTGGACATTTACAACATGATAACAACCCAAAGCACAAGGCCAAGTCACCCTGTCATTTGATCGGGGTCATTTGGGCAGTTTCTGTTGTCATTATGATTTAAAAAGAGTAAACACAATTGTTTGACAATAAATGGCTTCACCCAACCACTAACTACGAGTGAACACAAAGGCTTCTGTGTTATCATTCATATTCTCTGAAAAATGGCCCACAAAAAACAAAACTCATGTAAACTCATGAGCAAAACTGTATAAAGTATTTCAAATCCTTTATTACCAATGGCTTTGTTTGTTTGTTTCTGCAGTATATATTTTAGCTCCAGTGTCAATGCTCCTGCCAGTCTCTCCAAATGACTGGCAGGAGTGTGCTGTACTACTGTAATGTAAGAATTTATTTCAACCACTTTTACAAAATATTAAACTGTTCCCATAGGTCTTCATAGCATTAAAATTATATGCCAAGTCAACTATGCTACTTATAAAAAAAGATACAAAATAATAATAATAATACACTCAAATCTTTAGTAATGACTACTGGCTTCTGACAAATAGAAATATCACAGCTTCTTTCTTGCTTGGTTAGAGACATAATTGCACCATGTGAGGAACAAAACACAAAAGAAAAGTCACACTGAATCATCACTAAATAATAGTAATAGGTGTCACAAAGCAGCCAAACTGCCAATTATTAATAACAAAAACTTTCAAATTATCACTCTCAAAAAGGTGCTACAAATCCTGATCTCTCACTGCGAGCTAAATGATGATTTCTCCCCTGTGATAGGGAGCCAAGTGACCAAATACTAAGAAGGATGAATCACACCATTGCCTCGAAAAATAGCACCTCTCCATTTTGACACCCTCAGTTTTCACACGTTACTAGATTCAGAAGTAGCATAAAATAATGACAGTTTGATATCTGCAATGTTCATAAAGTCTGCTGTTCTCTTGCAGGTCACTCAGCTCGCTGTGAGGTAAAAGACAATCAGCTCCCAATGTGGTAAACAACAATAAACATGCCATCAGCAGAAAACGTGACCCGACACGCTCATTTCAAAAGCTAAGTTCAGCTGCACTTTCTGTAAAATACATTAGGGAACAAAAGCTAAATGTGCAGTCTGTGGCTTTTTAAATTTCATTTAGGGAAAATAGTTTCTCCTAATGACACATTCTTAAAAAAATATTTAAGACAATTGTTGGAATTGCATAGGTCACATGCTGAACTCAAGGCTAGAAGTTTAAGGCAAGATTTAGACTTTAGTTTATTAGTATTTTGCAGTGCATGAAAACATATTATCTTTTTTATCTATATCTTTCATATTTATCTTTTCTATAGCCGAAGCATCAAATATGGCCACAAAAGTGTGCAAACGATTTCATATTAGCTAAATCATTCAATCTGTGAATGCAATTGCATGAAAACTATGCCTTGAATAACACTTTTCAATCCCTTGAGAGTGTGCCCTGTGAATATATTAATGGAATATTTTTTCATTTAGTTTTGCAGTTGAACTGACAAAATAGATTTTCAAACTAAACTTTGATAACAGGATTCTGTCAGGTGCCTTTAAGGCTAGTAGGCAGACACAGCTCACTATTTTTAACAAAACCAAGCTTTAGTCCCCAGGCTTTATTAATAAATGTGCTGTCTGTCAGACAACCAACAGCTAATATGTAGGTGCTTAGAAATGACGGGCCTGTCCCTGGGAGGATGAAATCTTCATTAAACCCCAATATGTGAAGCTTTGAACTCACATTTACGCAGCTCTATTTAGAAGTGGATCTCAGAGGGTCAAAATATACAGGACGTAGTCTTCAGGTGTCAAATGTGGGCATGTGCCATAACAGCTATCAACTATGTAACTGCAGTGAACTTGTTCTAATAATAAACTTATTAAACTTATTATTTAACTTAAAACTTAAATTATTTGTAATAATTGCTTTGTCAATGAGAAGTGTCATTCATTGTGTTATCTATACACACCACACTACTACAATGGATGTCGAAATACTAAAAGCAGTGCTTGGTATTTGCTTGTGTCAGAGCCTCTTGTACTCATACGCAATCTCACATACTGCCAAAGAAATACTATACTTAATGTAGTGTAGAAGTTTTTAGGGTCCCCTATATAGTGTTGTTTTGAAAGATATTCCTGCAATTAATAATGCTTCCTGTCTGGTTACGTATTAAATTACATATACTTATAGAATAATCTGTAACTTTGACTTCCTTTACAGAGATACAGATATTTGGTGTGATTGTAGATGGTAGTTTTTAAATCATTTGTGCATAAACTTACAACATGCTACTGGCTAGAAGAGCATCTTGCCTGCTTGTTCTCTGTATAAATATTAATCTTTTAAAAGCTGAAATGAGCTGCAGCTGGCGAGACGTGTGGTTCATACACTTGTTGTGGGCAGTCAACTTGTACCACTTCATACGATGGTTGAGATATACGGGTCAGGAGATATGTTCTAATATTAAACATAACGTTGAACATATTTTTTGTATCACATATGCCAAAAAAGGATGTGTAGTAAAGATTAACATATCAGCATCTTAAAAAAAACAAAAAAAACCCAAAAGAAAACAGTGGCTTTGGTCCTCTTGGCAGCATCCTTCACATTGAGGCTAATTTAAAATTTACATCCTAATCATTTTTATGAAAAGCGACTTACAATCAGAGCCCCTTACATAGACAGCAGTTGTAATCACAATAACCGTTTGTTTAATGAAATTGCAAGGAATAATAAAATAACACCAGGCCACTGTAAGGCAGCAACGACTGAGAGAGCACATAGAGGACAATGTCAACAGTACAGAGGTTTTCATTTATTCATGTATTTATTTGAGCAGTTAAATTAATGCTACACGGTACACTGGTTATGCACTAAAATTATACAAACATTATACAACATTTTAAATCTACATCGAACTACAATAACCCTTCCTCAAATACATAGTCTAAATATTTTTTGTTTATACATTTTTGCTCCAGTGATGGGCTACCCATTATTTCCTCATCTAACCCATTCCACAGCTCTACCCCACCCTGAGTGATTAACATTTAAATTTTTCCTTGCAAGTTATATATTTTTTAATATTGTTTGGAATCAATAAATCATTTGCATAGTTTAGACAGAATCGTAATTTTTTTTTGTGACCTTAAAAAACTAAAATAATTGAATTTGTATTTTCCCTAAACCCAGCATTACCGTTCTTATAGACCTAAAGTATGAAAAAAGAATTTAGGTTTATTTTACAAGTGTTTCTCCAGAACTCAGTAGTTGATGTACGGTGTTTACAATAGTTTAGAGAATTTTATGATTCAATATATAACTTGATTTTTCCATAATTGCAATACCCGTTTTGTTACTATTATGATACTAGAGTATTTGTTTAATTCAGTTGGGGTTAACATCTGAACAGTAAGATATGCAAAGCTTTCACTCTGTGTTATTCATATCCTGAGCACGAATACATCCAGCACACACATGAATATTTCTGTGGAGTCCTGTCGCCTAATGAGAAAACATGATTGAGGTGCACACACATAGGAATGAATAAGTGACTGGAGAATGGATTTCCTGCCACCTTTCCTGTCCTATAATCACTCCTGGATGCTGCATTTCAATATTTCAGATACAAGCTGCACAGGATGTCAAAGGCTGTACACCCAATCTCTTCATGGATTAACTGTAAATTTCCTAAAATAAAAATCTGATTGCACTCAATCTCTAGATGGTTTCCGTGCAGTCACCATTCATTTCAGTTCACAAGTGTTTTTCCACGTTTATATTCGTTAAAGTGGAGCTTTAGGCGATATGATTGCACAAGTTGGCTTGGATTTTTGAAATGTTTAAGGCAAATCGAATTTTCAACACAATATAAAGCAGTGTAAAACGCCGGCACAAAAAAACATGCCCACATAATTTGTGATATAAAAGTGAAAAGGTTTAAAAAAAATGTATAATTTAATTCATTATCCATCGAATAACTCATGCCAGCTGCCCCACTCCTCACCTGGAGACTGTCCCAGCTTTACCTCTGGGGTTCCCAGGTTTTCAAAGCTGAGAAGAAAATGTCTCTGCAGACAAGTCGGTCATGCTGTGGTCATGATGGTCCAATTACCACACAGTATCTCACGGGTGTCAACCAGAAATTTTACGTCTGCTACACTAACACCTGCAAAACTTACATTAGAAAATCTGAATTAGGAATGCAACACCATCAGTCTAATGCAGTTTGGGCGACAAATGTATCTCACATTGAAGGTTAGTTAGATTTGGTTGTAAAAGATTTAGATATCATTCGATTTTTAAGATCTGTGTTTTTAAACAGATTGTAGCATGCCTTGAAACTCACAGTTACACAGTGGAGTATCTGTCAAACCAGGTTCATTCTGCCGTAAAAGGAGGGTTTGGTTTTCCTTTATGTCAGTTTTATGTCAAGAAACCTCAAAAAAGATTTAATGGTAAATGGCATGCATTTATATAGCGCTTTCCTGCACACTTCTCGGGCACCCAAAGCACTTTACATCGTGCTTCCACTCACCCCATTCACACACATTCACTCCTGGGGCAGACAGAGAGGAGCTGCCACACAAACAGCGCTCAACCTTCTCCTACCACCACCAAACACACCTCCACAGTCACACACATTCATACACCAGTGCTACGGACACTGGGAGCAAGGTAGGTTAAGTGTCTTGCCCAAGGACACAACGACAGTATGAACTGTGGGGAGAGCGGGAATCGAACCTACTACCTTCCGGTTGAAGGATGGTCGCTCTACCACTGAGCCATTACAGTCCATTTAATGCTATTGTTATAAAAAAAAAAAAAATTTGGCTCCATAGACTGGGTTAAAAGGTGACACAGTGTTGCTTCAAAGTACTGTATCATTTATTGCGTTTATGGCATTTCAAAATCCATGCACAAAGTACAGCTATAAATGCAACTCATTCCAGTGCCATAAGATCTATAACAAATAGGGCTTTGTGAAGAAACAACTACGAAATTAATGTCTTTGCCAAATCACACTTAGGTTAATGTAGCTATAATACACAATATAAAGTGAGCAAAAAAAAAACCTAAAGAATGCAATGGAGCAGAATCCAGATTGTTGATCATTTTTACTGCAGTGTCTCACTCCGATGAATAAATGACTGTATTGCTTCTGTAAACCTTTTTTTTAAATTGCAAGGTGACAATTCAAACAGGAGTCTTCGAGCTTAAAAAAGCAGAGTGGTTTGCTTGTCAGAATGAACAGGAAAATTACAAGGGTAAAATTGTAAAAAATCCTCTGGGCTAAAGAAAACTACACCAATCTTTACAGGCAACATGGATGTCACATAACATAGCCTCCACATTTTATAGCATACTAGTTTACGTTCATGCATACATACTGCTTTGATATTTAACAAAATGGTAAGCAGTCATGTTTTTGTGTTTGTGTATATGACCATAATATCTGCTCATTTCCCAAAGGAGACACTTAAAGTGTAACTAAACCAATGACAGTATATACTATGGATAACTTCTGCCCATTGCTCCCCTATTCAACGATATTGTCGTTATGAAAGAGCAATAAAATGGCGGTTACATCCGGGCTTTTCTGCTTTTACTCCATAGTAAAACAATAGTTTTTAGATAGCATAATTGGACATATTAATCAAAAATTAACGCCCCCCAGAGTATTCACATAGTAAAAACTTAGCTGTAGAGACTGGAGCTATGTTTGTACCAGGCTGTAAACAGGATTTTTACACTTGTAAAGTTGTCATTGGATTTCTACTTATATTTCCGCTTTTGGAGCCTGCCCTCTGGTGGACGGAGATCTATTGTATACTGACTATAAAACTTTCCCTAAATTGAGATTACTGTTGTCATGACAACAGTGGACGTGCTAAAGGAGTTAAACCCCTTAGGCCTTGTTTAAATCCAACTAAATTGACTTAAGACCTGTTTGGACCATTATTTTAAGGAACAACATTTTGGCTTAGTCCTACCTCAGTTATTTAGGCCGTTTTAAATGAAGTGCTGCAATATTCATACTGGATTAAAATGACCCCAGTTTAAACAGAATTACACTTTTATTAATCTATATCTCTAATAATACTCACTGTAAATGACCTTGAATATAAGAGTACTGTGCTGTGGAGGTACTCAGTGAGAAATCCCTGCTCTTGAATATTGTATTGAATATGTAATGTTTGTCAATGAAGAGAATGACTCCATTAAAAACTCTATTCACTCAATCTAAAGTCTTTAACCTCTTCCTGTTTTAAAACCCTTTCTTTTCTTTATTTCCGGGTGGCTACGGCCATGAAGTTTATCAATAGCCTGGGCATCATTCACGGAGACCTGAAACTCGAGAACATCATGATGGTGGACCATGCCTCGAGCCTCAGAACCAAAGTGATTGACTTTGGCGCAGCTCATCCATCAGCGGTTGTGACACACGGGGACATCATCCAGACCCCCATCTACAGGTATGACCAGGCTCACCTAAATGACTTATAAACCACTTAGATTGGAGTCATGATGTAATGGGTTTGTTTGTGGTCTCATAGGGCTCATGAATTGTTCCCTGCCGCCAAATACAATGAGGCCATCGACGTCTGGTCTCTCGGCTGCAATGCGCTGGAAATGCTGACGGGACAGATTTTATTCCCAGGCATGGATGAAGACAATATAGTGAGGATTAGTTTTTATAAACATTTAAACATAACCCATACTAATTCATTTAACAGAGCATGACTTTTACAAAATGTATCCAATGTATGTATCTTAGTATTTTGTTTTTTATTTATTTTAGTTGGTTTTGAACAGGAGGCTTTTTGAATAAAGAAATATATTGTCGACAGGTGAGACACATCTTCAAAACAGAGGGGACTCCTCCAAATCTGGTGCTGCGCCGAGAGGAGTACACAAAGAGGTACTTCCACCAAATAAAATCAGAGGAAAGCCTGTGTGGAGACTGAAGGTACATTACATTTAAATCTGTTGTGTATTTTAATAAGTCACTCGTTTCTTCTCTTCAGTCGCGGTGGAACAGACTCAGTTTCAATGAGAGGGTGACAGCTTTGTGGACTTGCACCGCCTAAGATTTGGTCTTATTCAATATTTTAAACAAAGCGAATTTCAGAGACTTTTATTTAATGGTTCATTTGTCTTCAGAGAGTCCTTATTGATTGACAGGGAACTGGACTGGCAGTACTTTGTAGACCTGATCTCAAGGAGCAGCCTCTGCACAGGTCTGTGAGAGGACCAGGACTAGAACAGGACTAAACCAGGACTAGAACAAGACTAAACTAGGACTAGAACAAAATAAGACATGCTCAGTCTTTTTCCTAAATGTCTCTAGAACTGAGGACAACCAGGCCTCGTCCAGCAGTTACGGCAGTGGCTCCAGGAAACGGAGCCAAGAGGACGTGGAGGACACGAACGGACTAAGGTTTGTATGGAACATAAAACTTCTAAATCATTCTAAAGTTTGGTTTCAAGTAAAAGATAACACTTGTCCGAGTAGACCAGGACCCGTTCTGCAACAGGCAGGAGTCAGAATCAGGCTCCAGGAAAAGAAGCAGAGAGGAGGAAGGAGAGGAAGAGAAAGAGAAAGGAGACAGGTTTGTGTTCAATATTTACTATAGTCTATAAGTCTATATCTAAAAAAAAAGGGACTAAACCAAGGACGGACAAACAAGGACTTAACCGGGACTAAACCAGGTCTAAAGTACTGTAGGTCTATGTCTAACCCAATCAAAAGACTAACCAAGAGTAAACCCAGTCCATATATAGGACTAAACCTGAGATTAAATCAGTTCAAACCCATAACTAAACCAGGTCTAAATCAGGACTGGACAAGACTAAACTGGGACTAACCCATGTCTACACTCAGAGCTAATTGTGGACTAAATAAAGTCTAAACTAGATCTAAACTATTTCTAGATTTAGGTCTGAACAAAAATTAAACCTAGTCTAAACTGGGTCTAAATCTGAATTAAACCAGGACTAATCTATTTGTAAAGCTAATCAATAGCTTTTCAATGACTGACTTTCAATGAAGAAAATATTTAATAGTGTCAGTAAAAGAAAGCTATTATAGACGCGTGCCTTGTTTGCAACGAGACAGTTTTAGAGGTATTTTCCCAGTTTCCATTTTAGTTCAGGCTTAGCTCTAAGTATAGAGCTATTTTAGAGCTGGGTTAGTCCTGGTTAGATCCTTGTTTAGTCATAGTTCAGATGCACTGACACTAACCTGGTTTAGCACTGGTTTAGTTCCAAATGTAGTTCAAGTTTAGTTCTGGTTTGGGACAGGTTTTTGTCCAGTCTTAGTTCAAAATCTATGTTATTCCGGGTTAGACCTGGATTAGGCCATGATTTAGTTCGGACTTAGTTTTAAATGTAGTCCTAGTTTAGTCCAGGCTTAGATTTATATCTAATTTTGGTTTAGACCTGGTTAGGACATAGATTAGATCTGAATAGATTTAGCCCTAAATTAGACCTTGTTAAGCACTAGTTTAGTCCTGATTCAGTTACAAACTTTTCTCAGTCTAGTCTTCGCTCTAAATCTTTCACTTTCTGGTGAAAACTGGGGTCAAACTGTTTCTAAACCAGTCCGTTTCTGGGACGTCCCAAACAGTTCGGCCATGGACGGTCGTAGCCCTTCCATCCGTGTGTGTGTCTTTATTTTGTCCCAGAGCAGCTGCAGCAGGACTTGCATTATGAGAGCAGTAGGAAGAACAGGACAGAGCAGATTTCAGCCAAACCCTGCACAGTGACAGAGAGATGGAGCTGCTGACCTCATCACGCGGAGGAATGACAAACTCAGTCCAACATTGAGTTCTGCAGAAGAAACAGACTGGAGTCACTGATGTTGAGATAAACTAAATAAAAAATAAACCTGAACTTACTTGAATATTTTTTGCTACACCATAATGCAATATTTTTGAGTTGTGTAATTTTTATTTCACTGATGCAACTAACTTTTCAGTTGCACCAATTTAATTTCAACATTTTTGTTTTTGAAAAATGCAATGTGTACTTAGTATTGTATTTTGTTATAAAAAAAAAAATGAGAGTGTCTTATTTCTGTAATAATAGAATTCAGATTTTAGAAAAATTTGTTTAAATATGTTCTCGCCATCACAGAATTGAAGATCACTCTTAAAATAATAATAATAACCTACACAAACAGTGCAAAAAGAAAAAGATTCTGTTCTAACTCTTATCAGTATGAGACATTAGAGCATTATAACATCTAATAGTTAATGATAATTTCATTTCAACAAAGAATTTACACTTTTACCATTGTAGTATTTTAGCTTTGTCAGCTTAGAGTTATGATGATATACCATATTAAAAGATTTTTAGCCATACACACATAATGAAACAATATAATGGATTTTTAAACAAACTATATGTGTAAAAAAGGGCCTTCATTATTAAACATGAGTCGATTAGATGTAGTCGGTGGACATCATCTAAAAATAGTTGTAAATTGTTGCAAAAAAACTGTCTTCACGGTAGAGACCAGAGCCCAGGTTCCGACAAATGCCTCAGAAGCTCACAATTCTTTGATTTGTAAACAAGCTATTGCTCTACTCACAAATAGAAATATGCACTGATGTTAATTTATCACTGTGTACTTAATTTGACATCCACAATTCATCCAATGCACCAAAGTAAAAGTTTTTGTGTTGCAGCTGCATGTTGTGTGGACTAAAACACCACTACACTGCTGCTGTGTAGTCCATTAATCACTCAATGTGTTGCATGTTTTCTTTCCCATCTGCTGTAAAGCTTGCTACTAGAGGCGAGTGAACAGCTGCACTGAAGAGGTTGCTTTGGTTTAGGAGTTGTTGAAAAAGGGAAGAGTGTGTTGCTCATGCCCTGTTCCCACGCAGATTTTCTCAGCTGCTGATACTTTGCCAGCTCCGATAGACAGAAGCAGAGATAGAACATCTCCTGAAGCAGACCATTTGAAAGAACTGGCTGAGAAACCACCATTGTCAAAGGGATTGCAGGAGATAATGGGAATAGATTTGAATGACTTTTTCTTCATTGTGTGGCTCGACAATTCATGGCTGTATAGGACCGTGATTGTCAGTGATGTGAAAAGATGTTAGGGATTCACTGCATCCTTCCATATGCCAGCTGTAGAAATATACTGTGGCAAGCTTTTTTTCTTTGGATGGACTGAGAAAACTTGAAGCCAACATTAATATATATCACTTCTTTAATCAATTACTTATTATTTTATGTATTATTTTGATTGCATTCATTGAGTTTCATTCATTATGAGCCACAAACAAAGGCAACTCAAAGTCCTGACCATAAACCATGAGCCAGGTCCCAGTTTCTGAAAACATTTATTGGAATTGCTGTTGAACAATAAGCTGGCTGAACTTTAGTTGAACTTGATCTGCATAAATTCATACAATTAGATGAGGCACTGCTTCTGCTGAGGAAACCAATTTCAATAATTACTTATCATTCTTTGCATATAGAGTAAGCGCTTGATTGGAGAAGCATGAACTGTCCACCTAGGAGCTATGAATGAGCAGGGGACAACATTTTACAACAGAATGCCCAAAGCAGTGGTTGAAAGAACCATGAGAAGAATGATCGTAAATTGTATGTTTTTTTTTAGAATTAGTTGGAAATGTGAGGCACATAAAGATAAACTTAATGAGAGGTAACATGTTTCATTGCTTCCTGTATTTTGAGGATTGGCTGTTGGATGCTTAAAAGAAGTTGCAGTGCTTTATGTGCACTAGAGAAGAGTGGCTATATTTGGAAGGGCAGTTCCATTATGAAGCTCACCTGGACGTTTCACAGGGAAGTGGCTTCTATTGAAAAGGTGGCCTCAGGAGTGGCACAACCCTCCACCCACACATCTCTCCAAAGGAGTTGGCCTCAGGCTTTACCTGGACTGCCAGCTCCACTCTCCCCTCACTTACTGTACCAACAAGCTTGAGCTCATACACTCGCTTGCTCACTCACAACTGTAATTACTGTCAAGGCAGGCTGTGCAGAGAAAAGCCTCTGAAGCCTCAAAGTGCTTCCAGTTGGCTCAATGTCCAGATTCACTTAAGTCTGTCTATTCTGGGAAATATGGGCTGGTCACAGAGTTTAAAAGACTGATGTGCAGTTGGCTGCACAGAGTTTCAGAGTTATTAATGTTTGTATTGTTTCTTGTATAATGCTGCTACCGTCTTTAATATGTAACTTTATCAGAATTCAGTTTGACTGTATACAGATTGCCTTCTAAATTTAAAGAAGGGGTTGACACAGTTGCTAACAGTTATTACACACAAAACCCAGCTTGTTCTGTGATGCCTATCTCAGTTACAGCACGTTGTTGATCCTACACTTGAGTGTGCTGCTGTTTTCATCTCTCACAGCAATTGACTCATCATAAAGTCTGTTTATTTAAGAACTTTGGGAAGCTGTGTGTGGGTGAGTAAATTTACTTCTCACATTTCTCTGCACTTGTCAATCAAACTTGTAACCTGCAACAAACGGCAATGTGATGTTCTTTTGCTCCTGGATACAGCAGTTTAAATTTAATTCTTGTGGGAGTAACTAATCCTCTTAGAAGACACAGATTATTTTGCTTCGAGATCATCCCTGTATTAATGGTGACATAACTGCAGACTACAGTATAAGATGGACCTTCACATTTAGTTGTTTACTTCTTGTGGATGTTGCCATTGTGGTGCCTCTACCAAACATTTTACAATAATGAGCAGAAATGGAAAAACTGTAGCTGAGGCAAGCGAGGCAATATGAGGTTTAATAAACAGCCAGCAGCACAAAGATGGCAGCACAGGGGCAGCTGTGAATCAAGGTCACTGCATGAACAACGTGTTAAATAAATATACACAAGTTAATAAAAATCTAAGAGAGGCTGGCTCAAGAGACCCAACCCACATTTGAACCAGACTGTAAATAGGTTTATTTCACTGTTGGGGTCTGTCGTTTCTTTGCAACCCAATGCATTTGGAAGCAAGGCCTTATAGAAAATGTTCATGTTACACTGAAACCCTGAGTTAGTGTCAACTTTATTTCCGCAGTATAGCATGCGTTACCACTTTATAGCTGGTACACTGTCCATTCTTAGAAAGAGATGCTGGTACCAGACTAAACCAAAAGTAAAGGCTGTCTGAACCCCAAGTAAGAGCTGACACAAGTGTGCAGGATCCAAGAAGACAAGTACAAACAGCTTTTCTTGATTAGGGTGAGCCCGTGGGCCGCTGGCACATTCGGTCCACATCAGAAAGTCAAACGTGGCACAGCAGCCAGCGCTGAATCATAGAGGTGAAACTAATGTCAGGCATCGGAAATGACAAGCCACCAGACCCCGAGCATCAACCTCTACATAAACTGTGAGCACACAAACAGGAGTCCTACCCACACTACTCTGTCACTGTCCCCATGTGATGACATTGATTCAAGTGCAACTCTAGCTATGTGATAGCTGTACCGTATTTAAAAGGCTGTGATATGTTTTCACAGCAGGAACCACATGAAAAAGTGTCATTTGAACTGGCACAGACCCATTTCCTGATGTGATCTGTACTTTATGTCCTGCTCCTCAGCAGTGTGGGAAAGTTGTCAAAGGCACTTTGAGCCAAAGTGAGGTAAATGTGTTTACTTCATGTGCAGAATATGATTGCACCACCAGCAGTCGAGCTGTGCAGTTAAAAAGAATAAATATATGGACTTCAGTTTTTGTCGCGAGGCAGAAAAAGACAAGAACCATTGAATTTAGCTTGTGATGTGCATGTGTCTTATGCATATGTCTGCAAGAGGACAAAGCACAGTTGAGTTACCATACATGCGACTCCCCATCATAAATAACAAAGTGTCACAACACATATTCATTCATTCATTTTCTTTCAGTTTTTCCCGTTATGGGTCAAGTGTAACTGGAGCCAATCCCAGCAACTTTGAGCTTTAGGCGGGGTACACCCTGTACACTGGCCAGTACATCAAGAAGGGCTGGAAGACCAATACAGATGCACACCATTAAAAGGAATTTTGACATCCAATAACTACTTGAGAAAAAAACTATTTAACTACATTTTGTACTTGTAATAATAAAAAAATACTATTCTGTTACTTATAATAAAGCACTTAAAAGAATACTCAAAGATAAAAGGTTACACAGTGGTTTATCCATCAGTCAACAATAATCAATCTAATCCTTTTACTGTAAATGACAAAACACAGAGGACAACATGCAGCATTAGAATATTATGCTGAGAGCTGAGTGTCCTCGTCCCTCTGCTGACTCCCACAGGGTTACATCAATGACACACTAGGAGCCTCCACCTCAGTCTGCAAAGCACATCTGGCATTTTGGAAACACAGGGATTAAGCCATTTTAGTTTCCACACAAATCAATTTCTGAAGAGAGGAAACACTTTTATGAACATCAAAACGTGACAGGATTCCATGTAAAACAGCTAAAATAACATGAATAAAGAAATATGACAAGAAGTTACAGCATTTCTCTGATCAGTCATCTTCAAATCAAGTTAGCACGTTCCCAAAATGTTGTAGCTTTGATTTCATAATCCCAACACAGGGAGCTGAAAGGAGGAATGATTATCACAGACAGGAAATTAATTGTTAGGGTGTTACACTCAGTGCTAGTCTCTCTGCCTACATGGTGTTTAAAAAGTGACGGCTTGGCCCAAATCGTCTTGAGAAAAGCACCCAAGAGCTTAGTATCAGACAAAGTGCAACCTAAGCAAAGACTGTTATTAATTCCAATGTGCTTTGAAGACATGTTTCTGGAGCTATGTTAGGTTACTTCAAAAGACAGGTTTCCATTAGTAAGCCAAAGTGTGGTCTATTTTTAAAAAACAGAAGTGTGTGAAATTTTGCATGTAACAAGGTTATCTAAAACTATTTATGCATGTTCACATTAACAAGCTAAGACAAGATATTATCAAGTTTGCTAAAAATAGCACCGCAGCACCCACTGTTACAATGTTCTGATGCCAGGGACTTTTTAACCTAGTTTACATTTGGTTGTGCTTTGATCTTTGTCAGTAAAACTGCAGAGGGTTTGCCATGTCAGTGCTTTCATAATAATCGACTAACATTTGGCCTGCGAGGGAACAGTTGAAGCACAAAGCAACATGACAACAAAAACGTTGTATATCAGCCGCACGCATAAATCTGTTTTGTTTTAGTGACCTTCCTGTTGGATTTATAGAAGCACGTCTTATCTCTAATATAAATGCTCTCTGAGGACAATAAAGTATGATTTAGCAGAAATTCTACAATCCACTCTTATCTTATCACCCCATCTCTAAAAGCACAAAGGTCTATTTATAAGCACACGGATTATTAATGTCACATTAATTTCAACCCTTTCACGCACAGAGGTCACTCCAATCGGCAGCAATTCAACCTCTTTTCTTGCCAATGTTTTCAGGAGCAACAAATTTCAGATATCCAGGAAATTGAATTTATCAATGATGCATTACCTTTGGACTTTTATGGTGTAATTACATTAGCTTAGCATAAAGCAATGTCAAAATAAAAGACAAAACAAAAGTCAGTTGTGTGACTATTTTTTAGCCATTTTTTATGAACAAATAAAACAAATGTATAAAAAAAAGAAGCAGACATGATTCATGATTCAAGTTGCGTGTCTAAGAACCATAAATCATTACAAGAACGTATATTTTTGGATTTTAAAGTTATCTGATGTTACTAGCTAGTTACGCAGTGTTATTTAAACTTTTTTTTTCTAGAGATTGAAATTCAAAGCTCTGATTGATTTTAATTTGTATGTCTTTAAGCAGGAGTGTCAAACTCATTTAGTTCAGGGGCCACATACAGTCCAATATAATCTGCAGTGGGCCGAACCAGTAAAATAATAATATAATAACCTATAAATAACGTCAACTATGTTGTTTTCCCTTGTTTTACAAGCTCACCCTCACAATTTAAAACTAATGCTGTTTTGGGCAATGGGGTGCCACAGAGGAAAATTTCAGGGATCATCAAGAGTTGACCTAAGGACCAAAGAGTGCTGGAGGATAAGTAAGGGGTCAACAGGTCAGTGATATACTGGGGGCCTGTCCATGCAGAGCTCTAAAAGTCAAGCCTAAAATTTCTTTTATCAATTTTGAATTTTACTGGAAACCAATGAAGTGAGAATAAAACCGGTGAGATGTGTGCCCTTCTGTTGGTTTCTGTTAAAAGCCTGGCTGCAGCGTTCCGCACCATTTGGAGACAATTCATGGAGGATTTGTTAAAACAAGAAAAAAAAGAATTACAATCGTCTAAACAAGGAGAAATAAAAGCAAGAATAATCATCTCCAAGTCAACTCTAGACAACAATGTTCTCAGTTTAGAAATGTTTCTCAAATGAAAAACAACTGTTTTTGACCAACTGTCTAGACTGAGACACCAGTACACCACAGCTCTTACATTCATTTAAAAATTACAGCTAATGTCTTCTATGTCATTTCCTCACTTTACAGTTTCTTTCCACTGGCCGATATTGTACACTCAGATCGGACAGTTCTGGCCCCCGGGCCACATGTCATAAGACCTGTGTCTTAAAGTATACTAAAAAGTTTTTTTTAATAAATAAATCTTGACTATGGTAACTTTTAAAAGAGGGTTAAAAGCATATACTTTTAAACAGTAGGGGTCCACTGTATAAATAACAGTAATTATACACTTCAGCCATCACTTTTTACCACTGATTGATAATGAAAATATATCAGTGAGGAATACTATTAGTGTAGTATTATTATCAGACTAATAATAAAATGTCCTTCACTTTTTGTTGAATTTTTGTAAACATTAAAGCTTGGAGACCCCTGTGGTACAGTCTTTTTACATAATTCAAACTGTCAATCTATGTTGACTTCCAAGCCATCAGTGCCTACTGTAAAATGATAGTTTCACATGTCTCATTTACATTAGAGCTATATCAGAGCAAACATTTTATAAAGATGGATTATATATAGCAGCCAGCAGGACCATAAACAACCGGAGCTATCTTTGCCACCCCTTCTCTTTCAATCCCTTTTAAGTGCTTGTCTGAATATTCATCAGCTGCTCTACCTACTTGAAGTTGCTCTAAAAATCCCCTTCTCTGTCCATTATTACTCCTCCAGGTTAAATAAAGGTATCCCACTGCATCTTTGAATGTTAAAGATAGAGGACAGTGCACAGGAGCTTCAATATCTAGGCGCATTGCTTTTCCCAACAGCTTATTGTGATGCTGTGGACACTAAGCCCTATTTATTTCAGTGTGTTTGGAATTTGGTGGGAATCCATCGCAGCTTGTTGTCATTACATAATGATATTTCTATAATTTATCTTTTGTTGCAGCTTAGTGAAGTCAAATGGTTGTAATATGCACAGTCCTGTCAAGTCTATTTCAGGACTATTGTCTGCTTCAGTGGCACTACTTTAGTGGTGAAGGTGTGGACCGGTGACTGTCAAACTGTCAGCCCTTATGAAAGCACTTCACAGCACTGAAATGTCAAGCCACCAGTTGAGAAGCAGAAAGAACAAGAAAAACAATGAGAAAAGAAAAGGTAATTACAGTCTTTAGGAATTCAATAAAGTTTATTTTAAAGTCAAGGGCAAAGCTAAATGAGCAGAAAAACCAAATAAAGCTCAATTAAATTGCTTTAAATGCTTAATACTAATGTAAATACCACCCTAATAAAGTCAAGACCAAGCTAAGAATTTCACCAACAAGATAAAGATTGAGCATACAAAGTCTGATTTTGCGTCCCTGTACAGATGATGCAAGCCTAAAGATACAGAAAGTAGGTCATTAGTCACTAGTATCAATCATAAGCGCCCAGTCTTCACAGCGACCCTGATTGATTGATATATGACCCTGATCAAAAGTATTTAACATCAATGACAGCTTGAAGTCTTTTGTGGTATGTTGTGGATGAGGCTCTTTATTTTCTCAGATGGTAAAGCTGTTTCTTCTATTCTTCTTGGAAAAAAGCCTCCAGCTCCTGTAAATTCTTGGGCTGTCTTGCATTAACTGCACGTTTGAGATCTCCCCAGAGACTTCATGATATTGAGGTAGCTATGTCACTTTCTGTTGAGAAAAGTATGCTGACCTATGACACTAATGTGGCTCAAAACTTGAGAGTAGGTAGTTGGTTCGATTCCCACTCTCCCCACAGTTCATACTGTCGTTGTGTCCTTGGGCAAGACACTTAACCCACCTTGCCTCCAGTGGCTGTAACACTGGTAATTACTGTAGAACAATGTAAGTCGCTTTGGATAAAAGCGTCAGCTAAATGAATAAATGTAATGTAAATGTAGTAAGCTTTATTCGTAAAATTTGTCTTAGGTCATAAAGTCACCAAGACTAGTACTTTTACATTAACATTTAGTCATTTAGCAGACACTTTTATCCAAAGCAACTTCCATTAAGGTTCCATTCACCAGTGTTACAGCTGGAACACCACTGGAGACAAGGTGGGTTAAGTGTCTTGCCCAAGGACACAACGACAGTATGAACTGTGAGGAGAGCGGGAATCGAACCGCCTACCTTCTGGTTGAAGGACGACCGCTCTACCACTGCGCCCCCCGGTACTAACTCCCAACCTTCACAACAACACAGTAACCTGCTTGCTTTTATTTTATTTAAAAAAAAAAAAACCTGAACCAATTTGGCACTGCAAAAAAAAAAAATCTACTTTCACAGTTTTATGCTTCTAGGTGATTAAACTGCTTTCCTGAATTGCACTCTGCAAGACCAAGTAAAAATGTGTTTCAAAAGGGGTTTCAAGACTGGCCTCAAGACCAGGATCATCCTTAATTGCACTTTCATAGTGTGCATCAATTGGCTGTGTGCTTGATGTGAAGAGACACAAAGATCTTGTTAAATTACAACCAGTGTTAATTAATAAAGGATTGGACACGCATTAAATATGCATTTTTAGCCATACACTTTTGCATCACAGACAGAGGCTAATAAAAGATGTCTTGCTGTGAAACCAGTGTCTCACTTTATTCAGCTGCTTCCCGAGTGGAGCTTTCAGCTGGAAGTGAGTCATTTGCTGCCGCTCTTGTGTGGGTGCTGCCGAGATGAGCCACATGACCCCAGCGCATGATTAATTAGCCATCATTATCCCATCTCCGCTCTCTTCACTAGATGCCATGCTTTTGTCCTACCGTTTATTGGTAATGTGAGTGGCACTGCCACCCGCCATTTGACATGACACAAGCAACATGGGAATGTGTTTATTTCAGGCCTGGCCCATGACTTAGTGCTATTTCAAATGACACTGGATATTTTACAAGGAGAAATCACAGGCCATAAGTTTTAGTAATAAACCATTAAACAGACAAACCAACCCATAAACCTCAGGCAACAAACCTTTGTGATGGGGATTTTGAAGTCAGTTAATGTTGTAATCAAGCTGCGACTATGCAAAAAATAGAAACTTAGGCTTATGGTTAGCTCTGGTCACAAAACAGCATTGTTAAGGTTATCCTGAATAATTTCATAGTATTGTTTTTTATAATTGAGGCACATCTTTACCAGATGTGCTGTGCAAAGTTATTGCAATAAAAGTATTTGGGGCATCACCAAAACACATTCTGCTAATTGAATCCAAATCTCATAATAAGATGAGAGATTAGAGAGACCGAGTGAGGGAATTACATAATTTATAATTACAACAAAATGTGGCATGGGCTGCACTAAAGAATCAAAATTGTGATGCTGCATTCCAATGTTGAGAATTTACATAAATTCATTCACACATTATTGTTGCCGTTAGTTATCAGTCATGGCACATGATATGTATAATCTGCTTTGGGAATAGAAATCAGTCTAAAGAACCAGTCTTAAGAAAATCTATCCAAATAAAAAAAATGAATGGACACACATCAACAGCTGTAACTGCCATGATGAGCATTTATTCTTAAGTGGCACTTGCTCATATACTACTACCTTCCCACTTCTTCTCTCACTCTCCTCACTTACGCATGACCCAAGATGTTCAAAAGCTCTCAGCACAGAAATCCAGTAACAGCAGCAGTAAGTCATGAGAGCTGACCCCTCTCTTAACACCTACTCTGGCAGACACACACCTTTTGATTACCTTTCATGTGGTGTGCAGCGGCCATCAGACACTCCAATTACATCGCCTAATGGAGCAGCCTCCTCTCCAAGACGCTCCTCTGTCCGGACAGGTGTGAGGCAGTGGGGAGATATACAAAGCCAAATTAGGCAAACTTAGATGGAAAACTTTTGTATTTTGAGATATATATTTATAAAATCAGGATTAAAGAGCTGTATATTTAAACAAACATCACTAACATGGGTGTCCCAGTCCCTCTGTTTTGCAAAAAGCATACAGTTATTGACTTCCTGTCCATTTTACCAGAAGCAAGAACTCATCATATAACCATGTTTTTACAGAACTTTAAATGAGTGAAAAATAGCAGGAGGTAAGCCTTTGACTTAATAACCATATACTGTACTGTTGATAGATTTGCTGTCAGTGGTTGTTTAATGACCTCAGGTACTGCTCTATTTCCTGTAACTGTATACTGTTTTGTGAACCGCATAAGTTCACAGTATGTACTAAAGTTAGAAAAAAAGGAACTTACTCAAAGCTCCTTTTAAAGAAAAAAAACACCTTTAGATTTAGTCATGCAAGGACAGATTAGTTTACAGAAGTGTAGGTTATTTCCTTTACAACCAATGAAGCAAATGCCAGGAGGAATTTAAGGCTACATATCTCTCTTAACATTTGTATGCTGACATGCAACAACACTCAACAAAGTCAAGTTGTTAACACTGGATTAAGGAGGATGACTCAGTCTGAGCTGCCTTGGTCGTCAGCACTGTGCACAGACTGTGGGTGGGCAGACAGCAGACAACCAACTCTCCAGGCTCTGGATTGTCTCGTGTCTTGCTTTTTCTACCACACAGCCTGGTGCCAAGTGATCACATGCAAACAATTTGAGGAAATATGATCAGAATTGACTACGAAGAGGCATTTTCAACACACAAACGGTAATACGTCATTAAGCCTGAAGAGTGAAGCTAAATGCCAAACTTGTCAAACTAACCAGTGCATTATAGTAGTGACAAACAATGAGCAGTTTTTATTTATATGACCTTTATTTATTCAGTGAAGTTCCACTGAGAATACAAATCTCCTTTGGCCCTTTCTCACATACTACTACCTTACCACCTCTTTTTGGATAGGGTGACTATTGTACATGTCTTTAGTGGTAGGTGAAACCGGAGCACCCGGAGGAAACCTACACAGAGTGTTAACCACTCTGCCATCGTAAAGCAATAAACAGAAGATTTGTTTGGACAAAGGCATACACAATATTAGCTTATTAGTGCTATTGAAATAACTGACACATTCAGGAAAGCCTTGACATTTCTGGGAATAATGCATATTATTACAACTTACTGTAAAATAAATGATGTGGTGAGTGATTACTATAAAGTGGATGACCAAGACATTGCTAATAAAATACATAGTTAGTGATGTTGTGCAGGACCAGTAGTACCAGGTAATTGCACATGGCTGGTTATTGACTTGTTTTTACGTCTCCCACCATTGCTCACATCTTTAAAGAATTAATATCTACATCTGGTTTGACAGTTTGTATTTGATTGGCTTTGTTTTTCCTCTCTTCAGATTAAAGCAGCACTTGAGATTAATCCGTTATAAGTTACAAACTATAATATGCGTTGAATGTTTGTTTTGCAGTAAAGCACAAACAAACTACAAATCCTGAACAAATCTGACAAGCACAAATCCACTCGTCCTTTCCCCTAAAATCCTCTTTCTAGGACTCACTGATTCCTATTTGACTCTCTGGAGCTGCTCCAAGCCTCAATATTCTTATGCAATATGGCTTTGTGAGTTGTCTGCTTCAGCTCTAAAAACCCAAGCATCAGCAGGCAACAGGATATCCTGCAGAGAAATATGGCAGAGATAACACCTGCGGCTGATTTGTCTGTTCAAGTTCGATCACGTTCAATGGCACTGGTGCTTTTAGGAGACTGTCACAGAGCAGAGTGGGGCCATTATAGACTGTCTGCACTGCTCAGCTGGGAGAAAGGTTGAGACCATCGCACCAGTGCTGAGAGCTGCTGTACTGACAAAAGCTCTCCTCTCCACAGGAAGGCTTTGACATCTCTAACCAGCTGCGCTGCAAGGGAGAGCTTCCTCCGTCATGTTTATCGACCGGGAGTTGTCCTCTAATTGAATAGAGTTAGGTTGTAGACTTTGACTTGCCGTCCTCTTCATGAATAACTCATCAATATCTTTGTGAATAACTAATCAATGGTTCTTAGTCAAAGATCAGACATGAATCTTTCCAAAATGAGGGGGAAAAACACTCCAGACTTTGCCTCATTACCGGCTGAACTGTAAATATCACCATACCATCTGTCCACACTTTCTGCCATCACTTAAGCCCAGACAAATATCTGTCTTTGTTACAACACCACAGCCTGCCAGATTTTGTGGGGGGCACCCAAAGCTCATACTCTGCACTGGGATTTAGATGAGATGAATAGGCTTGGACTGACCTTGTGCTAAACACTGTGTTGACGTGATAAATGCTACCAGGTGTGCGCAATATACAGTGAAAGATGACATTCTGTAATTTCTTCTTATGTTTTGTAAAAAATACTTCTACATAATTTTTTTTAAAGGAAATCAAGATCAAGCTGATGTACAACTGATTAATTTACATTTCTATACACTAAGACAGGTTCCTTAAATGCAAAATAGTTTGGCTGCCAATTCATAAAAAGTGGGCTTCGTTATAAATGCAATAGTTTTATTGTGGAGAGACAGAAGAGCTTGAGTAAATATCGACAGAATGGAGTGGGCACTAACTTGATTTTGGCCATGGCTTATTAATGCAGTACTGCATCATATACAAGCTGTTTAATGTTGATTCAGACAAGCAGAACATCTCTTTTTGAGGCCAAGCAACCTAACAATACGTTTCTAATATTAATCACATTTTTAACATTAGCTATTGATCACAGACTCTAGTGATTAGGAAGTTTGTGATTTATTACATTCATGTTCAACAGGGACAAAAGACAAAGAGGTTGTAGCTCATGCAGATTTCTTTCCTTGAGGGCAGTCTTTTTATTCATTACAATTTAAAATGCAACAAATGACACAGTGCAACATTCCTCCAAGAAACTGATTGACTACAGAGGCAACAGTGAGCTGCAGTGACACTTTGACATTTATTTACTTAGCAACAGGCTGACCTTTAACTGTCACCTGAGGTACTCTAATGAAGAGCAACAGATGTCTACAATTGCCAAATAAACCAATAAGGGACCGGAAGTTGAGCATGTAGACTCTTGAATTCATTTCCTGTGCTAATGTTATAAAGCCAAATGGAAGCTCACAAATCTGAAAACACCTGCCTGGGAAACAGAGCAGTGCTGCCACAGCGCCCCCTTGAGACTACTGTGGATATTTCTATGTTGAATAAAGAACTGAAGCGACCCTTTTCATATGGACAAGGAAAAGGACACCATAGCAACTTCAAACTGACAACTGATTGATTGATCCACCTCCTCCTTGAAATAAAATAGCACAATTAGTGTTATGTGTTAACAGTACTGTGTGCTGCTGTCACTGCATTTTAGTTTATTTAACAAACATGAAAAGGTAACTGATGAAATATTATTCACAACATGGCAATGGCACTATACCATACTTGTGTACTTCTGTATCAAACAGCTCTAATGATGTGAATATAATTAAATTTGGGTGATAGCATTTTGTTTTTGTAGTTTCAGTCAGTCAACATTTTTTAAAATTGCAAATCAACATTATATAAATTCTATCTAATGTTTGGCAGAGAAAAAAATAATGACAACATGCTTTAATTACAGTTACTATTGCCAGCTGTCTGCGTGGGGCAGTTACTGATGAAGGTAGAGCTTTTTTGAGCTTTGTAGTTTTTAGAGACTGATCATTTAAAACCCTAACAATGTTTAAAAGACACAGCCTAACATGCCTGACATATTGAAAGATGTGTATTCTCTTCATAATTACAGAGTTTCACAAAATTATTTTTCTATGAGGACACATGAAAGGACAGATGAAAAAAGGCCTGTACCTGTTGTTTCTCTCTCTCTTACCAAACTCGTTGAACTTCTTCTCCTGTGTTACTGATTTTAGAAATACTTATTTCTAGTCTTTAGTTATTTATTAAATACTGAAACGCTACAAGAATAGATTTTTCATGTTGTGTAAGTGCAGCTCTTTCTCAAACTGTTCTGGCATGCTAAGTACAACTGTTGCACAAACAGACATTTCAACAGTTGGACTGTGAATTGTCCAACAGCACCTTGTTTGGATGAGTCTTGTGTGGCCACTCATAGTTCTGTAAACAAAATAAAGGAATGATGGCTCATTAATGTGGATGCAGTCAGTCCAGTGGAACATCTGAAGCACTGGGTAACATGAAAACTGTAGCCCGTCTGGATTCCTTCATCTTGTCCAGTCCGAAGAGGAGATCCAGCTGAGTGACTGGCCTCAAACGCTCCTCATCTACAGGTCTACAGCAGCAGACACAAGAGGTCAGTCAAGTACACTAGAATAAACATAAACCGTTATAAACACATGTCTACTAAAATAACTTGCTGTTGCCTGGCATCAAATCTGCTAAGAGCTCAGCTGTGCATTCAGTGCTTGAAGTGGTGAAAGTTAAAAATACTTATTTTGTAGTAACAATGCCATGCTCCAAGAGGTTTCAATAGTCACTTAGCAACAGCTGAAGAGTGATGTTGGGTCTTTAGAAAATATATTTTTAAACTGTTTCAGCTTTACCACACAGTGTTTTCTCTTTAGTTATTTAACAGACATTCAATGTAATGCAAATTATGTCTAAAACTATTAATATAAACAATAATTACAAAAACATTTGACAAGGTATACAAGTATGCATTAGCCTGGCTCCGCCCTCCTACGTACTTCCGCTCAATTTCATTTCGCTTTAGTACTTAGTCTGGGATCGCTGTATATTCTTAGGTTTCCAGAAATCAATTTTTGTAGGACCAATCAGCGAACAGAGGGAGTGACTTGTTGTTTCCGGTCGGTTTCGGCGCATGACATACGTCACGACCACACGTTAGCGATTGGCTATGGCAGATCCTGAGTGACTCTGGGCAGATCCAATAGTTTTAAACTTTAACAGAGTTCCCGCATACAAGGAAGTAAACGCTTGTCAATGGAGCGAGGCCAGACTCTCTGTACAAATGAAATGTACGAGAGTCTGGTAGAACCAGGCTAAGTATGCATACCTGTGTCACATTAAAATTGTACTTTTTTTCTGCTGTCTAATTCTGAAGAAATTCAGCCAACAGCTTATGTGACACACACACAGACTGACAGAAACTCACAAAGGCATGACTGATTAAAAAAAAACACACACACACACACACATTGCGCCACGTAATTCTGATAATACATCAAATAATACATCTAAAACGCTTTCATGATCCAACTTCATACTTTCTTGCAGCTATTGCAAGAGCACACTACATATGCTCTGAGGAGAACAGAGCTATGAGCTCTGTGGGTGTCTGTGTGTGAGTCATACTTCTCTTCTTCGTCTTCGCAGTCCTGAAGCTGCTGCGCAATCTGCCTCATCTGCTCTTTGCGAACGTAGTCTCGGACTCGATACATGGCAGCATCTCGGCAAAGCTCCCGCAGGTCACTGCCAGAGTAACCGTCTGTCTTCTCAGCAATTTCCTTCAGGTTTATAGCATTGCTCAACTAAATAAGAGATAGAAGGATAGCAATAAAACGCTTTTGACAGAGGAATGTGTTTGGCGTTTAGATAGATTTTCTGGCTGCCAATCAAGTGCATATTGTTCCTAAGTGAATAGAGTTGTTTTAATGCAATTTGACAGCGAGAATACAGGTGTGAAATGGCCTTTGAGACAGATGAGAGCAATGAAGACAGTTTTTTTTTTTCAGAGAATACAATAGGAAGATAAAAAAATCTTACATTTTCCCCTGATAAAATCAGCCTCAGGATCTCCTGCCTTTGTCTTGCATTCTACATAGAAAAGACAAAATCTTCAAAGTTAAAGAGGCTGAGGTTAGAAATTTTTACAATTATTTTTATTTGTTTCTCAAAGAAAACATACTAAGAGCATCTTACTGGCAGTTCCACATAGAAGGTAGTGGGCATCCTGCGAAGAATGGCTGGATCCACATCTTGGGGCCTGTTTGTAGCACCCATAACCATTACCTAATAATATAAATAGTAATACTAATAAGTAATGTACTAATTTCATCATGTAATAAAATCACTTTTTCTGGATAATATTAAAAGAGCTCTGTAACAGCTTAGTTACCTGAGTGGCTGTGGCTGTATCAAGGCCATCCCAGAGACTCATGAACTGGGCTTTCATCATGGCTGTTGCTTCATGGTCTAGGTGGGAGCGGTTCCTTAAAAATGACTCTGCAAGTATAGAAACATAAGAAAAAAAAGTTGCATTAATGGGCTGATGGATCAATGAACTGAAGTAATTTTAGTGATGAAGCAGGACATGACTAATTTCCTTATTGGTCTTATATACCATTTTAATATAATATGTAGGCTTTTCATAAAATTACCATTACCATTTTGGTTAAAATGCTATATGTAATCAATATAGATTTTTTGTTAAATACACTCACCAATTTCATCAATAAAGATGATGCACGGCTGGAGTTTTGCAGCCAATGAGAAAACAGCCGCAGTCAGCTTCTGTGACTCGCCGTACCACATGTCTGTCAGCGTGGAAGCCTGAAGGTTGATAAACTTACATCCTGAGGCTCGGGCAGTTGCCTTGGCAATCATAGTCTTCCCACATCCTGGAGGACCAAACAATAAAACACCTACAAGGACAAAACTGAAAATTATTGAAAAAGAAAATGTATTTTTTTTTTTTTTTTTTTTTTACCTCTTCTGTCTAGATCAAACAGAATTCAGAAAAAAATAGTCAGAATTTCCATTCAATCTTCAATTATAAAAAATTATATTTGAAATAAAAGTGAAGTTGTTGTTTCCTTTATTTGAGCTGATGTTACAATGACATTTTATGCAAATAAGCTTGAAGCACCTTTGGGGGGTTGAAAAAGTTTGGATCCAGTCAGAAGGTGTCGTT
Source organism: Neodontobutis hainanensis (assembly GCA_024349245.1). Taxonomy (NCBI): domain Eukaryota; kingdom Metazoa; phylum Chordata; class Actinopteri; order Gobiiformes; family Odontobutidae; genus Neodontobutis; species Neodontobutis hainanensis. The sequence continues at coordinate 3,850,991 of JALDNG010000043.1, read as the reverse complement.
TTTGAAAGGGCAGGATTACAGTGTCTTGCAGCTCATGTATAATCTCATCTAAACCAGCAATATCTCCCCAGGTCACCTGCATGAACACAGAATACGTTAAATCCAAGATGGTTAAGCAGGAGGCCTCTGTTGATTTCACACAGAATGGCCCTGTTATGATGTGGTAGCTAAAGCTATTAAGTGTTACCTTCATAGTTTGTGGATCAACTAGCTGTGATGCAATGTTCATCTCATACTCTGTCAGACTGACCCCCTCAACTCCAATCCTTTTCATCAGCTGTTCTGCCTTCAGACACAAGACAAAGATATATAATAAAACTGTTTTGACACCAATAACAGAAAACACAATTGCCTCTCTCCAGATTTTACCCGTTTCTTGGCTTGGTTTTTTTGTTTGTGTGTAGGATCCATAGCTTCTACCACCCATTTGATGCTATAGTAGGTGGCTGCACCAAAAATAGTCAGTCTGACAATCATACCCAGAACTTCACTTCGGGATAAAGGCCGCAAAAGGGCCTCTCTGGGAAGATCTTTCAGCATCTCAGCTCGAGTCAGTCCATTGATGTGTTAAAAGGAAAAGCTATGATAAAGAAAGAAAAAGCATAAAGCCCATTTTATAAAAGGTACACAAAGCTCGGATCCCAGCAGGTCCATGTGTACGATAACTTATTAATTTAAACCTAACAAAAATATGTTTATACGATACGAATTAGCAACAAATGTTCTACAATGTACTTTGATGACAGTACATCAACATTTGGACATGACGTAAGCTAACCTAGCCGCACGTAGTATGTAACGATTATCTATCCCCGTATTTAAACTCAAGGATTAGTTAAATGTTTGAAATTCTAATAGTTTATTTAGTTTAGCCACCCTCGTGCAAACGACACAAACACTTACTTACGACATCAGTGCAGGGATGTCCCCAAAATGTCTCAATCAAAACACTAGCATCAGCTGTGCTCCTCTGTTTGCGTCTCGGGTGGAAACAAAACGTCCGTATTTGGTTCCAAAACAAAGAACTATATTGTGTTGTGTGTATTTCTACGCTAGATGGCAGAAGTTGCACACCTTTCAAGACACAAATCAGAACCATGGATATCATCTTATTGTAAATCTGGAGCATTTCAAGTGCAAGACAAGGGATGTATTTAAGGTGTAATATACGTTTATGTACTATACTACATACATATACATGCAATAGACAGGAGGACCAGTAGGCTACTCATATTTTGTTGATTAAGCATTAAACAAAGCATTTCACTGTTAACTCAATGAAGACTTACTTTAATAGCAGATTTGATTAGTTGAAGTAGTCAGGGTCTCTAAATTACATTATGGCTGCAAACATATAGCAGTAATATCTCAATGTATAGGCCTATCTTAGATATGTGGAATCCTGTATATGTAATGGGTTTTGTCTTTTGTCAACATGCAAGTGGTATGTTTGAAGGTAAAAAGGTATTACTTTACAGATTTAGCACACCCTTCTGTTGGCACACCACTATAATCTGCGGTAGAGTGTTGTGCTGGGGATGTCTGTGGATAAGTTGATAAGAAAGTGGTCGGACACTGAACCTAGGCATGTCCTGGGGTTGGCATGCTCAGTTGATAGCTCAGATCTCAAGCCGTATCTGTGTTTGGTTTCCAGTCATTTCCAGGGCTGTCTGATAATGGCTAATTCAGTCTTCTTAACAGCCGGCTCACAGATAAGGCTGTAACAAATGGGCTTCACCGCCGGGCAATCTATCACATATGGGCCAAAGGGATCGCTAATTGTCACAGACTGTGAGGTAAATTTTAATAATGCTGGCACGTGTATATAGAGACTGGTCTGAAATTCAAAGAGCAAACGTGTAGCAGCAAAATGTCATTATTTGCAAGTTTTTACATCATAAGTATTTTTCCACAATTCATAGCTTTTGCATCAACTTGTATTCTGCACCTGAAACACAAAAGAAGAAGACTACATTTTAGTGTGACACTTGCCTCACAGCCCACAGTAGAGTACATTCTGGCCCAGTTTACATAATTTGTTTTGTGTGTAATTAACTACAACTATGCCAAAAAGTGGGATTCTCTTGTTTGCAATAAGCTCTTTTTTGCTGGGCACTTTTGCAAAATAGAAGCCTCAATGGTCTCTCTCCTCCTTGTAGTCCAATTAGCGGTCCAATTTGGATACATCATACAAGCCTACAAAGTCACAGTTTAAGTACTGAGTATGTTCAGCCCATACTTGCTGTGGTTGTCATAGGTGCCATAGGTGTATTACTGCACGCCTATGGCAGTGAAAATGCTTCATAACAAGCTTTAATCCCTCTGTACAGCAGCCTGTGTCCCGGGAGATAGCAGGCTGACAGGGCCATTTTGACAGGGCCAAGCATAAAAGTATTAGACTTGTGTATCTGCAAAGTGCAGCCGGGGCTCCATGCTTCAACAACTCTTAGCATCTTGCCCAAACAACCACTCTAACACAGTGAAGCAGTTAAGAAAAAAAAAAAATAGAATTTAAGGAAAACATTTATACACCTGTCTTGCTTGTCAGTCCTGTTGAAATTAAATGTTAAGTGAAGCCCATCTCATGTTTCCTTAGTTTCTCCTCTCCTCCTCAGTGAAAATAGCATCTGTTTGTTTTGCAGTCAGATATACAAATGTGGGTTAGTTAAAGCTAGGTTTTTTGGTTATCTATAGTCTTCAAAGATGTGAGCAAGGTGGATATATGTGTGGATTTTTTTTGCCAAATAGGTAAACATATGGAAGCTGAATGTCTCAACCTGAACCAATGACCTCTATATTTCAATGTGAAAGTACATTTTTTATGTTTTTTTGATTTGTAATTGTAGTCAGACCATCTAATAGGGGTTTGGCATAGTTAAACGGAGAAATGAGCGTGACAATGGGTGGAAAAGAAGCGAAGTCTGGTTGAGACTTGATACTGCTCAACAAAGCGATTTCACAGTGTGTGGAGGCTTCCTCGGGCATCTGCGCTCTTTGCTCTTTCTGCCAAGGTAGCTCACAGGTCGACAGCCACCGACACTGCTATAGTTTTACTTTGACAACTTCCCCTGTTTCCTCAGCTCCTTGAGACTTACCACAGTTACCAAGACACAACGGGGATGGGGCAAAAATGATTTAAAAACATGCAAATTTATTTCTTCTCATTATCTGAGAAAAATGAGAAGGTATACTGTCGGTATGCCACATACTCCCAGTGGCAGATATTCACTGTGTACGCTGTAGATTTGAAAGAATACATCTCTACTCAAACAAGATTTTTGTTTATGCTTGGTCTTTATTTTTATTTTGTAGAATCAATAATTCAAAAAAGCACTGAGCAGTGAAAAGGCAAGCTTCTAAGGACAAAAAGACCCATTTTCCTCATGAGCTGTGCTCCCTCAGCTGTAGAGCATTTTTCTGACAATGACACTTTCATCAAAACTACATAAAGGCAGAGATTGTGTTTTGGAACATCTTATCTTAAAAAAAATACATAATTTCAATACAAATACCAGAAAATGTACACATTATTCTTTCTTTAAAATCCATTCTTAAAATGTCAGCAGTAGGTTTGAGTGTTTTTTTATATAAGTAAACTCTTGTCAATGCAATTGCAATTAGACACACAGCCTGTTTTGAAAATACAGTCATATAAAAACACTGGTCTACAGATCAACATGTACAGCCGGGAGACAGCATACACAACAACAACCATGTCTCAACGCATGCACCACCACTGTTAGTGACTTTAGTGTCTACTTATAGTGTTTGGCTAATATATGCCAGAATGGCTTTTAGATGTGAGATAGAACAATGAGGTTAAAGCTGAAGTCAGTTCATGTTGAGAGCTTCTTTTATGAGTTTATCCTAATTGTTACAGCCCCCTTTGCAAATACACACGACCTGACTGTTTCTATGGATGATGTAAATTCAGTGTGAAAAAGCTTTGAAAGCTTATATTCAAAGCTCTTCAGATCGATTTGAAGTCAAGCTTCAGTCTCTGAACTCCGCTGCCTCTCTTACCTCCGACGGTTCGAATATATTAGCATCAACATCTTGACACCTTGTTCTTATATTCGTAGTGTAATCTTGTCACACTGGAAGCCATTTACTAAAACAGAAAAAAAAAGTATTTAACAGTTTTTTTTATTATACTAAGTTCAGCAAAATGACATCACCCTGGTTTGTACTGACCACTGCCGAGTAGGATGATCTAATTTAGATTCCAAAGCAATCATAATGTTATGGATGAGTGCCTTTTTTGTGCTCTGAATGGGCCAGTATTGCATTGTATAACAGTATGATTTTGATTAGTTTAACACATGTCAAAGCTTACGCAAAACGGTTTTGTAAATAAACAAGAAATATTAACAGGAAAGCCCCCGCATAGTTTGATTTGAGGAAACGAAAACAGTTGTTGCAAATAAACACTAGCTTATTTGGTTTTCTTTTAAGTACTGTATTTAGCATTCTTTCTTCTTGTTATATGTTTATTACAAGAATAAAAAGAATCTTCTTTTTAAAAAACATCCAGTAGCATTGTTCTTTCACCTGCCAATGATGGCTGCAAATGATAAAAAAAATCCCCATATACTATAAATATAAATCCAGATAAACTATAAAATGTAACTTTTACTGTGGCGGTCTGAATATCTGCATCTGATTCAGAGTAATTTCTGTTAAACATCATGTAATTGTGTGACTTAGAGACTGCCTGTGATCCATATACTGAATAGAAGAAAAGAGTTTATTCACTCCAAACGTCAGTCCAATTCTACCAAGAAAGTCTTCTTTAATATTGGCCTCCAACTCCCTAAAACATGGCATTTTAAGAATTTATGAAATATGCATATTCCTATATACTTAGCTAATAACAGACTTAAGTACTTGTTTATAGCTGTCTGAAGCGGAATCATTTGTAGATGGTTTGCGTCTTCTTTTCATACAAGGATTTTCATTCATGTTTGTTGTGCAGTATAGTTTTGTTTGGTTCATCTCTTTGAAATCCAACCACGTTAATCGATCCAAAAGCTGAGGAAGTACTTCAGTAGTACGGTATAGTGTGCTTTTTGGGGGCACTTCAAAACCCTTTTGGAATTGGAAACTGACCGGTACTGACCTGACCTGTATCGTGGACTGCTTCAGTAAAAAATATATTATAGTGTGTAGATTCTGGGCCTCCCCACACCTCCACTGTGGACCTCAGTTATCATCTAAAAACCTCAAACTGTGGGTCATGGAGATGAAATAAAAGAGAACAGCCCCAGTTTGTCTGGGAAAACAAATGAGTGTTTGCTGGTAGGGTACAAAAAATGTTGCAATGGAAGATTTTTTCTGACAAGGAGGACGTTTAAGTTCAGAGCATGTGAGACTTGTCCCATCGAGTGAAAACAATTGGCCAGTTCCAGCTCTCATTAATCAAAGTGACAGCACTTGGCCACGTGGAAATGAATGAATAAATAAAGGAGAACACAGTCAGTGTGCAGATGAAGTGGAGCCTGCTGGGTAGATGCTGTCAGAGGACTGTCACAATGTATACTATTCAGCCCTTGTTGGCAAAATGACATCTTCCATGACTTCAATGCCCTTAGTATCTGGTTTCCTTTTCTCCACCACTGTATAGATCACATCATCTATACAGTGGTCCGAGTGAAATGTCATCTTTCAACCCATCTGCTTATACTATAGCCCTACTAGGCTGCTGTCATGGCTGCTCTGTTGTGTGCTCAGTGGAAAAACAGGAGCGCTTGACCTCAGCGAACTCACGCATAACACCATCCTTTTGTTTGACTTTGAAAAGTATCTGTATGCGCCCTGTGCAGATTTGGAAATGTCTGCTTCACCCCCACTAGCCTGCTTTGAGCTATGACCTGCCACATATTCATTATTGATTATGTGTCTGTTGCTGCTAGGTTGCCTCGGTTACCTATAGACATTCAGTGTTGGGCTCCAACTATTCTTTTATGAGCTGTCCACAAGAAATAAAATATCTTTGATAAGGAGCTGGTGAGCGCAGAGCAGGTTGTAGACACATTGGGGTCAACTGAGTAAATTCTTTGTCTGTTTTAACTTTAGAAAGAAGAAGAAAGAAAAAAGCCAGGAGGATTTTGCCAGTGTTTTTTTTATTAAAAAATGGCCTTAAATATTATTAAAATAATGTATAAAGAAAGTGATTTTTTATTTATTTGAAAAGAGATAGTGTACGTTAATGTACCAGCGTTAGCTGAATTGGGCTGGATTTCTTTTGGTAACGCAGCCAAAAAATAAAGCTAGATTTAGTGTACATGATTGAATGCCCTTTATTGGTTCTAGAAACAAGTCTTCAAGGTCAATATTAACATATTAGTTTAAGACTGCACAACAACAACAAGCATGTTGACTCCATAAGAGAATACGGTGGATTTGTAAACCATAAGGCTTAGGTGTAGAGGACTATATGAATGAATTAGGAATGATTACAAATAAAGTTATAAAGAACAAGGAAGAAAAGGACATGGTAGAAAGATAATTGGGCAAAGCAAAAGTTTTGATTTCTAAAGCCAGTTGTCAATGTTGATAAATGACAAATTTGTCTGAAAATTTCTATTGATAAATAAAAAAGAAAACTTGTGAAAGATTGCCTCACGTAAACAATAAAGGTAGGCAACTGTTTAATTTATGTCATTTATCACAGTCACCAAAACTCATAAAATCTTTGATGGGTAACCTTGAATCAATCTTCTCATGAGCTAAATCGTATTGAGCAGTGGAGGCAACTCCTATTTTCCTTTGCAGGGACAAAAAGGCCTTATTTTCCTCATGAGCTGGGCTCCCTCAGCCGTGGCGTATCTTTCGAAGAATGACACCTTCATCATAAATTACATGAGGCGGCGGGATGGCACCCAGCTCCAGCCTGGGGTGAGCAGTGGGTGGCGTGGGGGAGACTTGTGCTGCTTGGATGCACACAGAACCATATTGATTACCACTCATGTTTCTTTTGAATCAATCTCCATCACCCATCGGCCATTTTGTGCATTATATTTCATTTGAGAAGACAGATGATTGAGGTGGCTGTGTGTGAGGAGACTGTCGGTAGATCAGGAGATATAGCATTGTCTGTGTCACACATGGGACCGGCTAATGGAAGTCTGCACATCACTGTCACTGCCTGCATCCCCTACACATCCTGGGTGCACCCCTTGGGGCTCCCGCAATAATGTTTACTTTGGATTAAAACCTTTTCCAACACTTCTTGCTAGAGCCACTTCCATTTTATTTCTGTAATTGTTGATCTATATTAATAGTAGCTATTCTTGGTTGGCTACGGTCCAAAATCAAAACAAGACAGCAGGTCTGTGTTTGCATATCCATTCTGAAAGCACGTTTGATAGTTTGACGCAGCCATATCTGCAAACTACAATGCTGTTTTTGTTTGCGTTTTTTATTAGGGCTTCCTGAGGCATCACTGAAATAATCATAAACATTTTCCTCTGCCCATCAAAGCCCAAACATTATAAATGGCTTTTCACATTTTTTTTTCTTTTTTCCTTTTGACAGGAAATTAACCCAGCAGCCATATCACGTGCCCCATGTGAGATATTCCTCACCATGACAGCAGCCTCACATGGTAAATTTATCCCCAAACACAATCTAACTTTTGATTGTTCTGCGATAAGCTGGAACGGCTGTACCAAGGCTTTGTGCAGCGGATCTTTCTCGCCTGGTGTCAGACAGATTTATTTTTCCTCCCAGCGCTGGAGCTCGGTCAGTGCTCAGCTCAGCCCAAAACCCCTCGGCACTCACACCAATCTATCAAGTCCATCAGTGTTTCATGCAGCCTGAGGGACACTGGCTGGCAGCCTGAGTGAGCTCGCACTTCCTCCTTCCCTTCTTTCCTTCCTTCCCCTTCTTGGTCTAAACATAGACATTTTTGGATTCAGACTTGCTGTGTAAAGATCCTTCTCCTTAGGTAGACTTTCTGCTCAAATGTTTAATGCTGTCTGATCTCCCACATAAACTACAGGAGTACACAATCTGCTTGTCAGACTTTAAATGGAGTGAAGGCAACACAATGCTCAAGACACGTATACTGTTGCAACATCTAGGGACTTGCTATGTGTGTCTCTTTGAATGTGTCTGTTGTGAGTATTGATAAAAATGTAGGGTGTATAGAGGTTGTGTGTTGAGCAGTCAATTCAACTAAAAGAAGTAAAGTTTGTTGCAAAGTTTTAAGGATGAAGTATGACCAGCTTTGAATATAAAGCTAAGAAAAAAGTAGCCTGTGAAGGCCAATCAAGAATATGTGCATATTTAACAACAGGTTTGAATGATTAGAAGGCATGGTGGGATGTCAGAAGTAAAAAAAATTATTATTATTATTTCATTGGTGCAGTATCTAGAAAATGATATATATTAGATTTGTTTGTTAGGAAAACACATTTTAAGTTGTGTAGTTTTCGGGAGCATAAAGTGGTGAAACTGGAGATTGCAGATTAATGGTAGCCCTGCAAGGACACACAATATATGTCATTATAACATTTGCATGAATGACCAAAATCACTGATTTATGCTCTTGAGCTCAACCATTTATTTACAGGCTAACAGAGGGTAACATAATGCACATGCCCTTCCTTTTAATAAAAGTATTTACCCACAAGTCATAGTGTTAACTGTACAATGTGTAGTGTTAACAGACTACAGTGACCTCTAGCGGTTATCATGAATAATCAACCATTAAATCACATCACAGTCTTCATGAGAGATTATTCAACAAGGATCATAAGTTTTCCTCTCCTCCAGCAGTGGTTAGTTTGATCACTCTGGGCAACTGCAGGAAAATCAAAAAGAAGCAATTAATCCATACAAACTTTATAGAAATTACATGTTGCAAGAATCTTTTGGAAATGCGAGGGAATGAGATGGTGTTGAAACATTGTGGTCAAATGATGCACAGTGAACTCTCAGGCTTGTCCTTTTGAAGCCATAGTAAACCCCTGCAGACAAACCTGCTCCACTCTGATCTTATTGCTGACACGCAATCATTTTTCACTCAGAAAACTGCAGTGGGCAGGTGCCGGGGTTAAGAAACTCTTTGGCCAAATTATCATTGAGACAGAAGCAGCCCTTTATTCAGTTTCAGAGACATTTTGTTTTTTAAACCTTTTCCCACATCATCTTTTAGCAAAGCACTTCTGCTGGCTCCAGAGGAACATAGTATATACACGTACTGATTATGCTTTCTAAAGGTCAGTCCAGGGAAAAGTGCTTGTAATCATGTATCTCTGCTAAAACCACCCAGAAGTGCATTAGGGCTCTTTTATGAGGTCTTAGTTCTCTATCTGATTGTCTTGTTGCTAAGTGACAACAGGGTTCATGTGGAGGTTTTGGAAAAATCTAGACTCCACAGGACTACCAATTAAGCTCTGATTTAATTTTGTTCACAGTTAAATATTAAAAAAGGCACAGTCCACATGTGACCCTTTGCCATTTTTTTTTATCAAACTCTTTAAGGTGGAGTGTGGAGTTTTTAGCTGTATCAAATGTCATTTAATATCTCATATAAACATTTTTTTACAGTTTGTGTTTTGCCTGTTTAACCTGATACAATAAAATCTTACACAATGCACCTTTAAATACACTTTGTATGATGAGTTACCGGCCTTTGAACCGTTAGGTAAAATTGACAAACTCCAATGGTTCATATTAGTGCTGTAGTGCTCGAGACCAGGCTTGGCCTTATTTTGAAAACGATTGTATTTGTCAACCAAGACAAACCAAGACCACAAATGGCAAATCGATCTGTTAATTTTAATGAAAACCCTTAATCAATTGATATTTATATAAAAGTCTTGTTCCTTACTCTGTATTCATCACCTAACACTGACCTCCATGAGTCTGGACTTGGTCTAAGACTGGACGTAGACTGTTCCGTTGTATCTATTATCTAGTGTGTTGTACATTGGTTCTGGTCTTGATTTGGTCTTGCCCTGACAGTCTTAATCTCGGGAGCTGAAAGGATTGGTTATGTTAAGGTCTCGTTACGCTCTGGTCTTGGACATGACAATGTTTATTTGTGCACAGAATATATATTTAGATATAATAGACTAAAATACAGAAATTAAAAATGATCCACAAACACATGCTTGGACCTAACTCTTTAATTCCAAGTGGCCCAGCGCTCACAAAGAAACAAGGACATTCTTTTACACTGTCTAATTTGACTAAACTTACAAAACTCAAGGACTTGCTCCATATAAAAATATGTTTTCCAAATATTTTATAGTAAATTATAGTATTATTTGCAGATAAAACAACATGTTCTTAGCTAATATTAGACTTCAGTGTTGTTTATGGCAAACTTGAATAAAATAAAATAAAATCTAGACACATAAAAGCACTAATGGACCGGTGCATCATTTAACTGTTACCATCATGAGAGACATTAAAAGTCCATAAGTAAAGAGCTAAATGCTTCTCCCATGGGTTATTTTTGATAATATGCAACGTTCCCCTGTGGGCTGAAACAAAAGAAAACTATAAATCTTCCCTAAATAGCTTCAGAAAGCGGCGCTACATGCTGTGCCCTGATGGTTGTGGAAGAAATGTGTGTCTGGTTAACAGAAGAAAATGAGAAGAAATGGAAGAGATAAACAGGTACAGTAGACTGAAGTTTAATAGAGCAAAAGGAGTACTTATTTATTTGAATGCTTTATGCTGTATGACCTGATATTTTGACGTTTTATTTTTATCAGAATACAGAGGCAGTTGTGTTAGAAAGCTGTATATATTCACTGTGGAGCATCATTGCACATCTGAAGAGGCGTATGAAGAGCTGTGTTGGTGTCAGAAGAAGATCCCGGATTAATGAGAAGGATAAGAAGCTGAGATGTGATGATGGCAACCCTCTCTTCAGACGAATACAGTATTTTTTACAAGATTTTATTTTTTCCTTCAAGCAATGTGAAGTGAATGTCCACGCCATACAATATATTGCATCATTTTAGTACAATACTGACAGAGGAGGACTGTAGCAGAGAAATCTTTTGGAAATTCAATCTTTAGCCTTTTCACAGGACAGAAACCATTCGTAGCTTCTATTTTGTGTAGTTTATGCAACAACATCATTATTTGACTGTATTCTGGGTATGTTTCAAGTATATACTGTAGGTATAAAAATGTGTCATTAGAGAATATGTGTTTCTTCTTGGAAAAACTGACTAGTGTTGAAACCTCTGGCTGAAAACTCAGTGTATCTCTGCAGTCCAGCTTCATAGTTGAATGTATAAGCACATGATGAGCGGTGTGGTGCTTAGTATCCGCCACCAAATGTGTGCTTATCACAGTCAGCCTGGTGGCTTGTTCAACATAGGACTGTGGAAATTGAGTTACAGCTGGCAAAGGCTGTTAGGAACACAGCAATAAAGATATGCCTTAGTTTAGTTTTAAGTTAAAGTTCCATCACTTGAATATATGTTGAAGTCTGTTGCATGAACTTGGACATATTTCCTTCAAACGTTTTGTTTAAATGTGAGCTATGGCGAGCTCCTGTGAAGGAACCCTCTGGAAGTCAGGAAGAAGGTCTGGAAGAATTGACTAAATTACACAAAAAAAACAACCAATTTTTTGCAGTTTTAGGTATTTTTGCTGTAAAATATGACACCAATGTAGTTTTCTACGCACTCAACTGAACCTTACAACTTGGACAGCTGCTGTTTACACGAAGGGGCTGTGATATCAAGACTTTATCATAGTTTATAAAGTGGATTTCTGGCTAGACCGGTTTTTGTTCAGCTCAGATGTGTGTCTGTCTCAGTTTCCAGCAGGGTTAGTCAGAGCATCAATGATTGAGTTTTCTGACTCCTCCATCCAACTCATAAATTTAAAAATGAATTGTCTTTGCAGTGCCTCACATGTGGGTATTTGAGCCTTAAGAAACAGTCCGCTGGCCCTGTGCCACCTCGGGACCTTGAGCAACAATCTAAAGGAATTGTTGTATTGTTGCCACAACAAGTTTGCGTAAACTGCTTTTTCTATAGCTCCACCAGAGATTGGATGTAGTCAGACTCTAAACAGAGAACATTTGACCTTAGGAGAGCACATAATAAACTTCCAAATCAATATATTGGCCTGTGCTTAGGGTTTACACCACTGACTCTGAATATCTCATCATTGGGCCACCCTTCTGTTAAAAAGTGATCAAGATATTTAATTTCTTTGCAAGGCACAAGAGGGTTGTCACACAGGTAAAAGCCTGAACATTTTAATGTCCTGCTTTTAACAACCATGACATCAAACTTTGTGCCTTGTGTCTCTAAGCACACTTTTAAAAGCTAATGCATCCCAGCCCTGTAATTTGCGTTAGATTATAGCTATTTGAGCGTTGGTTCTGGCCCCTGTTCTCTGATCAATTGTATTTTATCCAACTGCAATGATAAGCAGTTTAATCAGTATCTGTTGGTACTGCCTCCTGGAAATCCAACTCAAATCTACATAGACCAAAGTAATTCTTTGTATAGAATAGAAAAAGAATTAGCATGGCTGGCCAGGCTTAAAGTATTTTGTTATTTTACCCTGAGACGCTTCAGTTTTAAAAGAAAAGCTACACAAATATTATCCTTCAGTTGGGCCCTTGTAAGAGGAAACAATAACCCACTGTGCATCGACAATGAATGATTGCATCCTTGCAGGATATGATTTTATGGAAATTATTTTCCAAAGCCAACCCTGACAAACAAAGGCTTTGTCAAACAACATTGAAGTCAAACTCTGCAGCACATTGTTATTTGTAAAGCGTCAAAAGAGCCAGTGCTTCTCGGCCTTTGTCTGGAATGATTACAAAGAATGCGGACAGCCAGTAAAATGCTCTCATTGGTTTACGACAGAGCATACAAGCCACGTGCATGGTGTGTCTGTTGTGGCGTCTGGGTCTGTTTGGCCCACATTGTATCGTGAAAATGCCAGGCTCATGTCTGAGAGATGATGCTCTGTCCCAGGGGCTCTGCAGCACCAGAGCTGTCAAACCCCAAGGCGTCCATTTCTTCTGCAGGAGCCCCTAGATCAAACGCTGTCACAACACATCTAGTCAGAGAGGTAGTGCACACTGTGGCACTGAGATACAGTTTAGACAGAGACAAAAAGCCTGTTCCTTTGACTTACAGGACACAGATGTGCTCAGTCAGCACATTTCTTGTGTCTTACTTATATCTTGGCATTTTTACAAATGTGTCCTACTTACCTGGTATGCTTCATGTGACTGTAAAAGTACGGCCTGTAAGTGTATTTTTTATTTTTTTTTTCAAGTATGAACATAACATTGAGGAAAGAATAAACAGCAAACATCAGGCCCTCGAGCACTGAGCAGTATAGCAAAGATTAATGAGTGTTTCTCAAGACCCCAAATTAAAATAGCACTGCTGTACATAGCATCTTGACAGAGAATAATTAATAACCAGGAACTTGCGATTGTTTTTCAAAGCATTCTGATTACTACATGCGCTGCAACATTGTAGCTCCTGCGAATGCATTGCTGGATGGATGTTTACACCATTGGGTCAACAGGGCTGAAGTTGGCATCCACAGAAGTGCTGGCTCAGATTGTTGCTTCTCAAACTAGAACAAGGAAAATAGGACTAGTGCCGTTTTTAAGATGGAGAACAGCATCTAGAGGGAGGGAATGTGCTCAGGAATGCAACAAGGACAGCAGCACCACAGCTATTTAAGTCATGGCAACTTATGGAGCCGCACTGTATCTTTAGAGCAACCTAAATAAATTATGGAGCACCTCACACAAGAAGACAGAGTGTGTGAGGAACCGCTGCAGATAGAGTGTGCTTGTTTCACCTCCTCATCAGTCAAGGATAGGAAGCAACCCAAGCCTGTCGATAAAGCAAATAACATTGACAGGTCTTTGGTGAAGGGGAGAGGAAGGCTGGCTGGAGCACATAGTCAAAATGTAGGCCGAGATCAAGGTAGAGCTGCTTAATGTCATCCTAAATCTTCACAACTTGGCAAGTTTTCATGGAAGATTACAGCATCTAAAAAGAGGAAAGTAGGGCTGCCAGCAAAAGATGGCCCCTGTCACAGGATTTGCACTAGTTGCCAAAATAAAATTCTGTGCCTGTTGGGTCTTTCTACAGAAAAACATGAAACAGTGTCAGGAATGATGTTAAATATGGAAAAAAATCTTTGATCGTGACATTGCAGACTAATATTTGTGTCAGTTTATGGCCTCCAAGACCTTCATAAATTTTATGGAGACATTTCTTGCAAAAAAAGACTTCCTACATCCTTTTTGCACCTTTAATGTGTTTGGGGTGTCTACTAACTCACAAAGTGTAAAAAAAAAGCAACTGCGGGATCTCTCTGTTATCGGCCATAGTCTCTGAGGTTGGGCAAACGTGAGGAGTCTTGAGTATCAGAAATTGAGGTTTGAACATTCTGCAGGTGGGCTACAGGAATTTCCCGATGCACAGAACTCCACCTGTACAACTTCTGTGGCCGCAATGTAAATGGACTTATGCATCGCTCACTGTTGTGTAAGCATTCAGAGTATTTTCAACACAGTTAGTTTGAATATTAATAACTTACCATTGAGAGGCACTTGTTCTCGCACTGGCCCCCTGAGAATCTAATAAAAATACTACACTTAGATGTAGAGCTTGTATAGACTTACTTCTTTTAAATCATATAAACCTATTGTGTGTTTACATTCTGTTAACTTACTCCTGTCTTAAATGGGGTTATACACTTAAAAAAGATAAATATGCTTGAAATATGATCCACTGCACAATCTATATTTGCTGTTATAGTTGTTTTTATTCCATCCCTTTGTCGTTGTCTGAAGACCATAAGCCTGAAAAGCAATTGATCTTTGAGGTTGAGCAAGTGCATTTCTCCGAAGCAGATACAGAACAGAATCAATTTGAGGCAAGAGCGCCTGGCGCCACAATTGTTTGTGGGTATCAGAGGCTACCCCTCTCTGTCTCTTGAGGCAAACAAACCATAAATCACGTCTGATTGGACGATGTGGCTGGCATGGGCTTCACCACAGCTGGTACAGCCGGTCGAACCAGCATCCACAAAAACATAGTGTGACGCTGGCAATTAAATCCCATGACAGATGTAGTTTTATGACATGCTTTAATCAAGAAATATTTTCCAGTGTCCACAGCAGTCATCAACTAAACCTGAAATGATCATTTAGTCACAATTCCTGGCTTAAATACAAACATTTCTAAATCAAAAATGCTGTCAAAGATATATCAGGCCCACATACTGACTTCCTTTTGCAGTCATTCAGTTTTTATGAGCCAGCAGACGACTCAGTGTAGGGTGGTGTGATTGTCCTCGCACACTATGCCCTTGGTATATTTTCTGCGATGACTACAGGTAAAAAATGGGTGGGGTTTAGTCTGTGTTTTGATGGAAGTACTCTTTTGTGAATGATAATCATCAGGGCGCTGGTGATTAATTGTTGATTTTCCTTCAGAGGAGAACAAAGTGATGTATTTGACCACATTGTTCCTGATTACAATGATTTACCGACTGATTGCGAAGGTTATCTAAGACTATGATAAAAGCTGTCCTTTCTTCTCTGTGGGAACAACCTTGGACAGATTGCCTCTCAATTTGCGAGAATATGCTTTGAAAATTATCTTAAAAGTCTGAAACTTTATTCTTGTTCATGAAGTCAGCAGTGTCCTTCTCTTAGGTAAGGACTAGTGTTGGCACATGTATTAAGTGTGCAAATATCCCCCTTAAGAACTGCATCAAGGGCATCAGGGGCTGTCTACATTTGAACCGACATGCATGATTATTTCAAGAGATAAAAACTGCTCATTTGTATTCAGAGATGAGAAAAGAGAGCAGTGAGTACATCACTCCAGGCAGGACTGATTCTTGCAAATGAAAACACCCACAGGTCAAATCAATGCTCTACAATAACAGTGTCAAGAGGCATACAAAGGACATTTATATTTTTAATGACACTTACCATCGTCAACAATCCAATGAGGAACCAGAAGATTCTGAATCTGATTAATGCTGCTGTGAAAGTCACAAAGCAAATGCAAATAGAAGCCTGCAAGTAATATTTGAATAAATATTGAGAATGTACCTCAGAGATGAGTCACATCTGTTGAGAATTGTTCTCTAAGCTTTCATTTCCATCTTCTCCTCAGACAATCTCTGATTGGCATTTAAACAAAGCTCCAAGAACCCAGACGAGGACTGACATTTGCATTGCTATTTTACCTGGATCAAGCAATTTCAAAGATACTGTGTCATTGTTTTTTTTCTTTTTCCCATGTCATTATGCAAGAACAAACCTAAGAAGACAAATGTAAGAAGAGGTTTTAATGAGGTCAATAATCTTCAAGTTATAGTAATAATAGTAACAAAGCTCCTCCAAAAAAATATTTTTTAAAAATAAGACCATACCATGTGACCATAATAAAAACTTAAAAACAAGTACAGATAGCTAGAGTTGGTCAAATTCTTTGTTACTGATGGTATTATTTTGTGATTGTCGGCACTGCATGATAACAGCATGTGTTTGAAGAGTAGTCACTCTATTCTCCATATTATACTCTTTTTTACTGTTCTCAGCCCAGTGCGCAGCCAAATGCGTGAATGCTACGTGGCTCACTATCAGTCAGCTGTATGGTGAGACTGACTTCATTCATCCGTGTTATTAGAGGCCTGGAGGACAGCCAATGAGAAGCTGGTAAAATAAGACATGGCAGTGTTTCTGAGACAATTCAATTAGTTGCCTCCATCTTTACTCCACCTCCATGAGACCTGCATCAGTAGTTTCTGCTGACGGTCAACTTATGCAAAGAGAAGGCATCCTTGGTTCGTGTTGCAGACTAACATATGACTTCAACTGGCTGAAACGACTGGAGGTTAATGGGATGGGTGCAAGCAACTCAATTGCACATTTTCAGCCTTTGACATTTCAGTGCATATATATATATATATATATATATATATGTGGATTGTGTTAGGAATGTTTAAGAGTATTGTGCAGTAGTTCTTATTTTAGAATTAAACACCCGTCTTGAGAAATAGCATACATCATAAGTTAAGATGCAAGGTGGACATTTTGAAGCATACAGTTGAATCAAATGAAACACATCAGTCTAAAAAATGCAATTTTATATCTGCATCCAAAACACTTAATTTTTTTTATGTTTTATAATTAAACATATAACCCAGTGGAAGTCTCACTACTTCCTGTTTCTGTTTTCTGTTTCCCAGAGTGGAAAAACTGAGCTCTGCTTAGATTGGGAGAATACTTTCTGTGGTCATACACAAACAGCCAACTTGACATACATTTTATTTGTTACGTCAAGTTAGCTGTTTGTGGCCACATATAGAGAAAGATTAGCACAAAAATAAAAAAATTGATGTTTTGACCATACAGACATTTCTTTTTCAGCATGATGTAAAAACAAAAACAAAAAAACAAATCCATCCATCATCACTGTTGTCTTTAAACATGCCAAGGGGTTAATAGATAAATGAAGAAGACCTTTACTGCATTGAAATACAATCACATCTCGAGTGTTCCTTCAGTCATATTTCATTCAAAGACAAATATAGAGCAAATGAAAGTAAGTGCAATGATAGCCACGAGAGTAAAATGTTACTTTTAATGTATTCATTCATTAAATAAAGTCTGTTTGCACAATATCCACCTAATGCTGTCCTCCTGGAGTTACAAGTCAAATGAGCAAACAGCAAGTAAAGAGACTGAAGCTATTTCAGTGGCGTACACGGGAAGAGGGGGCTCAAGCCCCTGCCCCTTTGGTCACAAAATTTGCCTTGCCCCTCTTTAGATCCTATTCAATTATTATTATAAAAATAATCCATGTCTATTTTACCATTTTAAGAAAAGAGCTATGGCAATAATATTAATTCAGCCCATGTTTAGTTAGTTAATCTTCCTTTCTAGAAAAAACAGCCACATTTGATCATTTCTTCTACAAGAATCACATTTCCTTGCAAAAAGGTTTCTCAAAGTCAAAGTGTAGTCTACGTGACACGCAGGTGTACGCTGTTTGCCCACTATATCATAAGCATTTGATTAAAATGTTACCCTAAAACGGTAAAAACATAGGAAATAAATGTTATATTATGATTTGGAACCTGTTTTAAGATGAACCTGTAGCAACAGTAACATTTTCAACTAATGCTAAAAATAATGGATCAGTGCATTTTTCATGGCATACTGTTGTCTTCCGAGGAATGAGAACAGGAAGAGATTAATTATGATTGCACCTTTGTCATATTTCTTTAACAAACAAATATGTTGAATTGATTGTATTTAAAATGTTCCCACATTTATAAAGGCCCATTAAAAGCATAATATGCTGGATTTCTAGCTGAGGTAAGCAGATCAGGTCTTGAGCCTTATCCTTTCTGTCAAATGCAGTTTTATTCTGCCTTTAAATGAACTATAGTCTGTTTTGATTTTGTAGCATTTACCTTTTTTCTGTGAGCTGTGTCACTCAGATACAGGCAGAGGACAGTGGACACCTACATTAATCTCCACAGTGTCCATTTAAGTCCAAATTGTAAGTACAATATTATATTTACACATTACAGAGACATGTGGCTGTAAGGACTTATAGTTTTGGCCTTATAACACAAACAGTCACTGAGAAATTATAGAAAAGGCAAAAAGTGTTGCAACCCTCCCCGCTCTCCCCTAATCCAGAAAGTTTACATTTACCCAATCACTTGATTACTGCTCTTATCTTCGACAGTGACATTCAAGTTTGCTTTTATCTAAGGCCATTCAGTCATGGTAGCATAGTTTAGCATGAGAGCAGTCGCTGATGCCCAGCTCACTGATATAAAATACATTTATATTTTTGATTTTCATTCATGTAACTAATAGAGCAAAATTAAACTTAAGCATGAATGCAGTCATTGATTTTTAAAGTTTAATGTGATCTTCCCTCTTATTTTTAATATGATGTTAAGAGTTGTATTTGTATCGGTGGTTCTTCATAGACAGAATAGAAAAGAACGTGTTAAAAGCTTTATTCAACTCATAAAGTGTTTTCCCTACATTACACATAACTAGAATATTGTAGAATGTCCTTGAGTTTTGGAAAAAGCTTGAATAAATGTTGAAACCTTAAATCAGCTTCGGATGAGATGTTCATGTTGGTGAGGGAGCCATTTCAGTAATATTAGGCAAAGAGCCAAAACAAGCCAGTGGTGAACTGTGGGGAAAGTTCGAGTGCAGCAGGGATCCATCCAACAGCAGATCGCTGACATGTACAGAGGACATTTTACCACATTTTCTATTTTGGGTGACAAACATTCACAGGGCAGTCATGTGTGTGCTGTTAAAATGACACGTAGGCTGTCTAACCCTCACTGCAGGGAATTATATCAAAGTCATACTGGCCAGCATCACTCACAAAGTATTATTAAGAGCTGCTAAGCCTACAGATTTGTTCATGTGTACATAGATTACTTAAAAGCACTAAATAGCTCTGCTTCCTTTGACGTTATGCCTCTAACTGTAGGAAGAGAAACAACAATGCCAACAATCCTCATCTCAAAAGAGGACTGCATTTCATAATTATCCTTGATGCCTCATACCTCAGTTTCAATTATGCAGCAAAAAACCTGCATTTGACAAGAATTTACCACACAAAACAGAACCTGAACCCTGCACTTTGAGTTTTACAATAAAATGAGGATGCTTCATATGAGCTGTTTATTAGTCACATATAATCTGTGGTAAGAGCCATTGTTAATAATAACTTTGTTTGATGTGCACCACTGCTCCCATTAAGCCAGTGTCCTGTTTTGGGAAATTTACCATTTAAGTGATCTCAGTTGCCATTGTGGATAGGCCACAGCTGTGGAAGCAGCAGAAAGACTGAGTGACCTTGGTGGAGCTCATTAGCATAAAGCTGCCCTTTGGGGCTCACATAATGGTCATGGGAAAGTGTGTCTAGGAAGGTGGTCACCTCTGAAGCTGCATCTTATAACCTTGTATCACACTAACTTTATGAAAAAGAAGGATCTTATAATGCCTTCAGTATGATCTTGAGTCTTAAACCTATAATATGACTGAATAGTATTATTGAGCAGCACATTTTTTACACACAACACTTCATTTCCTAGTCCTATCCTTCACAATGAAATCTTTATGACTGTGACCGAATCACTGACCCTTAAGAGCACTGCACAAAAAATGTAGCCCATGAAAATGGCTAAGGATATTGTCAAAAGGACTTTTTTGTCCTTGAACTATTTGTCAAACAGAAAGAAAATTCTTCGATAGGAAGGAAATACTTATGTTCATTTTACATACATTTGTGACATTGCTCTGCAAGTGTGTGGGATAAATAATACAACTCAGTTGTAAAACTGAATTGCTACAAATGTTTGCTGGAGTTTAAAATCAGGGCATAGAGCTGCTGATCAATAGGAGACATATTATTTATGTGGCCAGACTGTGTTTTCTGGCTTGGACTCTGATGGACCTCTAGACACATCACACATGCCTCAGAGCTGAATGCTTAATGTAGCAGTACTTCTCTCGGTGTTGCTCTTGTCCTGGTCCAGGGAAGGCACTTGGATTATTCACTGTGGTCAGTTGACACAATACACACTGGTAGATTAACCATCTTCCACTGTAATGGTATTTAAAATAATGTTTGTCAAAAAATCAGTGTTGTTCTTCTGCCAGATTTAAGCCTTGGTACTCCTCGTTGGTCTGTTATTTCAAATACCGGAGCATATGGACAACTGTGAAGATTTGGGATTACTTAAGTCCAACACAGCAGGCTTGGGACCGTGCTGAGCTCCGCTTCCCTCTTCAGATCTCAAAAGCAGCCTGCAGCTTTGTTCTAACAAAGAAAGCAATTTGACTTCCCACAAAAAATGCACCAATATATACATTTATCCAACATGGCTGCCTTCGGGAGCCAAGGCAACACATCATTTTGAAATGAAATACTGTATTCACAAAAAAGAGGCTGTTGTGTGGGGCTGCTATATACAGAGCTGCTAGAGCTGAAAAGATGGTCTATTATTTGTTGCCATTCAAACTGAAACACACCAGGGTTGTATGTGCACATGCAGAGGCACCTCTGTCCTGCCTGCACACTTCTTTCGGAGGCAGAGCAACGCTGGGCCTAATTGTGTCTTGGAGCAACAGCACCGCTCATCTCTGGAGATCTCATTATAAGATCCACAAGCTGTTCAGGCACGTAGCAGTCCTCCTCGTGCTCTTATCCCATCAGCTTGTACAACATAACTGTCTGAAATCTCCACTGCCCCTTTGTGGTATTGACAGAATAAAGCAATTATTGTTGATTAGGAAATGGCACCATGCACCTAAAGAGAGACACAAGGAGACAAGGAGATAAACTGCTCGCTGAGGTGTTTGATCTCGCTGTTAGTTGTCGATAGCAAATGTCTGGTTTTTGCTGTTGTAAGAGCAGAAAGAGTTTTAAAGTTCTGAAAAAGTTTGGGAGATTGACACAAATTAAAATGACCAAAAGCAGTGTTGTTATGATCTGTCTATGGTGCCATACAATGACTTTTTCAACTTCTCTCTGCATCTCTATTATAACATGCACTGTTCTTTTTAATAAAAGAGAAAAGTTCATCTGCAAAGTTTTACAGATTTTGTCAGCACTTATCAAGTGCCACGTCATTACATCTTAAGTAAATACTGCTTATTTGTGGATGGCTTCTTGAGATTCTGACGTTAGTTTGCTTGACAGAGTGCATATTTACCACAAGAAACAAACAAACAAACAAAAAATATAATAAATAAATCAGATACAGTATAAAAAAATATCACAGATAAGACATGGACAAGTCTCGAGTAAACCAAAGAGCAGTACTCCTGCAGCCAACATTCTTCACACAACCCTCTGCTGAAGTGTAGCCTCATGATCAATTATAAAATTTACAATCTTTATTAAATTAACATTTGCAAATTTAAAACTCTTTATAGTGCCACCGCATAAGCCTAAAAATATATTTTCTAATTTTTTTTACTCCTAAACATGTTGCTTAGACAGTCTCCTCTTAAAAACTAACAATATCCATAAAATAGCAGCGCTGTCATAAAACCAGAGTCTGTAGAGAGATCTGCACCCTTAAGCTAAAAGTTACAAAGGGCTGCTAAAAAGAAACCCTTTTTAAATACATAACATCCCTTGAACAAGGCACATGATCTTCACTGGGACCTTCATAAAGTGTGTGTAAGTGTAAAACCTGCTTTTCAATAAACATCACATTGTGTTATTAACATTGTGTTAGCTCAATACATGATCTGCATTTTCTTATCAATCAATTATTTTGTGCAATTATTTTAGAATACTCAAATCTACAAACAATCATTAAAATTCCTGAGTAATGCAATACAAACCACTTTTAAAGGTAGCCAGGGGGCTGCAGCGTATTGCAGCTGTTTTTTTTTTTTTGGGGGGGGGGTACCCCTTTGACACCAGTTAAAAGCAGCTCAGAGACAGACACTGACAGACAACCATTTGCTCTCACATTTATTCCCCATGAGTCACTTTTTTAAATGGACTTTTAGTGCGCAAACAAAAGATAGACCTCACTCTTCTGATTTACATTTATTCTTTAAATTTAGAATTCATTTAAGAAACGTCCTGCACAATGTAACACAGTTGATAACAGAACATCTCCAATACACACACTACACAACATTTTGTGGCATACTTTTTCATTTGGTCGCTCATATATTGAATTTATTTGCACGTTGCATTGTGTCCATATTCCAATTTTGTTCCCCCATAAAAGTATTGAACATCTCAAGTTTCACAAGAACAAGCACAAAGTTAGAATGAATGTTGGCCAGGAGACGACGGACTATTAAACAGGTGAAATATTGTGTTGAGAAATCCTCTTTTTTTATCTGAAGAGGGGCTCATAAATAGAGCGATATAAATCTGGAGAAAAATGACCCTCTCACCATCCTCATAAAGTCCTGCCATTCTCCAGACCACAGGAATTATGGGAAGGCATTTTTATCACATCGTTGATGTGTCTGAATAGAGACGAGGGAAGGTCATTTTGGGGGTTTTGTAAGAAAAAAAATATCATCTTGATACAATTTGCATCTTTAACATCTGACCCAGGGCCTATACAAATGTATCAGTAAATCTAAAAGATGATTATTCAGCTTTATGTGCGGTTGCTCCTCAAACTTTGCTCATTAAAACTTTTGCACTTTTACACTTATTGAGTTGGCTATCTGTCCACATCTTGGTACTTCCAAACTCACCAGTAATTGCTGTCAAGTTCTGTGCAGATAAATAAACCTCAGACTGCTCTCCTGGATCTCTCATTGACGTAAAATATGAAAACAGTACCCATTCATGAAGGTTCTGTAAATTTGCATCAGACTGTTATCATAATGCAAATGCTGCCATTTCTATCAGATGCTGCAGAAAAGGAAGCGAGTGTTGGGTGCGTCCCAAAGAATAATGAAGTCACCTCTCGCACTTGGCTTTGGCCCAAGCGTAAAAAGAGGACTGTCAGCATCACAATGAGAGCAAGTGAGGGCTCCCCTGCTTATGAGACTGATGCAGTGTCCTTGTACATCCAGCCATGTACACCTAGGCTATGCCCCCCCAAGCTTTTTCCCAAAGCCCATCACTCACTGTCGCCCTGTCATCCCTTCTCAGGAAAATGACACCTATAATGCAGCCTGACCTCCCCCTCACCCACTGCAGGGGCACACTAGCTTTTGTCAAACACACTGAGCTGATCCTTTTGGTGCAGATGCCATTGTAACATGATTCATCTGTGTGACTTTGTGAGAGCTGCACAAAAACACATTTAAAACAGAACAATGTGAGTCAGTTACTAGCTAACTTTCTGACATTTCTTGCAGTGTTTTTTCCCTTGTTACCAAAGCAGTTATGGAGGACAGTAGCGTATTTACCACAAATAAAAAAAGCACATAAAGCAATAAAATGGTTTGTTTTTTGAACAGCTGCGACAATAAAATACATCAAGTCCTGTAGAATTGCAAACTGCTCAGTGGCCTCTGTGATCCTAAAGAGTGTGAGATTGGTTACGAAGACCGTCCTGAGCCATGCATCTTTTTTGGTGTGCCAATGAATCTTGGTTTGCAAGGACAATAACATATAAGTAAATCTGTAACTATGCTTCCGCATCTAACCAGAGTACAGACTATGAAGCAGATTTATAAGCACAATTCTGGGACTATCACTTTGTTAGGTCAGAACTGTATTTATTATGTAGACTAGAGCTCTCAATGTCTGATGTTAATCACACTTCTTTTCCGTGTCGTGTTGTGAAGAGCTATGGCAGTGCCAACCCTGACCTCACGAGAATGATTCATACTCTTTTGTTAATTACAGAGGTACTAACAGGTCTTCTTTTGATTTCATTCACATCTCCTATGTCACTTTTATGTGACCATCTTTGCACTGTGCTTGCAAGCAGCTTTTTTTAAAGGTCTTAAATGGACTCAGCAGGTGTCTTTCTATGGAACCGACCTGTAAATTTATCCAGCAGAGCTTATTCTGCAGGTCAGTCTGGGGAAGACCACATTGCAGAAACAAAATTTCCTGGTTCAGACTATTTCTTGACAGAAAGGCTGTAAGACATTGCACTGGCAGTGTGTTTGTAAACCTTGTCCAGGGCCAGAATAAGATATTGCCTCTGGTAGACTGGAGCAGGCTCCCTTTAGAGGACACGGCATGCACATGATGCATCGCTTATACGGAATAATCAGAGGCGAAGTAGCATGACGTGGTGGTAAGTACAGGCAATCTCTCAGCTCAAACCAGCTGGAAACCAAATTAAAATGGGCCTTTGGAACATACTAGCTGGATGGCATGGCTAACACCAGTAAAACTGACTTTTCACTTTCCATTGCATCCTAAATGCACAGAATATCTGGGTGTTAGGAAAGTGGGGAAATAGATTGGACACACAAGGCAGCTTCTTCTGAATATAACGAGTGTGTTGAGAGCCTCAGAGACAGTCTGTTGTATGGCATCTACACTAAAGAGTAAAAAGGCTTTACATTGAATATTATAAGTGATTAAACATATTTAAGTATATATTCCATTATACATTCCTTTAAAGCTAGTAAATCGTATTCCATATGAAACACCTGCTCTCACTATACTTTAAAAAGCTTTGATTTTGAGACAAAAGCTTGTCAGACGTCTCCCAATCATTCATTTATACAGTATGGTTGTACACGTATAAAAGTTTCTCAGAGATACAATAATTGGAAAGCTTTCAGGACTTTCTGTGGCTTCAGTGGGTGGGTTGAACAATTACAAGGCCAGAAACTTGGCGGTGGCTTGAGGTGGTAGTGGGTGTAGGCACAACAAAGAGTAAGCACTGGTATTTCAGTTATTAGAAATAAAGAAAATACTTCTTATATAAGACAAGGCCAAAGGGACAAAGAAGAGACCACAATAAGCTTATCATAAAAATGTTTATTATCCTAACTGTTATCAGCGGACAGATATCAATTGTTCACTTTTTACAATATATTACTATCATTAGACTGCTTTGTACATTGTTTTAAATATTCATTATTTTCAAGTAATTTTGTACATGCTTTCGGGACTCACATTCCCTGGTCTGATGAAGCAGAAAAATGAGAAAAAAGGCACTCGATTGCTCTTGTTCGCAGTGAGCAATACCGTCCAAAGAAACAAGGAGCTGTGGTGGTTGGTGTGGGGGCACAGGTGAAAATGTCTCCCAGTCACAAGACGAGCAGCTCCTTTGAAGCCTATTACATTTCTTGCCAGGGCTGAACAATATGTCCAAAGCAATTTTCCAAATCACAGCCCAAAATAATCACTTTGATATGGCAATCGACAGCAATTACATCTTTTTGATTTGCTCAGATGAACTTCAAAAAAAGAAAACAACACACACTCTCACACTCTGGTTGTTGAGAAGTCTAAAATCTTGACCCATTTTCAGAAGCTGTGCGCACATGTCTTATTACTGTTTTATACACGTAGCTCAAAGTCAAAACTATGGGTCATTTCAAACAGTGCGGCTCGGCTTGCTGGAGCACATGAATTGATTCTCCTTAAGACTCAGTGTTGGAAAGCTTTATGGCCTGAGGGAAGCTTGGTGTGTGTGTGTGGTAGAGTCAAAAACCACATGCTAACACCAGCAGGATCCCCACAGTTTGCAATCCAACTGCAACACTGCCCACACTGTCTCAGCGGCTCAATGCCTGGGATGTTTAATCCAGTTTCGGATCATCCACTTCTGGCCCGAACACCTCTGAACAACCAGACGGAGGCCGAAGTTGGCATCTTTGGACATCTCTACCTCCAAGCATCGACCAGTGTCCCGGCTGATGATTGGTCCGTTCTGAAACAAAATCCAAATCCGAGGAACATGTATTAGTAGCTTCACTCCCAGAGTCCAATAGAAAAAGTGATTTAAACAATTTAAATACATCCGCTAATAGCTCTATACTTACACTTATATGCTAAAGTCTGTTTCTTCTGTTTCTTTTTTATTTTTGTCATATGTAACATTGAAATGAACAGTGAGGTGAAGAAATAAAAACTACAAACTTCTATTAAATAGCCTTTAATGTCTTTTTGTATGTTTGACTTCCTTTTTTGTCTTCATACAGTTTTATCTTTGTACTTTTTTCTTGACAAATGTATTATTGCTTTTTATTAAGAATTTAATAAACTTTCTCAATTGGTAATTTGAAGCCCTGCCACTCAAAATGACTGCATTTGATGAAGATGTTCCATGTTACATACATGTTTTGGGGTTTTAATAAGCAGGTTTTGAGGCTAATAAAACAAATAAAACTAAACAAAAAAACGAGAACTTCAGTGCAGCTTTTCAAGCACCTCACTGAGCTCTCATTAAATTACATGTTGGATGGATGACGACCAATGTCAAAAGGCTTCACTGTGTTTTCCAATGGGATACCTGTGTAAAGTCCCAAAGCCTTTGTGAAATCCTCGAAACCGCGTCACATTTCTTCAGGCTGGGAGAGCGTCCTCTGCCATCATCAATGAGGCATTTGGTGTCAGGCAGGAAAGTGGTGGATCCCAAAGGTCCCAGCTGGAGAAGCCCCTCAGTGGAGTAACGTGCAAGCTGCAAAACAGAGATATCCACTGTTTCACATGGTCCAGCACTGTGGTAGAGGTTGGTTTTACAATCAAAGAAAGTTACATCAATGGAAAGGATGAGGTGTGCTTTGAGCGATGCTGTTTAGTTGTATTTTTAGACTGACTTTGTACGTGCCATTTTTCTGGTGTAAGCCATCACACAGAACTCAGATAGTAAAGCTGGTTAGTGACAGTGCTTCCCCAAACCATAACTTGATCCCTCACTGCTTAATCCCTTCACATGAAAGGCTCAGTGACGATACGTATCTGTTACGTAAGGATACAGTAGAGATAGCATTTATTATTTATGCCAGCGATCCTTTTTGAAAGATGAGATGCCAAAGATAGTGAGGTCTACAGTACGGCACCAGCCCTACTCATAGCATTTGAAGATCCACACACAACATACACACATTAATGCCATCTATTGAAGTGCTGCTTTGGACTTGCGTCTTACTCACAGTCTTGGGGAAATCAATGTAACATAATGCCTCTGAATCTCTTGACTTATAAACAATTTCTCTTTTAATGCATAATTCATTCATAATAAATATTTCAATAAACACGTTGATGCTGAAATAGTTTTTCCTGCTGCAAAAAACACGGGGGGACTCTATCCACACAGTCTAAATTTTACACAGCAAATTGGTTGCAATATTTGTCAATCTTGCGTAAGTACTTTCTCTAAAACATCACTCACTAACAGTCGTCTTAATTTGAAATCACTTTTTGTGAGTACACAGTGGGTAGCGCTAAGTGGTGGCTGTGGTTGTAGCTACTTGTTAAAAAGATGGCGGGTGTATTTTTAATCTCCCCTAATGCCTCTTGAAACACAAAGCAGTACAATAAAGCACCACATCGTTTTAATACTCATGAGGGGCTCTTTTGGCCATTTCTGTAAAGATAAAAACAAGGATAAGCTTTTTAGAATAACAGATGTCACACTGTATGAACATATTACAAAAATGAAAGGCAAAGCATTTTGTTCTCAAGCTTATTGTGCACTTAAGTTTGGTCAACAATTCTTCATTGAGTTTTGCAATGCTGCAGGTCTCTCTGGTTCATAATGCTCTTAGCAGATTTATGCAGAGTGTACACTCTAACTGGCCACAAATACCCTCTATAACCCCCCTAAGACTTGTTTACAGCCCTGTCTGGCAGCCTTATTGAGACTAATACATTTAAAATGAGACCATAACGAATAATTAACGGCAAGAAATGATTCTGCCAAGCCAATTAACCTGTGCCTCTGAAGCAGCATTACTACGCTATGCTCCTTCACGGCACTGTAAAAGTTTTGGAGTGACTTCTATTGGAGGTCAAACTAATCACAGATTTTTAATTAGCTCCTAACTGGTGCCACGCTGTGATACTGGATAATGTAAACCTCAGACTTGCATGTTGTAATCTTTACATTTTTAATCCTCATGGGCCGTGCTCCACCAGGAGGTGCACTGGGTTTATACTCAGTACTACAGATTATAATAAAGATTTAAGAGGGGCTCGATTTGGATTCAGATCAAAACACAAGGCCTTTTCATGTGATACAATTGCTGATAGTTTAAAATACCAACAGTTTAATGTGAAAAACTCCCCAACAAATCTAACTGGCACAAACTTGTCCCTCTGGAACACTTGGTGCGTTCCAAAAAGGGACAGTTCATTTCTGGCGTTGCTGTGGCCTTGAACATTTTTTCTTTTTCTTTTTTATTTTCTGTTTGTGTTGAGCTGTGTTTGTTTGCTCATTTGTATTTTGTGTTCAATTCATTGGTGTTTTTCTTGTTAAAAATGTAAAAATAAATAAAATAATTTAGGGTCCTAATTCATAGGTCGTGATATAATAATTGGCTTAAGATCTAAATATTAAAAACATTAAACTTATGGGGCCCAGATGCCACAAGACTAATTTGTTTTAATCCATTACCTTTGTCTGTGAATCATAAATCAAGTTCATGATAGAAAAACAACAATAAACAGAATAAATAATAATTTTTGAAGTTGTGTCTGCCCTGTTAGAGTCAAAGAGACTAATTCTTTTACTGACTAATGGATTTTTTTAAAGCAATACCACATCTGGCCACTGATAATACTGTGTCGGTCAATGATTTATTATAGATGTGTCTTAAAACCATACATTGTGCAACATTTTGAATTGCACTGTGGTTGTAAGACCAGTGCACTTTTCCATACAACAGATTTGTGCTCCTGCTACATCCATCTGCTTGAATAGCCCAATGCTGCAAGCTCTCTAACTTCAACTGTATTATACTTTTAGACTAAGGTGAGACATTGCTGTGATTTAGATTTCCCCTGGGAGAGCCAGCACAGAGCGAAAGTCATTCCTCAGACACACAATCAAGATTTATTCTTAACAATTATATATTTTTCATAAGTAAAACGAACGTCGCTAAAAGGAATGCAAAATCACAGCATCCGACTAAATTGAATTCAGTCTGCTCACAGTAAAGCCGGTCATCACGGTAATCTAATGATACAAAGTCAGAGATTCATCTTCATTTGTTTATTTCCCCAGGGGAATCAGGATTAAAAGAGTCAGTGGAGCTTTGCATTACTGGACCACTCTGTTGTGGGGAAAGAAAAGGCCAGTGAGCCTACCTTCTTCATTTGACAGGTAATGAACATGACATTCGCCAGCAAGAGAAGTGGTCAGGAAAAGATGAAAAAATAAACAATGTAAAAACGAATGAATCATGAATAGCATTTGCATTATTTGTCTTTGGGACTGCCTTTTGTCTTTCTGCTCACCCACACAAACCGGACTTCTTCTTCCCACCCACAGCGCCATTTGTCCTGGTATCTATTTAGGTAAAGGTTATGCTGAGCGTGCAGTCCCCCTTTGCATATTCATATAATTACACAAGCACTCACCTGAGAGTAACCCAGATTTTGAGTATATCCAACGGCTTTAACAGAGCTGCTGGTTATGCCTTACACAGATGTGCCTTTTGTACAGATTCAGCATTAACACATAAATCTGAGTTTATTTACAGCCATTTGTCAACAACTGGATGTGCCAAAGATAGAGTAGTGTGCTTTAATTAACTTTCTTGATTTGTTTGCTTTTGTATCATGGCAGGTGTAGTTTCAATTTATGTAGAGATGGGATGGTGCAAGGTTTAACTTTTTGTTTTAGTTTTTTGTGCCTATTTGCCATTCTTGATAGTAGACAGTAGGTTGACAAGGAACAGGGCAAGAGAGAGGGGCATGACATTGGACAAAGGCCCCGTCCAAGACTTGAACCGGGCATCCCACGTATTTGTAGATCCTCTACAAACTGAGCTAGAGGCTGTGCTGCTTATCACTCTCTTCTGTCGAGGTTTGAATAACTATATAGACTATTTGTAAATAACATTGTTTACTACTAAGACATGGCTATATATACATATACATATATATATATATATATATATATATAATGTGCATCAAATGACCCAAGGCAAATTACCCTTGTCTCCTGTATATATGGTATGGGCTCTACCAAGTGAGCTACCGGGCCCCCCCCATACTCATATTAACATAATTAACTGTCATTGCAGTGTCTATATTCATTTGCAGTGTGTGTATACACGGTAAGTTAATGTCTCCACTTCATATTTATTTATATTCTCCTACTGGCATTGGATGAACTTGCCGCTTTTGTCATGCTCTTGTCTGAAAAGGTAGTAGCCAGGTCTTATTGTATCTATTATGTATCTGCCTCTAATGGATTAGTAATCCATAAACTACATTGAGAGAGTAGTTCTTTGTTACCTTCACTGTAGCTGTATTAGGGATTTGTATTTCCGCTCCACGAGGTCATCAATACATATTAAGATTACAGCAAAGCATTTACAGGTATGTTTTATTACTATTATTATAAATATTTGAATTAAACTTCTCATCTCATCTCATTTACTACCGCTTTGTCCCATTAGTGGTCGCGGGTGACTGGAGCCTATCCCAGAGGCTTTGGGCCTGAGGCGGGGTACACCCTGGACAGTGGCCAGTTAGTCGCAGGGCTGACTTTTAGAGACAGACACTGACAGACAACCATTCACTCTCACATTCATTCACTAGGGACACTTTAGAGTTGCCAATTAACCTACAGATACATGTCTTTGGTCGCTGGGAGGAAGCCGGAGTACCTGGAGAGAACCCGCGGTAACATGTGGAGGACATGCAGACTCCTCACAGAAAGACCGGAGTCGGCCGAGAATGTTTGAGTCGGCCGGGTTTTGAACTCATGACCTTCTTGCTGTGAGGCAGGAGTGCTAACCACTCTGCCACGTGCATCCCTGAATTAAACTAAACTAAATCCATACATTATCATTCACTGCTTTTGACAGCTTTTCTAAGGATATATTCTTGCCCTTTTCACCAGTGTTGCCTGTGCAATCAATACTACGCCTCTGTGTCTGAGATTACAATCCCCTGAGCATGGATTACTGTAATGCTGCATAATGTTACTAAATAAAGATTTTATCATCTATAGACTGGTATCTACAGGTAGCTCTTGTATGTTTGTCTATTTATCTAATTTATTAAATAGCACAATTGTGTTGTGTATCTATATGGTAGATTAGTGCATCGCTTTCATTGATAGGCAGCCATTTGTCTCTCTAGTGCCTCTTATGAGAGACAATGTGTTTGAACTTATAAGAATAGAAATGCTCCTGAAGAAGAATGTAGGATTCTTTATGGTAAACATGTTGGTACCTGGGATGACATGCCATGGCACGGGTAAAGAATAGCTTTGTCGTCGTCCTCTGAGCCCTGGTCCAGACAGTACCCACTAGCCTTGCTGTTTCTCACCTAAAGACAATGAATAAAGATTTGGTTAGATTTAATGCAATAAAATGAAAACATCTTGGTCAATATTCAAATAAAATCTGTAACAGAGCCACACAATGCCTGCCAAATTTAAACTAATTATTATTATTATTATAGTGCCTTCTTTGAGACAGATCTTTGTGGCTTTTACGCAGAGTGGTCTCCTAATGATAAAGTCTAGGCTGTGATAGGGTTATCATCATGCAGCGGTCAGTCCTTGTTCTGACTCCTGGTCTCCATATGGTGGTGTGCACTGAGCAATATCCCTCACTTGTGCGTGATTTGAATGAGTACGGCTTCATTTACAGGTTGTGACATATCAATCCCGCTGTGTTGTGAGGGAAGGTTCCACTCGGCTGGTCTGGGCAGCATGACCGACTTAAGGGCTGATGCACCATGACAGATGAGCCTCACTTCCTGTGCAGTAGCTCTGAAGCAGCACAAGGTAACTGTTTCCAGTTTGTCAACACATCAGAAATTGTACTGCTTAAATGGCTTTGGTCTGAGAAATCTATTAGTCGGCTACCACAGTCAAAGATTTAGCACAGAATACAAATTTATGCAGTTAAATAGATCTAAAAAAAAATCTTTAATTTTGATGTATTCTGACATGCATTTGCAGAGCATATTGATTCCTCTCTATACCCCATTCCTGGAATTCTTATAAGGAAAATGGCATATTTCAGCATTCCTTCTTTCCATCTAATAGTGTCTGACTCTGGAGTGTGTTCAATACTTCAACCTGTCATAATCCTGTTTTCTTCTCCCCTCTGTGCTGAGTGTGCAGCCAAGCCCCAAACAATCAAGTTGGAATGGAAGACTAATAAGTGTTTAATTAAAACTCATTATGAGGAAATTGCATCTAATCCAATGTGGTGATATTGTATTGCTATAGCAACAAGATACCTTTTTACTGAAATTGGCTTTAATTAATTGATTTCTATCCTGTTCTGTCATTAATAAGCTGCTACTTTGATGTACATGGAAAAATTATTTGATAGTGGTTGACTGCGTATGTAATATAGCACTACACAATGAAAAGCAAATATACTGTAAGTTGGCGAGAGAAGGGTACAGCGCTGTATAAATGCACACCATTCACCATAATGTGCAGGTAGGGTTTGACAATCTTAGCTACAGTATGTAACAGATCCTTCTGTCCACACTTTCTATGTCAACATTAATAATCATGTATGTGTTCTCTACATTTTACTGCTCAATGAAGGAGATAATGCTTAACACAATGCTGCTAATAAGTTTCTTTCTGACCTCGCCGTATGTGATGGTGTTGTTGTAGATCCGCATCTCTGGATAGACATGTTCGAGATACCAGCGAAAACTCCGACACTGCAGTCTCTTCCTCAAGGCCAAGCGTTCAGAGACATCTCCAAAATCAACTCCTGGGTTCTGTCAAAATAAAAAATAAAATAAAAAACAAGATGGAAGCACTAAGGATAAATTGGAAGGCCAGGGTGCTGAGTACACAGTGAGCATTTAGTTAAAAGATGGATAGATGCTGTTGTCATTTGGGACCTTCATTGTTCTTTCATTAGACATGATCTGTGCAGAGCAAATTCTAATCAGCTGCTTAATTATGCGTCCTCATGGCTGAGGCTGCATTAGGGAGGTGGCTTCCCAGATCGATCGGGGGAAGGCCTGATGCATGCACTGCTCAGCACAAAGGGCTATCCACAGACACAATTATTTGTACATGTTGTGTTTGAAAATACAATACATTGTAGTAAATACTGTGAATGTGTTAATGACTACAGGCAAAACATGCTAATTAAAAAGGTCACATTAAAGCTATAACAAGCAGATTTTCATTAGTCATTTCACAGTGGAAATCACATTTCACAGAACAATGTGATCTGTAAATTCCATTGTTTTGAGTGTTTTAACGCTGTCGGTCAGTCACTACTCACAAAAGAAAGAAAATAGTAAGTAAAGTAAACAATATGACAGGAGGCTAGAGATGATTCAAAACCTGAGAAAATATATAATTTGGGCGACACTTTATTTTATATTACACTCAATACATTCTATCTCAATACTATTCTACCTCCTTGTGTACTAAACTGTGATAACATGTAACTACATAGTACATACATAATGTGGGGTTAGATTAAGGACATGTATGTACTATGTAGTTACATGTTAGTACAGTTTGTTACACTGTGGGCAAGACTTTCATGACGTGAGGTGCCAGAGGTGAAAGCACAGTTAATATTTTGTCATTTTAGATGTTTTAATAACAAATTTAATCTGTGAACTCAAGAGACATGTATTAACTAGACAACAAATAACATTTATTTCACAAATAACAGTTAATTTGCATTATTTTACAGGAGACTGATGTGCGTCATGTCTGAACAATGAACAAAATATAGCACCTTAAATAGAATTTAAATGGAGGAGATCGAGACACCGCCTGACTCTCCCTAGTCATATATTTATAGAAACTTACACTGTTCACAGGGGACTTGTGTTTTACTGAAATAAATGTATAGCAATAGCGTTCTATAGAAGTAAAACAGGGCGTAACCTGACATGAAGCACCACGTGGATGGATGAATAGATAATAAATGATGGGACAAAGCGTTCATATGTGGATCTACTGCAGGCAGTGGTCTGGGCACGGAGCAGGTGCACAAGTGCGTACTTGTTTTGGAGGGATTTACTTTTTGAAAAACTTGTGACTGCATACAACCCTGTGTAAAGAGGAGCTCATTCTCATAATAAAGACATAAGGACTTAGACACGGTGCTCACTTGCTTCATCTTTTGATAAATCAGTTCACAATGTGTGCATGCGCGAGCCTGAGATGAGAAAGACCGGGACTGAAAGTCTCCAGGCCCAGGAAAGAGATGCTACTAGAACCAGGTCCAGTTACAACTATTTTTGTAAAATGTACTTATTTTATTAATTCTTTATATTAACAAAGTATTAGCCTATACAATAATGATTTTCCTGTATAATCAAAATATGTATTAAATATATTGTATATGTATATGTTTATTATTTTTATATTTGTATATAGACTATTAAATATGAATTATCAGTACATTCTTAATATTTTAGGAGTAATTTATAGTAATACAATATTATATTTGGTTGAAATCTCAAATAGTGTGCTCCTTTGATGCCTTCAAATACACGAGTGTTATCAGACCTCTTCGTCTTGAGCCCAAAACCACAGTGTTGCGCATGATGGCTCGTCCACACCTGAGTCAGGTGGGAGATGACAAATTGGCCATGCGTCACTGACTAGTAGCCGTTCGTGAGCCGTAAGATCGGGTCCAGCGTGTTACAATGTAATTAATGAGGTAGAGACAATAACCTAAAAATGCTCAGTGAAAAGTACAAGAGGACAGGCCACGGGGCCAGATCGTTGTTCCCAGACATGTTCTTAGTAATCCTACCTATTACGCTCTCTAAAGAAGTGGTAAAGAGCAAATTGCATGCGTTTTTATTTTCTCATAGAGTCTAGCAGAATAACATTTTCCTTATTAAAAAATAGCATTGTATTTGGACATTACATTACAAAACGATGGAAGGAGGAAACATTAGAAAAACAGTATTTGTTTGGTTTGATATATGTGAGCACTAGCTCAGGTTAGAACAAGAGCAAGTGTTCATAAGAAGAGAATAAGGTATTTTGTTTGTGCTTAGATAGAATCATATATAGTATCAGACTACTATTACCTGCCTTTAATGGGATGGTAGCATCCCACAGTGTACAGTCAGAGAAAAGACTTTTAAACAGCATTACCATTAAATGGCCCAAACAAATATAAAGTAAGCCTACAGAGCTGCTGTTTGATTTTGTACTCTAGGCTAGTATTGTGCTACATCACACCATCCACCCCCACTTGCCCCTCACTTACTGAAGAAATTGCGCTCTCAGTGGGTCCGTTAGATAATAACAAGAATCTGGGATTGTGCATATGGGTCGTGTTGGGAGGATGGTAAAGAAAGGTGAAATGGAGTTGCTGCGATAGCTTTTTGTATTGTAAACAAGATAATGCTGCACCCTAGGACAGATGGGTAATAGCGTACCATGCCACAGAGTTTGTAATTACATTAAAGATGGGAGGACTCCTGATTGGTTACTTTGACAAAATTGTGGCCCCTTTCCTCTTTAATATGACCTCCCACAGCACAATATAATAGTTACATGTCACCAGCTGCCACTTTGAAACTGTATTTAGTGAGACATCATGTGATAATTTTGAGCAAATTTGAGGACGGCACGCAGGCAGCGGCAGCGTGTTAGACCTTTGTGTGGCAGCCACCCACCAGTTATCATTTTGTTGGAAGAGCAGCGTGGAGGCCATTGCTGATGTCCTTCACTGACAATCATCTCATTCTGCATGCTTGAAGAGGCAATTAGAATTCAATGTTAAACTCTTTAGGAATCAAAGTAGCTGTTTATTATTTTGCAGCCCATCTCTACAGACCCTTGAAAGCAATTAAACTAAACTGATGTATGTAAATAGATTGATTAGACATGAGGATCCTCACAGTCATTTGTGTACTGCTCATCTGTTTGTGAGAGACTTTGGGGCTGCTGCTGTGTTCAGCCTTCACTCCACTGCCAGTGTGAAGGTCAAGTGGGATGAAATTTGAATTTTGAACTTCTATCGACTTGGGTCTCTGGAGACCCCCAGATGCATTTCAGAATGAACAAGTGAGAATGAAAGCAGAAAGGAGCAGAGCTAAGCCAAGGGATTCAGGGCAGGCAAGATCTGAAACAGAGGTGAAAAACTTACGTTCATGGGAATGTTCCAGGCCATGTAGACGTGAGATTTGTATTCATCCATCCACACCTCTGCGGCCCGCAGGGCATTGCGCTTAGCGTAGTAATCAATGTCATTGTTATAGGGCTTCTTGGTGCGCTCAATGTGAGCCACTCTGGCACATGGCAGGACTTCCATACTTCCTCCACACTGCCATACCTAGGAACAAGGAAAATAACTGCTTTACATAGGTTCTTGGAAGGGTGCGTTCTGTAAACCACTGGGTGCATGCCTTTTGTAGACAACAACATAAGCTTGAGAGAATTTGCTCCTTCTCAGGACAGGATATTTTTTTATGATGCCAATGAGTTAGCCTTATAGAATCTAATTATTTGGGCCTTATTATTATCTGGGAGTTTTTTGCGATTTGTGTTGTCTGGTCCTATGCATTTGTTGTCTCAGAATTTAGCTGCATACTGTGACATTTACCTGATTCTTTTAAACAACATCAATAAAGTGTCAGTAAAATGTCTGTTAATTTGTTTCTTCTAAAATAAATGCCATTCTACTTTGAGACATGGCTATTTACGCAAACTGCTCACATTTTCATTTTGTGTCAACTGCTGAAAACAAATTAGACACTGCTGAGGGCAGCGGTCAAATATGCAGCTCATTAATGTTGCTCAACTGTTCCATAAAGTTCAGAGCTGGACCTCTTGTAAAGGGTCACTGCCTCATTTCACTGCTTAAATGTAAAATATGGAGCATTTCTGAATTTTAAAGTATCTTGTCTCTGCACAGTGTGGAACAAAGATATTATAAAGCCAATCTAATGCACAAACAGTGCAGCCTATGACCACAATAAAAAAAAGACTGTCTTTGTTGTAATTAAAATACTTTGTCAACCTCAATTCCTTCCTCCTGAAGTTGAGAGGAAGTGTGAGATGAATAGCATTTTAACCCAATGGGCATAAGTCTGAAGTCCTAAAGTCCTTGGAGAAAACCAGGAACCCTGGTTGTCATAGGTATGGTGTATGGCTGATACATAAAGCCTGGCAGAAAATGCAAGACAGCTTGAAAAACATCCATCACGGCCGTGTGTAATGATTTTAGTGGCACTTGATCGCGGTACTCAAAGTGAGAAAAAAATTGAATTTCTAACTCCTCTAATGTGCACAGTACACTGAGAATGCAAAAGTGTGAATTGCTGCCATACTGTGACAAAATAAACAGTAGTCCAAATGCAGCAGCATATGGTAATGTCCTTCGAGCCGTACAAACTGCTGAGGCTTGGCCACCCACTGTCTCCTAATGACGCCGCCAGAGTGCACAACATACGCAAGTTCTGATCAATTAACTTTTCTCTGAACCCTACATGACATTAAAGAGAAATACTGCTGTAAAGCCAGTCTCTCAATAGATTACAGGGGCAAAGCCTGCATTTAGCTGACCCTGTTTATTTCATTTCATGGAGTATGTAGTACTCCATGAAAGTCCTCGAGTTGACTGTGTTCACAATATTTAAAGTGGATTATTCAAAATGTAGCGTTCTGTTTTGTCCCACAGTTGAGATGAATATTGCCAAATACAAAACCATTTTTAATCTATGACCCATCATTTAAAATATAATAATAACACATCATATTATTTTTAAAGCAAAAGCCAAATATATATATATATATATATATATTTTTCCCACAAAGAATGTTACAGTTGTTATTGTATAAATTAACAACAAGGGCATTTAAAAGAAGTGATACAATAAAGGGTGAGAAGATGTGTCTTACTCAAGGATTAAACATCCAACCTTTCAGTGATTGTACAGTCCACTCTACCCCCTGTGCCACTGATAAACGAGTTTTTAAATACTAAACTGAATAAAAATCTACTAACACTTCCCTAAATCTATCCAAAAGCCTTCATAATTTTCAATATATAACACAAAAAGAGCCAAACACAAAACATTCCAGTTATTACATTAAATTAGACTGACATTTATTCAATTAAATTAGATTGACATTTATTTATCCAGAATGATAAATTGTGACTACATTTATTGGTGACACACATTTTTGAATTTTTATGATTTTTTTTTTTAATAATTCCATAAACAAAGTGAGCCATCTAAGCAACTGTGGGTAAGTGTGGGCAGGTTGTGTGTGTTAAGAACCTTTATGGCTGTTTGTGCAGTGTTTATGGAAAGCAGACACTATCAAACGCGGGCACAGCCTCAATTATGGTCATTTACATGTTGCTGATGTGTTAAACTGCACATTATCAAAGCCTTTTGAGACTCCAGTCCAGTATTATTCCCCTCCAAAACACTTTGACTGTCTGCTGTATCAGTCACGGAGCTCAAGCTTAAACACCTCCATTGACTGACTGACCCCTCATCTTCACCGCTCATGATCCACACTGACCCCAGCCTAAAAATCCATTATCTCTTAGAAGTGGTCATTACTGCGTTGCTGCAGCCCATGACCATGACTGGCTTTATTTTTCCCCAACAGCCTGGTGCGTTTATGTGGGTGTAAGCACCCCATCAATTAATGATGATTCTTGGGTCTGTCCAGGCTTAACCCATCACCTCAATGCCATAATATGCTGTGTATTGCTCTCTTTCTTTGGTTTCTTTATCCTGGTTCCTCTTCAAAATGTATTCATCCAGAGTGTTTGGTCTGTTTGGCTCCATACAGGACAAACATGGATAATTGAAAAGGTGTATTTGCAGTTAGCACATTGCTCAGCACTAAAAGCTAATAGAAGAACCTTTTTTCCTCACTTTTTTTTTCCAAGATTAGAATGTTTGGTCCAGAACCAAACCTTTCCCAATCAAATCCTCCACTTCTTACATATCTTTTTTTGGGCATGTGCAATCAAGTTATGTGGATTGAATAAATATTTTGCATGTTCTTGCTTTTCTGTGCATTTATTTTACTTTCTTGTACATGTTTAAAATGCTTGCTGACACTGAAGTCTGCTCTTTTTGTTTGGTTGGTCTACACAGCTTGTCAACATTGAATCAGTGGCAGTAGAAAATCTTACTGGAGAAGGGGCATCATCAGTGCAAAAAAAGCATTCAACTTTGGTTTGTTGCAATGTTTTAGTATTTTGCAGTTACAAGTGATGTTGTTTTTACAAGCTAATTGTAATTTAAACACTGGAATAAATGGGTGTTGGATTTAATTATATGTCACAGTATGTGGTTCAGATCCTAGAATATTCAACCAGATAGAAACAGAAATAAGAAAACCAAAGATGTTCCATTTGATTATAATGAGCTGATGTGACAGCTTTTGTGCAACCTTCAAAAATTTAGTATATAGTAATAGCAGTTGCTAAATTTGGTTAAATTCACAAAAATACCTCTGCAGAGACTGACCTTAGTGGATTATAATGTGACCTTTTTTGGTGCATGAGAAACTGATGATTTGGAGGAAAAACAGGTGGTGCTCTGCAGACTGCTGGCTCGTACAGTGTGTGTGCTCACAGCACTGTTGTACCGTCTGTACAGTATCTCGCAGCTACAGCATGAGAAGGAAAAAAAAGAAACAAAAAGCACCAAATGTTCTTCCTTGCCATAAACATTGCTGGTGCTCATACGGGAAATCACAATAATATCATGCTGTGAGCAACTTTGCTAATGATTGAGTCTCATGTGTTTGCTCATTTGAAAATAATTGTGTAATTTGTCATTTGAATAAATTAGAATATGATTAAAACTTTATTTTTTTATTTTTATTGATAATTAATATAACTTTGGTGTCCTCCAGCGCAGTCCGTGTTAGATTAGGTCTACTTAAGTATGTATCTAACTTATTTCTTATAAACATTATGACTTGAATGTTATTGTTCAATATGTGCCCTACCTGTGCCTTCAGAAGTCACATTTAGAATTACGCTTGTAACATTTTTGGACTGACATTTATGTTTCCTTAAACCATTAAAATCTATACAACCACAAAAAGTGCTGGTTAATATACTGAAAGAAATTAACCATGTTTTGCTGAACAAATTCTTGGCATTAAAACTACACACGGTTAGTAGACTAAATAAATAGGAAATATGACCAAATCTAAATAGCAAATGGGATGATCTGAATCTACTTACTGTCCCATACAATGCTCCATTTTTGTGAAGACTATTTGGCAGTGACCCGTCATGAAATTGCAGTCTGTGTCATTAAGAGGCAGCACTTAACACGGAGCACTTTGATGTAGTGGTAATGTAATTGCTAATTTAATTTAATTGTTCCAGTACATGCAGTTAGTTAATTGCAGCAGGACCATTTGTGTGATAAGCTTCGGGGGGTCTCCAAAAAACATTAGCCATATAAAGAATAGAAGCTATTAACAGCGGTAAACAGGTTTCCATCAGTGTCATTACACAACACAATCAATAAAACAGGACAGGCAGCACATCGAGACTTATGTTGGGTTTAATGCCAAGAAGCGTGGGAATAGCTGGGCCTGTACAGAGGCAGCTGATGTTTCTAAAAGAGAACTTTGTGTTGGTGAGACACCTTTAGATGACAAAATAGTTAAAAAAAAAACAAAATAAAAGCAACAAAACACATAAAAATGCCTTCAGTGCTCAAGTTCAAAATGGTCTTATGAGCAGGTGTAACACACATTTTGATTATGCCTCATTAAAAATGTCCTTTAATGCATCACTTTCTAATGAGATGCCACGTTTGGAGTTCTAAAACCATCCAAAACTTCATAAAAATCAGAAAACGAACACAACTAAGCACCATTCAATGAGCAACAATACAGATTACAAAAACAGTGACAAAAATGAGGCAAAGAAATGGGCCTCAATAAAATGCTAATAACTGCAGTTGATTTTCATTTTCCTGCTACTTCAAAAATATTGTAAAGTCGGTATAGTCTATTTTTACTACATGCCAAAATGTAAATCATTCCAAACTTTACTGCAAAGCAGATCTGAAAGAATAACTTTATTTTAATTAGTCTTGCTTTTGCTTTGATTGTATGATGTTTGGTATATTATTTATGTATGTGTTGGGAGGAAACCACATTAGACCAAGGTTCCTCGCTCAATATTCACTTAAAGACTACTGTAACAGTGAAACTTTGACGTAAGACAAACTGTAGTAAAAGTATAGTCCAGGACAATTACTGAGAGCTACTGACTTTTTCCACAAAAGAACAGTTTTTAGCAAGTGTCAAGTGAAAAGCTGTGGCCTCTCTGCTGGGTGCCGTTAATTGACTGCCAATCTAGTGACCTGATTAGGCCTCTGCACAAAACGTCATAACCCAGCCTTAAAGTGTCACCTCTGTCCTGCAGCGGGACACTTAAAATTAACTAGGCCACATTAGTAAGCCTTAATATGCTTTGGTTATTCTTTAGTGCAATGATGCCTGGAGCTAGCTGCTTATATAAACTGTCATCACAGCCTGCTAATCTCTGAGTGAAGCTTGACAAATCGCCTCTCTTCAAAGCGACACATCAAACCTTCACTGTCAGTTTACAGATTTTATTTCTATAAATTCCACAGTGCACTCTGTTTATCACCATTAAGCAAAAAATCATTCTAGAAAACATTCTTTACGGCAAAGTGGTTGAAACAATGAGTCTGTACTGTATTTGTGATTCAATAAGTAGTTTTTAAGGCATGGGACGATTACCTGTTTCAATGTGCACTAAGTCGTATGGTTTTTGTAATATGAGCTGATGAAACAAAATTAGACACTACTTAAGGAACTACCCATTTTTGTTTCTGCCGTCCCGGTCTAAGACCCAACAGATACATTTTTTAAATCATAATACGAACAAATTACACTAATCCAAAGTTTAGAGCTTACCCTGAACTTTTAGCATTGAGTTTACGTTAGACTAGTGAACCAGTAGTTATTTTCGCCTCGTTAAACATTGCGTTGAAGGATTACCAGCATTTATCCACATTTTATTTAATTTGCTGCCCTTTTCTCTCTATTTGTTCTTTGCTGTTTTGTTGTAAAAATAAGACTATTTTGCAAAGTTATAACACAAAGTTAACACATTCCTAACAATATTCTTTGGCACTCCATTGCTGACATCAGTGTCAACCAATGGGAGAGCTCCTTTTTACCGAAAGCGAGCTGTGATTGGACAAACTCCCACTGTGGGCTGAACATTCTCATCCATTCAATTATAAAGCCTAGATGATGTCTTAAGGTCTTCATTTTTTCACAGAGGATCCCTGTTACAATAAGCTGTTCGCTGATTAAACTGTCAAATCAAATGCAAGAGTAAAACCTTTCGGGTAATCCTTGTTTAATGATATTTCTATACAGTTTGCACCATTAAAGATTTCATAGCACGTTATAGTAACTTGCTGATCTTGGCTGAAGTTTTTGAAGAGAATGGGACTATTTCAATGGGAGCTACAGTTTTGAAGAGACAAAAGAATAGGCCAGTAACACCAATGCAAAAAGTAAATGTGGGTTTAAAGTCCAGCCTTAAGGGATTCATTTTATTGGAATGTGTTATGTAACATATCATATTGACCAAACCATACACCTGTAACCCATTCATCAAACTAAACGCATTTAAAGCCAGGCTGTGATACCATCAGAATCTCATACGCTTACATTAATCTATTAATAATTTTGGGAATTAACAAATTAAAAATAAGATCTGGAAATGGTTGAAAAAATATTTTTTCTTTTAAAGCAATGTTAGCTGTGACCTTTAACAGTGCTTTGTCAGTATTCAAACTGTGACACTAAAACGAAAAAGTAAATATTCAACTTTACCAAGATTGAATTAAGTCTTTCCAAATGTTTAGACTTGTTGATCCAAAAGAGAAAGGAACAAGGCACTGCTGGTATCCTACAAACCAATGGTGCTCATTGATCTTTTTAATTCATGAAACGCTAATGAAGTTTGACAAGTTTGACTGTCATCCCGCTGAGCCCTTCATTAAAGATCATAGTGCACATGCATTAATCAACAGCTGTCATGTCAATGAATAACACAGTTAACAAGGTCTCGATACTGCATGTTCTCTTAGGTGTTAATTAGTGTCAAACTTATGGCACAGAAGCAGATGGGCTTTCCTTTAAAATGAGTTTATGTTGTGATTGTTTGCTTCTGGTTTCTGTCCTGGGAAAGAGTTTGGGCATTAAAACTATGCCATCATTTGAAGACAGGGTGGTTAAAAGGAGGTGCTTCACTAGTGAACTGTTCTAATTGGTGTTATAAAAATGTGCAATTGTAACTTATTTCATATTTAAAAACCCCCAAGACTTGCCACTCACACTTGAGATAATGACTTGGGAGTGCACTGTGGCATCAGGGGAATTTTAAAACGAGATGCTCTCCATGTGTTTGTCACTATACCCAAGAGTATAGTGGATTTTCCTTTTTTCGTTTTTTTTGCAATATAGTTCCCCCAGAGTCACACTTTAAAACGGCCATGAACTGCAAATAAAGGCTGCACAAACCTGAGAAAATGTTTGGAACAGTTTGGAAGACCATTTTATAGAAATCAGATATAACGATGAGTTCATTATAAACTATTTTTAATCAAGAGTGATAGAAAGCATAAGATTGTGCTTAACCTTTTAGTTGTTTCAAATGAATAATGTGGTGTCACTATCGATGTTTCATCACACCAATTCGTTTCTAGCCATGAAAGCTGTGAATATCACAAGGTTGCAAGTCCCTTTTTTCTCAGATATGTGAGAAAGAAATCAACAGGGAAGAGCTAACATGTTTGTTTCTTTGGGAATAAAAATGCTATGTAAAGAATAGATTGTGTCATTTAAAAAGCAATCTTAACACAGAAATAATGTTTGTGTTTATTACAGTGGTGTGTCACAATAGTTAAGCATTTGATAATATGCTTTTAATCACTTGCAATAC
The DNA here is from genome assembly GCA_024349245.1 of Neodontobutis hainanensis. NCBI lineage: Eukaryota > Metazoa > Chordata > Actinopteri > Gobiiformes > Odontobutidae > Neodontobutis > Neodontobutis hainanensis. The sequence goes on along the minus strand of JALDNG010000043.1, from coordinate 3,806,416 downwards.
CCCTTCATTTCCAATTAGCCTGGAATAAGCCGCACTCAATATGTTTACTAATGCAGCGTACAAGTGCATAGATTTGCAAACACTGTGTCCTGCCCATTTAATAAAATATCATTAGACAAAAATAGCTTTTCTAAAAGTTATTCTCCTCTGCGCTCTTTCCCTCAAGTCTTCTGCAGCTATATATTGGATTTTCTGTAGTGTTAAAAACAGGACAGCCCCTCCCTCGCTCCGAGACTGGATATGATCTACTCCCCCCGGTCCGTCTTTTTATTTCATGCCTTCTCTCTGCCTCAGACATCTATAAAATGCAGGATGTTGATAGAACGACTGATATGGAGACCCTTTTAACTGGGCCTGTCAAAAACTGACTCCAGCTGTTGCCCCTCGCCTTTGATATGCCCGCCGATTTGCTTGTGCAGCCAAAATGGTGCGTGCAACTACTCTTCAAGTGCTTCAGCCCTGTCGGATCATTTCACGTCCTCGCACAGTTCCGAGACATCCAACCAAGGCAATTACGTGAAGGGATTAACTAATGCTGAGATAATGAATGAGATAAACCGACCTTTGCTTGTTAATTTTACTTTACTTTTCAGTTTTCAGTCCACAGAGAAAGCTTGATGTGCTTCTCTGCTTTATTTAATTAGCCTTAATCACAAAACGAAGAAGAAATCTGCATATAATTTTAATTACTAAATTAAGTTAGGAAATGGGAAGTCTGTCTAAATACATGTGTCTGGTACTAAACAATAGGTTTGTCAGTATTCTAAAACTAAGAGATGTTATTGTTAAGCAGCAAACGTATTTGTGAGCATTCACACAATCTGTAGCATACACAAGTCACTTCTACAGTCTGGATAAAAATGTATAATAAATAGGTATACAGGGCTAGTCTTGAATTATATACAGTGGCAAGAAAAAGTGCCCTGATGCAGCAAAGCAGGCCCAAACCATAGTGTTTCCTCCACCGTACTTTAGAGTTGGAATGATGTTTCATGATGATATGCTATGCCCTTTCTATACCAGATGTAGAGCTGTGTTTATTTCCAAATAGTTCAATCTTAGTTTTATCAGTCCACAAAACATTTTGCCAATACGCCAATACTGCTGTGGAGTGTCAATGTGCTCTTTTGCAAACTTCAGGCGTGCAGCAATGTTCTTTTGATTGTCCTGCCGTGGATACCCTGCTTGTTCACTGTTTTACGTACTGTAGACTCATGAACCATGAAATTCCAAACGATTCACACATACTTTTTCTTGCCACTGTATGTACCCAACGGACTAGATCAGTCTGTCACTAAATGCAAATCCTGAACATGTTTAAAATGGTGGCAGATAAAATGCAAAGCCTAAGTTAAATTTTATGACGACACATAATATATACAGTGCTGCTCTGCTTCACCATTTGTCTGCAGTGAGTCAACATTGGTGGCAGTAATTCCAGTGAAACAATACCTGATCTGCTTTGTGCATACAAACCATTTACAGCTTCTCCCTTGTCTCTGCCTAAGATGGATGCAGGGAAACATACAGTAATAAACTGAGTAGTAAGTAAAGTTGAGTCCATTAAGCCCTAACAGACTGATTCAGCCACTAAATAATGCAGCTGTTGAAAAAGACAAATGCTCAATCAATAATCAATAAGTGCTATTATAGCCTTAACATATTATGGAGTATTTAAGGGAAGCACGTGGATCCTCACATGTTCTACCTCGGCGCGATGAGAAAGAATCAGTTGTGTTACACAGGAGAGTGTATGGCAGTAGTGAAGCAGTGAAGAGCAGTCTAGTAAATAATAAAAAAGAAACCTATTTTCGGCTGAATTCTGTAAACTAAAGGCTAACCCATTGTGAAGACCTTTTGTTGCCATGGAAACATCATTAAAGCAAAGCCATCTGAGAAAATGGAGAAAAACATTGTTCATAAATAGCCTTTAGTTAATGGTTTAGTTGTTTATTTTTCATGCCTGTTGCCATGGCAACAAAAGACACAGTTGTTTTCTATTTTAAAGACTAAAGCAGGTGTAGGTACTGGATTGGCTTTGTAGTGGCACGATCAAATTGTAGAAAGAAAACGTAGACATACCCATGCGCACTAAGTAATAAGGCAACAATTTCTCTCTGTTATTAGTGTTTTTAAAGTCATATTGAGATAAAAATCACATCAACAAGAAGCAAATTTCATAAAAAAAATAAAACAGAGCCACAATAAATGGTACAGTGCTTTAATAGGTTGCTGTGATCTGTTGCATGTGCATTGTCGGTTCTGATCGGCTCAAATGAAGCCTAAGTTGACAACTAAAACCAATCAAACCAAACTCTAGCTATTAACATTATGTTTTTAAGTATTTTGTGGTATTTTAAAACAAAAATTGTGCTTTAGTTGATGATGGTCCTCTTTGGATTTGTACTTTCTGTATCATATATTTCACTGTTATTGAGTGCAGTCTTCTTTTCTTCCGAGGTCCAATCCTGACGTTACAAACTCGGGTGGTCAGATTGGGTCGAGTGATGCCGCTTAAGGATGACATTGTGGAATACGATTGGTTGAAACACTGTACGTCGTACAGACAGAGACGTTTTACCCCAGGCTCATTTGAACAGTTTTAGATTAGAACAAATTGTGTTGTGTTTTAACAGACAGAGATTGTTCTATTGTTGTTACATATTTTTTTTATTGCATGAAGTTCAACAGATAAGGCATTAGCAAGTAGCTTGTTGGAGCTACTGATTGTCTTTCAGTGAGAAAGATGTTTCCGTTTAAAACACATTAAGTTTCAAAACAAAATTGGCTCTGTATTTTGTCTACTAGCATTACCAGTAACTCTTAAGCAAAGCCCCCATTAAATATAATGAGACAACATTATCAACTTGTGACTTTAACAACCCAAGTTGAATTGGCCGACCTAGAAACTTCTTGGACTGTTTTAAATAGAACCCCAGCTTACACTGTAAACTAATTTGCATTCAAGGAAAGCCAAAGCTCACAAATTAGTTGGTTCGCTGGGACCAAAATTTTAGACATGTCCAAATTTCCGATTGAGATCGAGTCGCAAGTTGTGAATTGCTTCTTGTGTATTCCCAATTTAAGAAAAATGGAAATCTATGTGAATAATAATAATTGGTGTTATATAATAATGTAATTTATTTGAACAATTTTTTAAAGAAGTCCTCGTTACCATGGCAACAGTCATTAAGATTAACCAATGACTAAATGGTTGCACTCCAAACATTATTCCAAGACAGCAAAAAGTCATAGTTACAGAGTTAATCTTTAATTTAAGAGAATAAAAAAAATGGTCCCATTGTCTGATTTGTGCAATCCTATGTCTACAAGCTCCCAACGGTGTTTCTGCTCATGGTATTCATCTCGTTGTCACATCTTATTTCAGTGAAAGTTTAATAGCACAATTCCTCAGTTGTCTAGCCTTTATTTCTATCTCTGGAATGACTCTGTTTGTTGGAAAGGGCTCACATATGGTCAGCGCCTGCTGTAATTTGCTGCTTGATGGACACAGGCTCGCAGATGAATTGGAGGCTGCCAGAATGGCTGCTGTCTACAGCTGGTCAGGGCTTAGTGCGACTTCATAACGATGCTTGTGCCCTTTTGAAGGTGACTGTTTCAGCTGTGGAAGGTTGCAGCCCGGAGGGTACCAAGGTGCTAAATGAGAATGAATGAAGTGGTAAAGATATATTTGAGTTCATATTCATTCATTCAGTAAAGCATGCTTGACAATTTTTACTTATCAACCATACCACTAAAATGAATGGGTAAACTCTGAACAAAAAAATGTAACTATGTGGGGATAGAATGCAAAATTGGAGAAAAACATAAACAACATTGTGATCATGGTTTACAAAAGACAGAATTTTATTATGATAACTGAACATGATTAGTGTAGCCAATTATCCTAAAATAAATAAATGGACATCCATTAATAATCTTGTCTGTGCAAAACCCTGCCCTAGCATGTGTTCTGCTGTGATCCAATGAAAAATGTTAGAAATAACCTGCAAACCGTGTCAAGTTAGTCCACCATGTTAGGTTTCACTGGGTTTTATGTTTTTTCTTAAACAACTTAAAGCAACACCTGACTGCATCTGTCAACTGCTTTGAGGCAGCACCTGTTATTGAACTACTTGAACAAAGCAACACTGCTACTGGGTTCACTGTACTTTGTTAAAACACTACTACCATCTGAGGTGTTTGTTTTTCAATGGTAATGGAAATAAAAAAATGAAAGTTTAGTTCTGAAAGAAGGCTCCTGCTATACAATGGAAAAGAGACAATTTAAGTAGGACAATGTGATTAAATAAAGTGAAGACTTCAACTTGAGTGGTGAAGCAATCCAGATTTTTCAAGGATGGGAAACTTCAGCTGCGACAACAGCTGATGCTGTACAGGCTCAGTGGGATTGGCTACATCTGTCGCCACAACAGCAAAAGTTCTCCTGCTGCTGAGTTTGATGCTTCAAATCAATTGAGTAATTTTCTTTTCTTCTATTTTAATAAACTCGTCTTAATTTTTGATAGAGCTTCTGGCGGAAGGAAATACAATTTTAATGTATAAATTATTGAAGGGAAAATAAATTTGAACTGAATATAATAAATGTCTTCATCTGCTGTATGGTAAACCCTACATAAAGCCTTGGGGTGAAGCTGGAGACTGACTGAAGTGTAATTATGTCCCATTTCTTTCTGGCTGCTGGTGGTGCACTACTTTAATTAGCTCCATTGTCCTCACCACATAAAGATTACGGCCAGACACCTCGAGGTTCAGCCCAAGTGACTACAAGCATTCAACTTCAAAGTCAAGAAAATAAACTTTTTTTTTTTTTTTTGGTTGATGATTTCTGAAAAGGCTGTTCCCGTTGACTTTAATAAATGTCACCTCAGGAGATGTGGTTTGAGTTACTTGGAGGAGGAAAAAAAAGATTGATTGAACTGTTATGAAAATGAGGCAGGTTTCATACAGCTCCTTGGATGGTTTCCTGCTTCAGAGCAATCACATGGGTTCATTATGTGTGGTAAACCACAGGCAATAATATGGCACATAACAATTTTCGTCCAAATTTAATTTCACAACATAAATGTAGGAACCTGTTTATGAAACAGAAAATGTTTCAATAGCCAGTTTTACTGCTACATGTTGATTGACTGACTTGATATAAAAATATATATTAAAAAGGTTAAAATGATTGTGCAGCTTAAATAACTGTAATGTAAAGCTCCAAACAATTAAGCACATGCAAATCAAATTAAAAGTTCTCATAAGTCTGGCACAGTTACCGGCACAAAACATCAATACAAAACTTTTCAGGATGTTACACAGCATCTTTGCTTTATCCTTGAATTGTCGTGTTTGTTTTTTAAATAACAGTTGTAATAAATAATTTGCTTCCCTTTATTAAACTGTCACATTCAGAAAATGCATGCCACAACCTTAATACATAACATTTTCCCACAAACGATTGAACACACAGCTGATTGTCATTTCTCTTGACATTTCCCAAAGGTTTTAAAGGCAATTACAAAATAAATAGGGAGTCCAAATTGAGCTTGAACAGAACAAGTGGGAACAGGGGCTGCAAGGATGACCTCTCAGAGATTTGATGTAGTGTTTTGTTTGAGGACCAAGTGAAAACCAGTGCCCACAGGAACTTTGAAATGAAGGGCAATGTTCTGGCCCGCTCAGACGCTATATCAGCAAAGACTCGGAGCAAGTGGCCGAGGATGGAGACCATTACGGGATAAACTCATATTGACACTTGTGGTATAGGATTCATCATTGCTGTCCCCAGCCTTTTCTCTGTTTGCTGAGGGATACTGAAGCAGAGCACAATGTCCTTGCACACACTGTGGATTTTCTGTGATTTATAAGGTGATAAGATCAAAATATTGGTGCAAATCAAGATATGTTATGTGCAAAAACTAAGTCTAATCAGTGAAATTCATCTGGCTGATAGACTGGTGTTACATTACAACTATGAATCTATTAAGTCATATTGAATTATCTCCCATTTGCTTCTGCTCATAAACAGAGCTGTGCTTTATACCGCCAAAAAACCTTCCTTCTTATAGCCAGCAACAAAAGCTGCAATCCCCAGTCAATTATAACTACGTCATAACCTTTCCGTGTTCTTTTCCCTGCCTTTCATCACCTCCTCGCTTTCTGACGGCGTTGGGCAGACTCAGCTTTTGTGAGCTGCCTGGGCTAATTGTTAAACATGTTCTTGTCAATCAAGCCTATCTTGAATGGCAACTCCTCAGCCAGCACCAACAATGAGCTTGCCTGGGCCTCGGTAGCCTTCCAAGAGTAATTGCGGTCCACTCACCAAAAGCCCATCTCCATTCCATTAGTGGCCGTACAATATGAATGGCTAAAGCTGCTTGTTGACTGCATACCTATTCATGCTATGCTGAATGGATCCCACTCTCTGCCGCATGTGTTTCATTTCTGCATGGACAGGCCAAATGGGGGGAAAGGTAATTGCATTTGTGATGGCTTTTTGTTCACAGATGTGGGGTCATATTCTCTTTGCTTCATGAATCAAAAGTTATATTCGTGAAGGGAAGAGGGGGACACAGAGGTGCTGCTGTGTGGGGTGTGGGCTGCAAAGTGCACCATATCATGTAGTTCAATAGAGTTGCACTAAGTTTATTCAGCGGCTGCAGCCAAATTGATCTCCACTAAGCCTGTCTAACTCCGGCTGCATGGTTTGTTAGGTGCATATAAGCAGCTCGACTGAAAGGATAACACTGTGTGACCTTGGAAGAGGCTAGGGCTATCACTCAAACTATTAAGTAAAGTCACAAAAGGTAAGACTGCTATTGTAGTATTGAGGAGGACAAGTCAGGATGCAAGGAAAAAGAAAATGAGTGGGGAATAGATGTTACAATTATGAGTATGAGTATCTTTATAGGTATAAAAAGTAAAAAATAAGTAAACAAGAAGGTTAAAATTAAATATGTCATCCTGTTGATGAAATGTCACATAAGCATCCGCATATTAGTCCTATTTAATTTTTATATAAAAGTTACCTTTAAGCCTAGCACTTGATATTATTGTTATTTACTAGTGCGGTTGATTCATTTTAGTGTGACATTGTTGGAGTAGGTGATAAAGCTGGGGCTCAAAAATAATAAATGCCACCAGCTTCAAAACAGCTCGGCAGCAATTTATAAAATCTATTGACAGGTCTTTAAAAGTTTTTTTGAAGACGTGCCTCTTGCCATCGCAAGATTTAGAAATTGATGTGACAACATTAAATGAAGAAGCAGAATCTTTTAAGCATTTCTCATTCCAATAGGCTGAGAAGTGCGTTTAGACTAGAATGGTTCCACTCGAATGGAGAGAAACATTTTCTGAATTTTAACGCTAACCAATTCTTCAGCAAGCCCTCCGCTCTCATGAAGCGTTAAATTTTACTCAAAGCAGCAGCAAAAGAGATTTACATTTTTCGTATACAGGCTTTAGAGCCTTTGGGTTGGCTGAAGATTTGCATTAAAGGGATTTTTTTCTCCTCTACTCCCATCTAAGAAATTGTAACTTTGCAAAGTTTAATCATGGCTTCTGTTGACGCCCCTGGGTTTTGTATCTTAAGCTGTATCCCTCGGGCCGGGAAACAGAAGCAAACCTCATCAAAAGCTGTTCCTGAGTCAGAATATAGATTTCACAAAACATTTCAGCCAAGATAGTTCATCTAAAAATTACCCGTTCAAATATTGGATTTATAATTATGGCTGTTGTGTGGCCTTTCTGGTGAACAAATGCACCAAAGAAAAAGGAAAAAAAGAAAACCTCAGGCGCCTAAGTAAAGTCTCATTAAAACCACAAGCAGCTTTCTTCCAGCAATTCTCCAAGCAATTTTTCCTCCTGCTTAAATTATTGACTTTTACAGTACATTTGTTTAAAAAGGGGGAAAATCTAATTATTTCTCCAAATCACCTCCTGTTGTGACATAATATAAAACAGCAAAAATAATAATGCACTACACTTACTTTCATCCCCAGCTCAATATTCTCGCCTCCATAGACCTCCATGCCTGGATCCAGCAGACCAATCTCTCCAAAGTATTCTCTATCGACCACAAAGGAGCAGCCAATCATGGCAGGAGTTCTGGTGAGCAAAGAGAAAAACACAAATCATCCCACACAAAACAGCACATAATAAATCCATCTATGTCCAAGGTCCAACCTGGGGGACATGCACCAGGTATAAAAGGCCATTATTTAGTCTACTTTGTTATCACAGTGTAATTGTTATTTTTTTTTTCTTTTATTCACTTAAATGTAAGTAATACTTCAATGGTAGTAGTTATTAAAGAGTTTCGTGAAATACCACAAATCAAAGCAGTCCCTCTTTGGCTAAACTAAATATATTTGGTTATCCAATAATCTCAGAGGCCTTTCTGCAATTCCTTACTCACTTCCACTTCCTAGGTCACTCGGTCTGCAGTGAAACTCGCAGCTGAATTTTCTTGATGTGTAGCGTCTAAATACAGCACTCAGTTTTTGGACAGTCTTTTTTTGCTCTGACAGAAACAATACGTCCCTGTAACCATGGCTTCACTTTTTGGGAAAACAAATACATTTTATGCATATTTTTTAATGTCGGTGGTGCACCTGAGAAGTTTTCACATTTACAAATGACAATGTACTACAAACAATTTTACATTGCTTGACTTATATGATCTTGAAACTGACTATACTTTGTTTTTAGCGTCTTCCATGACCATGACATCCATGTAGCAGACCGCCCTTAACAGGATGGGTGGACTTTCCAAGTGGAAGTGGTTGGGGAAAGGGTGTAGGAAGCCATTTTGGAAAGGCTTTGTAGGGCAAATAGTGTTGTTGTAAAGAGTCAACAGGTTTAATATTTTTATCTAAAATGAAATGTGTGTTAAAGTAGCCAAAATCTCATTCTAAATTCCTCTGGTTGGCAGATTGTAAAACAAAACTGATAAGGTTTAGGATATTCCTGTAATGTTCGCGCCAATCGAATTCAACCTGTGGAAAATGAGCTACAGTGTTACTTTTATTTTAAATGTCTTGCTTGCACTTTGATCAAATAAATGGTCCCATTTAACAGTGGTCCCCCTAAGGCCTGCTTTCACTACTATTATCTGTCTGGCCTTAAGTGCTCTGGTAGAAACCCCCACACAAAGAATTGGATAGAGCGGATTCAGTTTAGTTATTCTTTAAAATTAAGTGGCCAATCAGAGAGCTTTATTTTTCTTCTTCTAAAATGATGCTCGGGGCTGTATATTACCACACAGAGGAGGCAAATGTGCTACTTCAGGTCGAGAGACATTACAGTGGACTGTAAAATGAAAGCTACATTGTGATTCATTAACTCTACACCAGAAGAGTGCCCTGAGCTATTTGTGTGAGGCATAGTGAAAGGTTCTCTCAGGTCTGGACCTAACATAAATCTCCATCTAAACCATAATGATGCAAAGGTCTTACATCAGGAGCAACACACAGCTTTAATGAAGACTTTGTGTTATAGCCTTGAAGTCAAAGGATATTTAAAGAATCCAAACTATATAAAACAATTATATGCCATAGCTTTATTTTATAGTAACAAACATTTAATTACTTGATTACTATAGTTTTATAGTACAGGGCAACCATTAATTCCTATTTTTATAGATGGATTATATGACATATTTATGTTGATACAATTTGGGTTTGTTGTCATTAAGAAAAGGTCTCTGTAAAGAAAGGGCTAACAATGTACTTCCACAGCCAAAAACATTGCAGATTTCTACTCTAGCTTCCTGGCATTGCCTCCTATTGTAATGTTTAAATCCTGAAGTGGTGACAGGAGGCTTTCTAGTGCCATTATTTGCACAGGTTGTGCTGATAAAAGAGCCAGACAGAGCCCACAGTGGGTCCCGCTCCCTTTCCTTTCTTGACAAGTGACCAAGCTCACCTGTCTGTGCTTCACAAACTTTGTTTGAAGTGTTGCATTTGGATAAGCTTCTAAGACACTTTTAAAGAAGATTATTCTCAATGTAAACACAGTTTATGTATTTAAGTCAAGACTCACAACCAGTCACTTGAATCCAAACATGCATTTAAATGGTTATGTAGTCAAAACTCAAATGGAGATATATGAGATATAAATGTGGAATGTAAATAGGCTGACAGCAAAGTTTTGGGCTTCATTAATTTAATGCCCACAAACTGATACAAATTTCTCCATAAAGCTAAATATTATTTCATATTAAAGCTAAAATGCAGTAGAATCACACAAATATAAGATATGACCGAAGTTTGTAAAGGTTCCTTGATATAGTTTATAATTATCTCTATAATATTTTATTTCTATGGACCAGATGTTCTGTGTCCCTAATAAAGTTTGAATTGAATTGAATTGTGAGGTGGAAATGTAACATATTTCATGTGCACAAGGTCAAAGAGAAACAATAGGAGGAAATTGAAGGCCTGTCAGTCACTATGGGTGTAGGTTATCAGATCAATCAAAGTTAGGAACAAGATATTACTTCCTGTGTGTATCACTCTTAAACATGAATAAAATGGATCAATATAGTGTTTGGTAGACTTATTCAGATCTTGATGTTTATGAATAAAACTATCATTATCTTCATATGTTAATAAGTTTTTTTTTCACCTTGCTTATTGCTCCGTAAACTAATGTCGGTGTGGGCAGGTTTTTAAAAAGACAAGACGGCACTTGGCCACAAACCTGAATGTTTATTACAACTCTCTGGTGGTAAAATCTCCCACAGAGCTTCACTAAATGTCCGTAGGTTCTGGACATATTTTTAGTCTGCAGATGGTCGGCCTGCTGGGTGAGTCTGTCCTTGCACCCCTGAATTTGGACATCCAGATCAGTTACTTGTAGCATTAACACGTAATGCTTTATGTTACGGCTGGAAACATTTCCCTCGTGAATGGACCTTGGCCTTTGTGACACAGTTGTAACATAGATACTTCAACTCCACTTCAGCAGGACTCTCAATCAGACAGTGACCTCGGCAGCTTTAGTGTTAGCTGTTAAAAAGGTCACATAGTCTCAGAGCTCCCATACTTGATGTAGACACAGTGTGAGATGTATTTGAAAAAAGCATGAGTGGTTTACATTTACAAAGTAAATGGAATCAACAGTAAAGGCCCTAAAACACATCTGGAAAATATTATAGATTTTAAATCATTTTGTGTAATGTTGACACAGCTTTTTGTTCATTCTTCAGAAGAACAAGTGACCTTTGGCTCACAAAACCATCCTGTTTTCTTTCATTCATGTTAGACTAAACAACATTAACTTTTTCCTAGAAATGATTTCCTCAGTTTTGAAGCAACTAGCAGCTAATTATTAAAATCCAGGTTAATTCAGCCCTCCTTAATATACACTACACTACACTACACTACACTACACTACACTACACTACACTATATACTATATACGATACTACCTCGTGTCTCCAATGACGAGTGCTGTGTAAACTTTGCTCTGGTCTCCCTATTCATCCCACTGCTGTGTTTTCAGAATGTGCCTTCATATACTTCTTTACTTGCTCTACTGTTTATTGTGTCCAAAGCATTGAAAAAAGAGACTGGGGTCTGAGCCGGGAATAGGCTTGTGTTGTTGATGGGCAGAAACCTTGGAGAAACAAGTGGGGGAATGATTTCCAATAGAAATCCACACAGCTGACACACTTCAGCCGGCCCTTGAGGCGATCTGTCCGATCGTAGAGACGAGTCGATGAGACAACTCAAAACAGCTTTGTGGGGACCAAGGCTTTTCTTTTCCTTTTTCCTGCTTAAACCTGGGTCAGTAATACATGCAATCCTTAAGCTCTGTCGCTAAATTCTTTTAGCCAAATGACATTCTGGTAAGAAAAGATTCACATACCAGGATACTTTAAATTCTGGTCGGAATTCAAGTGGCAATACACTGCGCCCCCAGCAACATTTGCAATCCAGCAGTGCTATGAATATGGAAAAGATGAAAACCAATAGAGGAGCTGCCTCATGCTGGCTATGGATTGACCCTGTGTACTTTGTTCCTGCCTTCACTATTTAAACAAACAACTCCAGGCAGAGCTCCTGCACATAAAGAAGCATACGTTAACAGCTGTCAGTGTTTTGTACCTGCCTGGTCTCTTCTGTCAAATAGTATGCCTTAAAGCAATTAACTGTCTTTACTTATACCCCATTGATGATTAAATTGCTGTGGTTAGTTCAAGCTACATCTCTCCCACTGATGGTCACATTATGTTTTAATGCATGCGTTGTTGTGCTATCGGGGAAACAATGTCATGGAGATGTTTTCCTCTGAATGGTGATGAAGTAAGGAAAACATTTGTCTTACGCGCAGTGGCTCAGTGATAGAGCAGTCGTCCTATAACCAGAAGTTTGGCAGTTCGATTCCCGCTTGCCCTTTTACATACTGTTGTTGTGTCCTTGGGCAAGAGACTTAACCCACCTTGCCTCCAGTGTCCGTAGCTCTGGTGTTTGAATGTGTGTGACTGTAGAGGAGTGTTTGGTGGTGGTCGAAGAAGGCTGTGAGCGCTGTTTGTATGGCAGCCCCCCTCTCTGTCTGCCCCAGGAGTGGATGTGTGTAAATGGGGTGAGTGGAAGCACGATGTAAAGCGCTTGGGGGTGCCCAAGAAGGGTGCAAAAAAGCGCTATATAAATGCATGCCATTTACCATTTACATTTACATTAGGGCCGCAATTACTATTTGTTTGAATTGGTCTTTATGTTAATTGAACTACACATACATGTGTGATGTGGTTTGAGGCCGAAAAGCTTTTGTATGTATAATGGTTAATAGTCACTACAATTTAAAGATCATAAACCTATGATAGTGTTTAATGACAATATCAATGCATACTGTTAAGCTGTTTTAAGTCTAATACTTCTCCTGATGTTATTTCCAATGTCTATAAAATGGTAAATGTCTGCATTTAAATATTGCTTTTTCTTCTAAAGTTGGCAACACAGGAAAACTGCTGTGATGTGGTTTTGGACTCAAAAGGTATAAGGATATTAAAGTCTAAACACCATAACAGTACATTAGGGGAAGATTGGGTGAAAAAAACGAAATGACAGAAGTGGATTTAGACATACATTTCCAATACTAGGTTAACCGAGAGACATAATACCACCCATAATCAGCTCACATTAAACACTAAATTACACTGATGACACTGTGTTGTGGCTCTGTGATCCTGCATCAAAATGAGAAATATTCATCATGATAATTAAGCAGCTTTGTACTTGGAGATTTGTTTGTATGTTTGTGTGGCAGGTTGCGCCGCGGTTTCACCTCAGTTTGATGGTTCAGCACATGAATAAATCATAAACTGGGGCTATCCATATTTCATCAAACGTCCTCATCTATAATAGAAAACTACGTCAGAAACGACCCTCACCTGATAGGGGCAGTTTCATCGCCCTTGTCCAGCCACTCCTGCGGAGGGATGATATACATGCACCACAGCCCCCAGTTGTAGCCGTGGGCTGCGTTGGCGTACTGCTGCACCTCGAACGTGTTGTATTTGATGTTGTCGATGGCAGGCAGGATGATGCGGGTGTGATCCACCTTCATACGGGTCAGAATGGGTTCAGCCCTACAGGGAATGAGGCAGCCACAGATGAGTGAAAATGCAAAGGCTTAATTGTGTAGAACATTTTATAGAATATTTTCTCCCTGGATGGGAGTTTTTCTCACACTGATGATGAAGATGGGTACAGAACCCAAACTCTGCATAGATAATGTTTTTGTTTTGTTGTTCAAATAAGGGGAGCAAAATGATGATAAATGTGGCTGAAAATGGTAAAAATGGTAAAAATGTAAAAAGTATGCTTATGCTAAACTTTACAAACTGCATTAGTAACGTAGTTTTAAGGGGGCCCTCACACAGGCAATTCTAGCATGTTTTAAACTTGAATGCGTGAATGCTTGTGTTTCTTAGGCTTTGGCATGGGTAGAAGAGGTGGGCCCAGACATGACACAATTGCACAGAAGAGTACATGCACACTTAGGAAGCATTCAAATAGTGTATAATCAATGTGGGCACTTAATTCATGTCTTAATCATTTATTCGGCCATCCTCGATGCACCAGAAAAGCTTAAAGCTTAACAAAGCATCAGTAAAGAGTTAGCTCTGTGAGTTGTTTACTGAGGTGAATTGTTGTGCCTGCTGTTGTTCTGATGCAGCCTGAAGAGTTCTTTATAATAATATAGGCACCGGGGAGGAGGGACAGTCATGCCTTTGCACAGATCAGCTGCATCTAAGAGTGCCTTTACCTAATTTAAACTTGGTCACTTCAAATGACCATATAAATGATAATAATTACAGATTATAATCAGCACCTAAAGGTATTATTTACTTTCATTTATGAGCAGCTAAGGCTGACTGTGAGCGTCATATCTATCCTACGCTCGAGGCAACATTTACTCAGTATTCCACCAGTCTGTTGAATCAGCATATATTCAATATCCCACATGATGTCTTGGATCCGCTTCCCGCCACTGTTTATAATGTCAAGGTCTGACAAATATAAATTTTCAGCAGGACAAAAATAATATCAGATCATTTTTATCACCTGCTTGTGAAAATGAAATGTCAAAAAGTGACACTTATCCTGGCGCAGGATTTGAAAACAGGTAAAACCCGATAAAGCCAAACGCATCAAGTGAATAGAGAAGGTTAGGGTGCTCTTGGGAACTGCTATCCACCTTCGTATTGAATAGGCTCTGACACAAGTGCAGGGCTTAAAAGGCCATCTGTGAAGAAACCTTTTTGAAGAAATGATGCAGCTTGTCATTTTCACATTGATTTGTTCTAAAGGCCTTTTATGTTTAGATACCTTAAAGGCAAGGTTAAAAGTACAGAAAACAGCCAATGGTAATTATTTTAGATACAATAGTAGTTTTGGTATTGTATTGTGTGGTGCCCAATAGAGCTGAACAACTTTTAGAAAAGAATCTATTTGCGATTTGAACTAAAATTGCGACTGAGATTATTTTCTTTCTGCTTTTTTTTTACAAACCACAATCAATAAATATGACCAACACTTAGCTTAACAAACATATGCTTCTAGTTGGCCTGGCCTGTTATTAAGAAATTAGATGATGTATGAAATGATATGATTAACATATTTAACCATTTAAATCACAGGACCAGATTCGGCCTGTGGGCCTAGAAGTTAAACTTTGTTCTGTTTTCTTGTGGCGTACTTTTCTCTGACATTGTGTCCATACAATGGAATGGTAACAAAAGTATGAAGACAAACACACTACTGTCTGTTGATAATGACACACATACCTTGACCATAAAAAAGGGAGTACCCTGCAAGTTACCTAAAAGGACACCTAGTAGTTAAAAAAAACATTTCATAAAAGGTGCTTGAGTGCATTTTTAGGCTGACTTTTAGTAGTCCTGACTGTGAGTGCTTGTGCCCCTTAGTCAGTGAAAAGCTTTCCGGTGATGCCACATAAAATCCCTCTGCTATTTAAAGCCTTGGCCAAGAGCACTGGGCTTGAAATCCATATGGCACAGAAGGAAGCGGAAGTGACTGCCACTGGCGACGTTTGTATAATCTTCCTCACGCTGAGTCGATCTCCTCCGTATCTTCAAAGCAACTCCTCATTCCCCCAATTCCTCATGATACACTTCTAAATTTAACAAAAAAAGAGAGGCTGCAATTATAAAATGATGAATGTGTTTCTCTTTATTTCTCTCTACCCACCCACTGACTTTGCTTTTGTCTTTGCCCTTCCTTTCCTCGCCTCCTGATACCATCTACTTCTCTTCAAAAAGTGAGACCAATTTATCAAATACTCCTTACTTCTTAATACACACAGATACAAAAAGAACAGCCCATATTCTCTGAGATATGCTTATTATAAAGCACTTACAAAAAGGAAAAGGGAGACCGCAGTGAACTTTAAAGCTATGCAGTATTTACTGTATACAATTTCTTTACTTTACTGTTGCTTCTGAAAGTCGTGGTAACATAATCAAATGTAACTTACAGCCTAACATTTATTCTCCAAAATAATACATTTATAAATTCACTTTGATCTTGCACAATTAAACTTATCTGAACCTGATATTTTATCTAATTTTTACAGCTCTGTGTTGCAACGCAGTGGGTTTCTTTTGAAATCATTTTGACGTCTGATAAACTGTTACTCAACTGTGTGAGTCATCCTATTGTCATTCCATTACTGAGGACGACGTGAGTGAAGGTCATTGTGTTGTATGTGTACTGCACCAAAGGCTTTGCTTTAACCTTCAAACTGTATATTCCTTAATCAGCCCCTGCTGAGCTCGAAGTGTCATTGTGCCCAGTCCTACAACCCTCTCCTTCAGGCTCTAACCTTGTGAAAGCCAATCTCCTAAATAGAAGGTAATCATGTAAGCTTGAATATGTGGTCTAAATAAATACAAATGTTATGGGCCAGTATATGTGCTTATGTAACAACCCTTATAAAAAAAATTAAACAATAGCGCTGTTATTTTAGGTAAAGAAGAAGAGCACAGTATGATTAAGATAAAGTATGGGTGGTTAAATAACTCTATATTTGGACATACATCACTGTTGTAGGGTGTGTAGTGAGTAACAAGGGTGTTCCCCTCTGCTCTGCTTTGTTCACACCTGCACAGGTTTCAAACAACAGAAGTGCAGTTGGAAACTTGCAGCAGATGAGAAGTATGTGACTCTTCAGCAGCCTTTTGGACATTTGTGATCTCAGTCTTAGTTTGAGTCAAATAACTGCTCTTCCTTTCCGCTTTGGCTAGTGGTGAAATCCAGTGAACACTTCTACGAACTGTCAGAAAAGTGAGCCACCACTGGCTCAGTTATCTCAGCTTTAACTAAAGCATGCATAATGAAGAAAAACTATTTCATTCATCACTAGGTCTAATGAAACAAGGACATCTTATGATTATGCCAGGTATTTTCTAATTTACACAACTTAGATACTTTTTAAGGAGAAAACTTAGTTGGGAAAAAAAAAAAAAAAAAAAAAAAATAGGCGCTTAGGGACTTTGTTAATGTTTGCCTGTGTCCTTGAGAACGCAAACACAGCCTGACAGCAGCTCCGGTACAACAGTGATCTGACTGATAAGATAGAGATGTAAGACAAAGGAGGACACATCTGGTTGTGACAGATGAGTCCCGCTTCCTGTATTTGCTATTTCATCTGAAAGGGTTATTCTTTCATATTGGATCAAATCCACATTAAAATAGGATTTTCTCTCTCTTGCAGCGACGACTCGTCTTATGAACAGACTGACAGGTTCCATGCCATTTCTCATCTGCGGCAGTCCTTTTGATTTATTAACTCTTCATGTCTGACTGTTTGTCTTGGATAATAGCAGCCGGCACTGTGGAGCTTCACATCGTGCTTCATACACATCTGGCTAAATTAAGCAAACAGAGAAGAGAGTCTTATACTGGATAAATAGACAGAAGAATAAATACAACTCGAGTTTATATCTGCTTGACACATAGTGGCTACGAAGGCTTCTTCACTTCCTCCAGATGACTGCTTCTGTCTTTTTAAATTTGTGGTGTAATTTATGTAATGTATTTGACTGCACAATATCCCAACAGTCATGGAGTCATTTTTTAATAATTTCACTAAGTATTAATTATTGACATAAATATGTCAGTACAAAGATGAAATGGCAACTTGTAATGGCTCCTTGAGCAGTTTCCTTCTCAGACTTTGAAAATATGGGACATTTTGCAGATGCCAGTTCAAGTCAAAGAAAGTACAGTAGTGGTATTGGTGCAGAATTTAATTTCACTCTGAAGTAGAGAGTGGGATGCGGGTGCACGGAATAAATAAGGTTGTGACTTTAGATTCCACTCTAGCACTAAATGCATTTTTTCCAGCATGTGGTAGATGTGATACAAATGCAACAGCAGCACAAATCTCAGTCTTTTCAGTGGTCTTGGTGATGTGTCAGGCCTGTGTTGCTCTATGAAGCCATATGAATGACCGCAGCTTCCTTTCTTCTCTCCAGACAGATATAAAACTGATCCAGCACCAGATGCCATGAGGAGACATGATTTACCTCAGCTAAAAATATTTCCTAAGCCTTTTCAGAAAGAGCCATTGGATGGTATATATTTACTTTTAAATACGTATGGCAATCCTTACTTGGACTCCTGAAGTCACTACAACCAATAAATCATGTCCATATATATAAAAATATTGATTTGCAGCTAAAGTCTATACTTTCAACACCTCTATATTTTAATACAAGGAAAGTTGTGTTTCCCCTATATGTGGACATTGATAAAATGTTTAATAATTCATTTTTTATGGCAAAAGTTTCATAGTGTGGCTTTTCTATATCTCTAATGCATTTGGAAAATATAAAAAGAACACTATATTCTATGATATAGAATATAGATATCAAGTAGACAGAATTATTTAGAATCATATGGGATGTTCTTTTTCATATTTTCCCTTTCCTTTTTTTTCTGATTGAATTATTCTTATTACTCACCAGATCACATAGCAGCAGCGCATTCAACATTCATCAGTGTTGCCTTCTGATGCATGATGTATTTCATTACAATTTCCCTGAAATGACAATCTTATCTCCAGCACACACTCAGTGGGGAGCGCCTGTTGCACTACTAATCATTAATCCTTAATAACCTGAGATTGGAGCTGGGCTAAGGTTTCAAAAGCCAAATAAATATCAATGGCTCTGCATCTGCGTGCTCAAGAGCAGAATACTGTAGGTCCTAATTACAACACACTCCCATTCCCTGCCATTAATCCTGGTTATTAACCGTGCAGAGGGAAACAGATGAAACAGAATGGACATCCTCTATCTCAGCAATGGATGTGTATTTAAAACGCAGGAGAGGATGTATTGTGAACATTTAGCTGATGCAATCCCGCATTAATGACAGGCAACAATTTCATATCCTAACATTAACGCAGAGCATGGCCATGGAAATCTGATTCCATCACTCCTCTGGTGCAAAACGCTCGCTCCTTAACTTGCCATAAGCCCGCATGGTGTGAGGGAATTGGAAACAGCTGTCAAGTGCACTGTACAGTATGATACAATTATGTTTGCTTTAACAGTAATATGAACCAGCAATACGTTTCTGCTGCAAATGTACAGCACCCCGGGGGGAGCACTGTGCCAATGAATCACAGCACTGCGGCTCGGGCTGGCAACATTGTCTCTGGCTCACTCTTCGCAAGGTCATTGAGGGAGAGTCGCCACAACATCTAGAGGCACCATCCATCTCACTTATCACTAAATGTGCCACACTGAATAATCATATTATGATAAATAGCAGGCTTCTTCCATTGTAATAAACACATACAGTAGTATAGATACCACCAGTGAATCTATTTGAATATAAAGGAGCTGCTTTAAAGAATGTGTCACCACCTCCATCACTGTAACCATAAATCTCTGGTGCTTTTTACTTTGCAGAGGCTCTTGTACACATGACCTCAAACAAAAGACAATCTACATGAAGGTAAAAATAAGAGCAGCAAAAAAAAAAAAAATCAAAGAAAGATGGAGGAGGGCTATGAGTATGTGAGCAATGGGGAAACATAACAGAGAGATGTACGCATGACGGCAGCAGGTGAACAAACTCAAAGGAAATATGCCGACACTTGCAGCATAAAGAGCAAGGGGGCGGTGAGGGGTGCGCATGAGAGACGCTGAGCAGGGAACATGTAACAGAGATGAACAGGTTATGTGGGGGCACGAAAGGCACATCTATTTTTGAGTGAGAACAGATGGGAAACAGATGAGAGAATCACTGGGGTATCAATTATCATTGGTGAGTCAATGATACAAGCCTCTCCCTCGGTGCTGCTTGTTGGATGGGCGGCTGGTTAGTTTGGCTAGTGCAGCCTCTGGGCATGCATTTCCCATTTGAAAGGAGCCTACTGACAACCAGTGGTTGAAATTCATCTAATATGTAACAAGGTTTTATGGGGCAAAGTGGATGTCCTATAACATTAAGGTTGGTAGTTCAGTTCCTGCTCTCCCCACTTCAAACTGTTTTTGTGTCCTTGGGCAACACACTTTATACTTATACTTGATCATTGTGACTCTTTTGAGCTATCAAGACAGGAAACTTCAGCATTTTAAACAAGTTGGGCCCGATCTTGCGGCTCGCGAAAAGCTTGTATTCTCTAATTTGCCATTTTCCACCTGGCTCAGGTGTGCCATTGTGGATGTTCTGAGTTTAGGGCAAGGCTAAATGTGAAACACTTAATATTGGTTATGCTGTCTTTTTGGAGTGAGTTTTGTTTACTGGAGTAGTTAATAAAATCAAATCAGACAACTGGTTCCATATAACCCTGTTTTGAAATTAGAATTAAGGTTAATTTAATGGGAAGATTTATTGCTTTCTCATGAGGGGATTTGTTGAGTGCTCTTGATAAGTACCTTGAGATAACGTGTTTTAAATTGACTCTATATAAATATGGTCAATTGGTCATAGAACGGTGATAATAATATGGGTCCCTCTGTACCCCAAAACAGCCCTGATCATTGGTTGAACAAGACTATATAATCAGAAACAAAAGCATAAATTAGTATGGTGTATCACGAGAACTGGAGGAAGCGCCGCTGACATGTGTTAAACACGTTATAACAGTCAATCATTGATAATCAATGGCAGCCATGATTAACTCGTGATACAGGCTCTAATAGTAAAACCATTTATTCTTTAGTTAGTAGTGACCAGAGGTGATAGTGACCAGTTTGACACTGAGCCAGTAGTCTCAACATCACAATGTGGCTTTCCTAAAAATTACTCCAGACTTTCTGTAAATGTTCACTTGTTGTCCATTGGTCATAACGTTAATTGGTTTAATGGTAGCTATCTCAAATATTTGAGCTATGTGTTTTTTCCACACTCTGTTTTCAATCAAGTCCCTCCTCTTCTGTCCTCTGTAGCACTTGTGCCTCCCAGGCAGCTTCCTCTACACTTCACTTCAAACACTGACAGGATGACAGGCTCAAATTAGGTGCCAATTACATGGATTTGAGTGACTTGTTTACCCGTAGACTTAAGCAGCAGGCAGACATTGGACTGAGACTCCCTGAAGTAATTCCATATCACAAAATAAGCAAAGCGCCCTTGAGTAAAATAACGCAGCAAATTTCAACATTTAGGTTCCTCTTCAATAACAGTCTGCTATTTGACCTTTTCTCTTTTAATAGTAAGGTTGGAAGAGATCTCTTCAATATCTTGGTTTACTATCTATTAAATAGGGCACACAGGGAAGGCTTATTAAAGATATATCCTTGGTAATAATAAGGGTAATTTTGCTGGGAAGTGCTGCCTCCATCAGTACAATCAGACTACAATGCATATTGCATGACAAGCCTTTGAAATAAAAACATGCAGAGGCACATGAGGGCAAAGTACAGATAGACAGTGAAGACCTGCACGTGTTAAATGTGATCTTTTCTTACCAGCCGGTGTTGAACTCAACATGAGCATCAAAGAAGCCGACGACGGGGGCCGTGGCGGCGTTCCAGCCATGGATTCTGGCTCGGATCAGGCCCTCACGTTTGCTGTTCCTCACAATTTTCACCAATCCTGGGTAGCGCTTGTTCACATACTGGTCCAGGTTGAATTTAAGCTCCACTAAAAGTAACCACAGTAAAACATAAAGAGTAGCCATTAACTGGGCAGTAGAATGAATAAGAACAGTAATTCATCTTAATATCCACAAAATCTACTTTTAGGAACACTTAAACATAGACTTCTTGTCCTCCATGACTCAATATTAAGTATCCTTCATGTCATACGAGTCTCAGCACTTTGAGAATGTAATACATCCTTCATAGATGCATACTTTCATTAGCAAAATTTTGTGCCTGTATATGTCTTTAAACACGTAATGTTGATTATTTAAAACTGATTGAAGAGCAGAGGCAAACAGACTCTTGGGAGTCTCGCGCATCATCTTGCGTCACACTTGGGTCGCCCAACACTCCAGCAGCATTTGAATGTGATTGGTCGGTTCAGAAAATAACGAAGGGATTGATTGGTTTATAGTGCTTCGCCAGACTGCGTTCCTGTATATAGAATATATATACAGTGCTCACGTCAGGCTGTGCCAGGCTACATTAAAGTAGCTTTGATTAGTTGAAAGAAGGTGAAGGTTACTCTAGGCTATAATTGTCACTAGTGGTACATTCATAGCTTACAGCATCATTGAGGCTAGATTATAACATCTTTCTTAGTTTTTTGCTTACAAATTCGTGGGCTGTCATCACTGGAAACAAAGTTTCTCCGCTAAACAGTCAGCTGCACAAATTGCTGTCTATGTTTCTTTGGAGGATAGATGACTGTTTGAGCTTCTCCTCTGGGTTACTGCTGAGCGATCCACTTTCCGACAGAGAGAATAATAAGGATGCTGGTGGCATACGGCTCTGAACAGCATCTACACCTAGTGTCTGACTTAGGCTCCTCACATAAATCAACGCAGGTAAAAAATGGCCGAGTAATCCGCTGTATGTGTGACTGGAGACAGTGAGAGCAGAAATTGTCTGCTGGAGTCTTTTCTGGATGAAAGTGTAAATGCACAGCATGGTCTGCTGCAGAGCGATGGGGTGAGATTAGAGGCAGCAACCCTTTAAGTAAACAGGCCATAGCATTTGACACCAAATTAAAGCAACTGCAGAGTCATGGAAACTTGGCTCCTGTCTTTCATGCCAGCTTGTTATCTGAGTGCTTTTCCACTGTGTTTAACATTGACTGGGTGCTCTTTTCAGAGACTCCATCGAGGATATAGATTACAGTCGTGTTTTTACATTGCCCACATAGGCCATAATGCTGTCAGAGTTTCACATTAAAGACCAAAAGTAAAGCACATTCAATTGCTACTGAAAATATACAGCAGCAGTAAATAAAAGGGCCACGTAATTACAAGGAGCTTGTGCCTGTGCTAGAGTGAAAAATCACTGCTAACACAACAATAGGGCACAAAGTGATGCTTTTTTGTATTCACTGACTTTATGGACAACTTTGGATTTGCATTTGAGAGATGACTTTGTGCATGGTCTAAGATTTAATGGTCTATGTAAAAACATGTTTAAAACTTACTAAAAAGAGAAATAAGAGGGATTCATGTTTCAAATGTAGCAGAATACTCTGGTTTTGAAATTACCAGCTTGTCAAAATGACCACGAAGAAGCCACAAACAGCAATAATTGTAAAGTAATTTTTGTGTGTTGTATTGTCTGCTGTGATGATGTGCAGACTATAGATATTTTATTATCACTTTATTGTCATGCTAAGACACTCATTTGCTTAAGGCCTTAAAGCAACACCAACTAACCTTTAGGATATTCACCTGCTAATAAACTTTAATAAATAAAAAGTTACACAGATTTGCCCTAGGAAAATACAAAATGCCTATTGGTTTGGTTTTCATGTGTCTTGGGGCCTTGAAGAGAGTAGGGAAAAAAGGTGTTGTGTAGGAATGAGCAAACTGTGGGCATTTAATCCAAATTCAATAACTAATGAATCATGAGCATCCGCTGTTGGAAGCATCATGTGCAGGTTTAAACGAGCTGTGACCTTTGCAGTAACATGCCATATTCACAGTTGCAGTTTTGGACCTTATGCAGGGAGGCTCCTTCATCATCAGACTACCCTGCAGCTACAATATGATAAAAGCCATTAGAGAGTAATAATTAGCGGGCCATGCTGGAGAAGGAGAAAATTTACGAGACTCCCTCTGATCCTAGCAAATAAAATGTTGGACTGTATCCATGGGTGAAGAGTTATAGAGCAGGGAATAGATTTCAAAAAGACTGGCACTGCAACATAGCACAAGATAAATAAGTGTCGCTCACATTATCAGTTTAAATAAACACAAACGTTCCTGTGGCGTGGGGGCAATATACAGAGACACAGAGCGCCTTAGTGGTGTTTGGAGTCCTCCGAGTGTTAGCAAGTCTTACGATTCACCTACATGCTGCAAAGCTTGAATTACCTCCTCCCACATAGTGCCTTGTGTGTGCCCAGTATAGCAGAATGTGATTTAAAGATGAGCTATGGGCTGTTTGGGAGTATATCCGCCCCACAGCACCAGCCTGTTTCTGTTTTGTTGTGTTTTTGCAAAGACCTGGTACATTCAAATACCCAGGTTCAGAGGAACACAGATTTATGTGTGCAACACAAACCACAGTGACTACATTTGTCTGAGTTTTCAGCTGTGGATTTATGGACTTGTCTTGGACTCTAATACAGAAACAGGCTTGAAATCGATTGTGTTGATCGATCACAAGCGGAGTAAGTGAAGTTACTCATCAGCTAAACCACCACAAGCAGTGTAATAATCATTAAATATTCATCTGTAGTCAAAAGTAAACTGATACCCCCATCATCATATACAAGAGTCAGTAAAATAAATATTAGACCCCAAGCCCTTGACAGTCAGTAGAAAAGTAGGAAATGCTGGCGCCCTGCATTGGCAGAGGACCGGTGCAGAGGGAATATTCTGTACAGCAGCATGTCAGCAATATGGAGGTTAGTCACCCCTCACACACTTATTGGAAATGGCTCTACAGTAAATTGGTTTATATTTTTGAGTCCTTCACCTTTAACCCTCTGTTAAACAGTGTTTCGGCTGCTTTCATTTTAAAATTCCACCCAGGCCATATTCGGCTTGATTTCCACTAAATTATTAAAAGATCATTTCTGAAAACAAACACAAGGGGTTCACTCTCTGAAACAAAGCTGCTCTCATTCTGTTCAGTTTCACCTAATTTATATAGCTTACTACACATGCCTATTGAGAAGTTGCCTTTAAAGGCGCTTTATAAAATAACGTTTATTATTATATTATTATTATTATTGCCAAAAGATTATAAATATGACTTAGTAACTGAGTTTAGTCTTTATTCTAAAGTACAGCCCCTCACTGTGGGTAATATTGTGGATAAATTCATGCTGCATTTGTTGGCATGCATCAGTAAGAGTCTGACTGAACCCATTTTACCCTTGTAGTTCTGTGAAATTGAACAATTAGCTTGTGCCACATTTAAATTGAGGTGATAATAAGAGATCCTAAACCACGCTCAGTATGGCCAGAAGGAACAAACAGGAAAGGCTGTATTATAAACAGTCTTGAAAAGTGTCAGACATATTTCCTGTGAATTTCGAGGCTTTAATAATCAGATTTAATGTAAGCGATGTTTAAAGTAGTTCAGCTCCACTTGTCATTAATATTACAAGCTGTTCTCAGCTAAACTCAGTTTATATCCTGTTTTCATTATATGAATCATTAAGTTATCAATTTAGTTGTGGTATTTGATGGAATTGAGTTCTGTAGGGCTCATTAAGCCTTTGTGTGCAGCTTATATGGCGAACAAAGTGAATGGGACTCTTCCCGTCTGACACACACTGAGCTGAGGCTCATCAGTGGGATGTGGCTGTAGTTTAGACGTTGGCATCCCGTTGCGTGAATGAACCTCTCAGGCACCAATAAATGTCAGCGTCTGTCCCTGCCGAGAAATGTGTTGTGGTGACAGTCGCCTGCTTCCTTGTTTCTGTGTGTGTGTGTGTGAGTCATTCGATCATCCAGGAACGTGTATGGCTGCACCTTGGCTCCTCTGAATGAGACTTGTTTAAATGAGAGAGGACAGACAGACATGCGGTAAAGGTCAAGCAGTACGGTCTGCATGTTAATTGTCTAATGTACGAGCAGAGCGCTGCAGACAAACAGCTCACACATCTGCACAAATCATCATCAGTGTTGGTAAACACAGAGCGAGGGTGGCTGAGGGAAATGCCGTGACACTGACCTCACACGACCTTTGTTGAGATGAGTGCTCAGTATGGACCTTCACAACATGTAGTCATGTTCTGTTATGTCAGTGAAGCTGATTAAACACCTGTGTTCAGGTACAGTCAACATTCCCCAAAGTAAGACTCAAATATGGCTGTTTCTGAATCTGTTTGTGTTTTTGCAGAAGCAATTTATTATCAGTGATGATGAGTTTATCTGCCTGAACAGGATTTAGTGGGATTAAATTAGCAGAAATAAACTTGTAATCAAGCATGTGGTTGTTTGTTCATTATTTTATTTGTATATTTTAATTGCCACTTGTAAATGTGTACAATGACAGTGTTTTTTTCTGTTTAACTGTACCGCTCATGATTTTTTTCTGATCACATTTCTGCCTGTTATTTTACTATAAGCTAATGAAGTACTGAAGGTACGTGCAGTGTCCTTCTGAAATCTTTTCAGAGAACCACCTGAGTGACGTAAAGTCTTTGTCTGTGGCTGGCTCTTTGCTTAATGGTAGCTTTTTAGAAACTCAGCAGGGAGCGGGGACGTGCCAGTGGTAAGTACGTCTCGCTCTGCTTTTACGCTGCTATTTCTGTGTCTTTTCTTCAGGCTGCCAGAGGGAGGCAGGCCTGTTACTCTGGGCCAAGTGTCACCCCAAATCTCACACAGTAGCCCTCCCTCTCCGGACAGGAAAGCTTTAAGGATGTGGAACTGAGCGTCGTCAGCTGCTGCAGGCATCAGTGTGGATTCAACTGAAGCATTCGTCTGCGTCACCATGGAGACAGTGGTACGCAGCAGCTGAGATAACAGGGAAGCAAATCCTGTCTGCTCCTCTCCGGGTTTATAATATTTTTTAAAAGCCAGGTGTTTAGGTCTGCCCTTAGGGGTCCTCTATCTGTATTAATGTTGCTCATAAGGATAAACACACATGCGCTCCCTCGAGGCTACAGCTCTCACAATCACCTGTATATGCTCCAGTTCAAAGGACACTTAAAGAGGATGAGGGTGATCACTTTGGTAACGCTAAAACATCTTTTCACGTTTTTATAAAGAAAACCACCTACAGCTCACTAAATAGGGGTGCTGCCTTTACTGGATAAAAAGGCAACCTTAAGCAAGACGACAGACTCTACAGAAGCTTAATTCAAACAACTAAGCTAAATATAAAACTTAAAGCCCATTTATCTAAATAATATTTCCAGAAACTTGCATATTTTTATTTGAGAAGGAAATAAAATTCACTTTTATGTTTAAGTTTAGGCAAGCACTGCATCTGTATAAAGCAACCTTATGTATTTTCCAAGGTTTGTGCTTATTTAGAGACTACTACAACTGCACTGTTGTTAACCCACTTAGTTGTATCTTCTCAATTTATGTGTATATTAAATTCATGGAGGGCAGTTTGAGTGCTAGGTTCTGGCTGGAAAAGTATTCTCACGTGTTGTGGTCTGCAATCCAGTTTTGGAAATTAGAGTTTTTGGTGAGTAGTTGAGTGTATAAATGAAAGAGGGGCAGCTCTCTCTTTTTTAACAGAGAACCATCAAAATGATTGAAAGAGTATTATATTTGAATGTAAAATGTTGCATTGTGATTCTTTAAGGTGAAGGAAGAGTGGGATATGTCTGCATTTTGTTTTCTAAATGACAGGTTTTGTCTTACCGCTGTCGCTGTTGTCATCCACCAGGATGATCTCTTTGAGCAGGTGGGCAGGTGTGTGGTTGACCACGCTGTGGACCGAGCGCAGGATCACAGACAAGGCCTCGTTTACAAAGATGAAGACCACAGAGATCTGAGGAAGGTCCTCTGCGTACGTCAGCAGCTTACACCTGGAATAAGTAACACAGACTTACCATCTAGAGTGCAACGTGTCAGCTACCTGCAGCTTCTAATTTATTACCTACACTGACTTTAAATTTCTTTGTAACTTTGAGAAATGTTATTGTTTTATTAAATGTTGACCTGGGCTGTATATATATAAATAATACAGTTACAGCAGAACTTTTAGTCACGGGGGAAGAAAGTGCAAGTAGTAGAAGCTAAGCTGCTAAATGTGTAAAACAACATACTGTCAAAGGTTTAGAACAGAAATTGTCAATACAAGCACATTTTGAAATATTAAGACATTGAGAGAGCAATGTTCCGCTGTGTGCTATGTTTGTTTCGTTTTTTTTTTCCTTTTTTTCAATTTCTTGACTCATTTTTGCGCCGTACAAAAATAGCACTCTTCTAGAATTTCATTCAGTCCTATTTCAGTTTGAACAGCAGACCTGGATGTTCTGTGCTGTACACTGACTACTGCAGCTTTGGGACAAAAATCACATTTGAGCTACAAAGTACATTTTCACTCATGCCCCAAAGAGAATATATGTATATTATACTTTGGTTTGACAACTTTAGGTATCCCACAGTACAATGCTATTATTAAAAATCCCTATGTATTTCTACACAGTATATATTATAGTATAAGTTAGTTAATTCAACAAAATCCAGAGAGAATATGCAAGGAGACAGCAAAACTGAGGAAGTCTTTTTTTGTAAAAAACAGACCTGTCCTCTGCTGCATCATCTGAAGTGACAACTGCTTCTGAAGACGACAACACAGACACATCACCCGTCTGTCACACTGACGATTATCAGAGAGGGCGCAGCATTTTTGGATGCCTGAGTATCTGCATGTTAATGTTTGGCTGTGAAACATATCCTGTCTGAATCCCGTGTGCAGCACAGTCATAAGAATGCACATAATTGTTTTGATGTGCTAATTTAAGGACTTGTATGTTTTAGCTCCTAACAAACATATATTTACAGCAGCAGTCCTTGTGAATGCAACATCTATCTCAGTATATGTGAGCTGCACAATGATATTGGAACATTAATATATTTTTTGAATAGTGCATTGATGCTAATTTGCCCTACTTTTAATTTGTTTTGGGGAGAAAAATAATTCTATGGGTTAATGAATTGCGCATATATTGAGCTAAGTACAAATTTATACAGTATATATTAAAATACTAGTTGTCACACTTGTCACAATTATCACACTGTTATAAAAACCAGGAAATTTCCAGAAAAATCCAGTATATTTCAACATATTCAGAACTGACTTCAAACACACTGTCCTATTCAGAGCATTTGTGAACACGTCGAAACATTCAGAGCCACCGTCTTGTGAGCCGCTCCCAGTTAATCCTAAAACACAAAAGCTGACTAACGCATTTGACTCTCTTCTGCTTCCCTGTCTTTTCACATATTCAGCCGCGAGTCATTACGGAGAGATAATGAGATGGCTCTAATAATTGTTGTGGGTAAATTATTTACAAGGAATTTTGACGGCAATAAAACACGTTATTCTTCCTGACACAAATATAAAACTAACAACAAAGCCGAGTGTAAACACATTTGATTAAATTGATTTAAGTGAGATCCGGGATGTGTGAGACATGGTGCAGTTGTCAAATCAAATAACACACATTTCACAGACAATATTAGCCATGTGTCAGGAAGGATGAGCCTTGTAGGAATCAATACAAGAAATATCTACTATTGGTCTATAATTGAGTTTTAATGCAGTAAAATGGTGTGTGCATTATTGTACTAGTAAGTCTCACAATGGAACACTGGGATGTGCCCACCTTAGAGAAGGGGCTTTGAACTTCTAGTGGACCTAAGTAGAACTCTCATGTTTGTTTATCTGAAAAGAAAACTAGAGAGTGAAGTCTCCATTACAGCATTCAGAGTTATAAAAGAGCAAATTGTTTCCTTTTTAAGCTGGACAGTGGTAGGGTTGGTCTCAAAGTCAAAGGTACACCCAAGCCACCTTGAATGAAACACCACCTTTTTACTGTGAGCTGTCTGAACTCTACCTGTGAACTGGTATATCACGTGGACTTAGCAGAGTCCATGGGGTCAAGTCACCAGGGGACAGCAGCTCAGCAGATGGGTCAGTGTGTGTAGTTTTAAAGTTATATCCTTCGAACACCAACCACTGGAGCCTTTACAGAGCAGCCCTGCTTTATTCTGTGGGTGTCTGTCAGTGTGGCATGTGTTAACAGGTTCTCACCTTTCAACCCTAAGAACTGGCAAGAGAGGAACTGCCAATTATGTGGGACTACTCAACAGATGGTGTAGTATTCACTCATGAAACAATTTTGTAAGCAATTTGCATGTTAAAAATAAATTGTTCAGTAAAATATACACTAATCTATACACTTGTCCAAGGACCATCTGCTACCGTGTTAAAGGCATAATACGCAGGATTTCCAGGCAGTTTTCTCTCTTGCTCTATTGTGCTTAAAGCTCCACTACCTGATTTTCTTTTTGCCGTCCCTGTATCAGACTCCCCCACAAGAAGCCGAGGGACCTCTCCTACTTCTCCTTTAATTTAAAAAAGTAAAACCAAACCATTTTATCCTCCACACAATAGTAATACATTACACCAAACTGAAGTTAGAGTTAGCTTAGCTGAGACTTCAACATCAGGCAATTATCTCCTCCTTTATTATGTAATTGAACTGACAGTATTTATCGGTGTTAATGTTGCCTCCATTTTCTCTGTTGATGCTTTTCTTGTTTGAAAACTTTGTCAAAAGACATATTTAGTGCTGAAAATAAACTTTTTATGTTTAAATGGCAGATATTAAACTTCCTGGAATGTCATTTGACAAGCTGGTTTTAGACCAATGGGAGTCCCCTTTTTTTTTGATAATGTGAGTTGTGCAAGCAGTGATTGGCCAACATTTTGCCAGTCCTGAGAAAGTTTTAAAGTCCCTTATAATAAACCACAGCTTTTTTTTCACAAATGATTGATTTTACAATATACTATTTGGGGTTTAAACTATTTTCCCAGAAGAAAAAATTAAAGGTACAGTCTGTTTAAGTCTAAAATCTAGTGGTTCCATGTCTTGCCAGATTTTATACAAATCCTGCAAATTATAAGTGAATGCATGTTGTGTGTTCCTTCACATTGAATACCAAATCAGTGTTTTCAAAACTGGAGAATATATGCCTCAATTTCTCATTAATGCAAGAATCTAATCAACTAATCACATGACAGTTGCTTCAGTGCATTTAGGGGTGTGGTCCTGGTCAAGACAATCTCCTGAACTCCAAACTGAATGTCAGAATGGGAAAGAAAGGTAATTTAAGCAATTTTGAGTGTGGCATGGTTGTTGGCCGGTCTGAGTATTTCACAATCTGCTCAGTTACTGGGATTTTCACCCACAACCATTTCTAGGGTTTACAAAGAAAGGTGTGAAAAGAGAAAAACCTCCAGTCCTGCAGACATCGTTTAAATGCCACAGCCTAACTGAGCATTGTTTCTGACCATGTAACCATCTTTTTCCAGCAGACTAATGCACCATGTCACAAAGCTCAAATCATTTCAAATTGGTTTCTTGAACATGACAATGAGTTCACTGAACTAAAATGCCCCCCACAGTCACTAGATCTTAACCCAATAGAGCATCTTTGGGATGTGGTGGTACGGGAGCTTCTTGCAAGACCCTATCCTATCAATATGGCCAACATTTAGCACATTGTTGAATCAATGCCACGTAGAATTAAGGCAGTTCTGAAGACGAAAGGGGGTCAAACACAGTATTAGTATGGTGTTCCTAATAATCCTTTAGGTGAGTGTAGATATTATACTTTATGACCTTATCTCAAACAATACAAAAAAGTTTGTACTTTGAGGTTTAGGGCAAATGTGGGAAAGAAAATAGTAAATGTATTCTTTTGTAATACAGCCAATAGAAGCTCCCTGTGCCCCTTGACTAAAATCTTTGTTCGTGCTTGATAGAGGATATAGAGAATATAGTCACTCCATAATAAACCAATATATGTTGAGAAAAGTCAGTGCTGCCTACCACTGCTGGAACCGAATAATTACACAGATGCATAAGAATGAGTGGCCAGGTAGAATACTGTGCTCATAGACTATAGAGAAAGCTTTATTTCATGAGCCGTTTTCAATCACTTTCATAACGGCAGAACACGTGTGTTAGACAGCAGGTGTAATAAAAGGGAAACTAAACCACAGAGAGTGTTTATGATGGGATGGAGCACAGTGCATATGTCTACCTATATTTTAAGCTCCGCTCTCGCTCACTGTACCTGTATTTTTTTTTTTTTTGGGATTGATAACCCTGCCGCTGTATCACTTCAGTCCTTCCTTGTGCATTTATGCGTTTGTTCGGTTGCTTCCCTCTCACAGCTCTTTCAATTGCCTCTCTCAATCAGTCTTGTCAGGTCTAGAACTACAATGACATATCTGGCAGTGAGGTTGAGTGGGAAAAGAGACACAGCCAAGACATTGCTGTACTTTGTACAATAGAAGGAATGTACAGTATATTTCTATAGTGTTCATGAGTGTTACTAAAATGTCACATGCAAAGTACCCTCGTCTAATCTAGTGAAGTCAAACTACAGTAAAAGTGAGGTTGTATGTTTTAGCCTATTTCGTATAGATCTAATTTAGAGAATTACCACTTGGATACAGGTCCTGGGTTGGACTTGATCCATTTTGACAGTTAGTTTTTTGCCAAAAGTCAGTTTATTTAGTAGTAACCCATTGCAATTTGTTAAGATTTATTTTTATTGATATTTTAAACCAATTAATCCATCCATCCATCAACCTGTCTTCTACCGCTTATCCGGGGCCGGGTCGCGGGGACAGCTGCCTAAGCAGAGACGCCCAGACTTCCCCTCCCCATACACTTCCTCCAGTTCTTCCGGGGGGATACCGAGGTGTTCCCAAGCCAACAAAGAGACATAGTCCCTCCAGCGTGTCCTAGGTCTTCCCCGAGGTTTCCTACCAGTGGGACAATCCCGGAACACCTCCCTAGGGAGGCGTCTAGGAGGCATCCAAACAGATGCCTGAGCCACCTCAGCTGGCTTTTCTCGATGTGGAAGAGCAGCGGCACTACTTTCAGCTTCTCCCGAGTGACCGAGCTCCTCACCTTATCTCTAAGGAAGCGTGGAGAGAAAGCTCATTTCGGCCTCCTGTATCCGGGATCTTGTTCTTTCGGTCATGAGCTTTGGGTCATGGGTCATAGGTGAGAGTAGGGACATAGATTGGCCGGTAAATTGAGAGCTTTGCCTTACAGCTCAGCTCCTTCTTCACCACAACAGACCAGTACATCGACCGCATCACAACAGAAGCTGCGCCAATCCGTCTGTCAATCTCACGCTCCCTCCTTCCCTCACTCGTGAACAAGACCCCGAGATACTTAAACTCCTCCACTTGAGGCAGGAGCTCTCCACCAACCTGGACGGGGCAAGCCACCCTTTTCCAACTGAGAACCATGGTCTCAGACTTGGAGGTGCTGATCCTCCTCCCAGTCGCTTCACATTTGGGTGCAAACCGCCCCAGTGCACACTGAAGGTCCTGGCTTGATGGAGCCAACAGGACGACATCATCTGCAAAAAGCAGAGACGAGATCCTGTGGTCCCCAAACCACCCAAGCCGCGCCTAGAAATCCTGTCCATAAAGAAAATGAACAGGACTGGTGACTAAGGACAGCCCTGCAGAAGTCCAACATGCAAAACAACTACAAAGCTGATCAGCGACCTCCGGGCTAGGGTGTCCTGGTGCCACGTTCACTGATGGACACCTTTATACTTGAACATGGTGTTCATTATGGATAAACTGTGACTAGCACAGAAGTCCAATAACAGAACACCACTCAGGTTCCTCCCAATCACGCCCCTCCAGGTGTCACTGTTGCTGCCAACGTGAGCGTTGAAGTCCCCCAGTAGATTGCTCATCTAGTCCCCCAGTAGCAGCCGAGGGGCAATGAGCAAGCCCACACCAGCCTGGTGTTCCTCCTGCAGGTGGTGGGACGTCGCTCCCACATCGCTC
The DNA here is from genome assembly GCA_024349245.1 of Neodontobutis hainanensis. Lineage (NCBI taxonomy): Eukaryota > Metazoa > Chordata > Actinopteri > Gobiiformes > Odontobutidae > Neodontobutis > Neodontobutis hainanensis. Next base: position 3,772,758 of record JALDNG010000043.1, on the reverse strand, counting down.
CTTTGGGCTCACCCTGAAGCATGGGGCTCCCAAACCCCAAGCCCGGCTCTAGGGTGGGGCCCCGAGTGCCCCATACCGGGCGGCGTACCGGTCCTTGATTTTTCTATATCCATAAAGGGTTCTGAAACCAATTATTGGCATGGGTTAAAACATTTTAAAAAGTTATATGTAAAATATGTGAAAAAAATATATGTAAGTTGTCCAAATAAAACTTCCACCACAACAGAAAAATACCATTTTCTATTTGAATTTATTTCAGACTTGGATAATACGCCTAATTCCCATCTTTTTTTTAATTAATAAAATCTTTCTAAGTCTTTACAAGTGTGTTTGCCAAAAAATATTTCCATTGACATGGCGCCAATACAAAAAATTCAAAGGCGAATGCTTTTACTCAAACCTAGACCTGTGCCCCATCCCCTTTTTTTAGTGCCACTCAGTGATTCAAAAATAAATAAAATTTTACTATTTCCATTTTATTTTTTATTAAAATATATCTGTGAAGGTTTTCAGTCATCCAGGACATCTTGATGAAAAAGTGAAAGCATCTGGACTCAGTTTTCAAGGTGAAGAGGTTTCGTCTCTAATTCCAAGAGACTTTATCAATTTTGAGATCAATGGAGCTGAGCTTTTATCTCAAGAGGGAGGAGTTTCCCCTGAAACCAAACCTGATTGATTATTGAAATAGTTAATCTTTAGTTATAATGTGACCTGCTTTAGGGTATGAGCTACAAACTCACTAATGTCCCACACATGCTAACAAGAAAATAAATCATCAAATACAGGCAGATGTTAATTGGTTTACAAAACATACATTCATACATACACACATACATATATACTTAAATACATATATATCTACATAAATACATTCACCTCCCCTAGACTGCCATGGGAGTGGAGTAGAAGGAATTGTGAGGGTCACAGACATAATACACTGTGTTATTAGGCACGTTGTATTTTTGAGGATTAATTTTGTTATTGTACTACAGTGCTCTTGGTCAATGCAAAATGTTAACAAATCCTCAAACCTGATCAGTTAAGTAGTAAAAGTGACATTTTGGCTTTCTTAAGAGAAAATCTACATATTAGTGTGCAGAATTATTATGCAACAAAATGAAAAACAAAGATTTTCCCATCTCACTTGTTTATTTTCACCTGTTAAAGTGAGACTAATAAATACATTTTTTTTACAGATAAACATTTCTGAAAAAAATAAAAATAAACTCAGTGACAAATAAAGCCACCCTTTATTACTTTTCGATAACAGTCACAAGCCTTCCATTCACGGAGTCAGTCAGCATTAAATCCATTAAGGATTCAAGTTTATACAGCTTGGAGTTGGAAATTATGAATAAAATGGTGATATGGTCAAAATAATCACATGCCTAATAATTGTGCACACATTGTATAGCTTAAAGTTACAAAACTGATGAAAAGGGTAAACCTCACAATCGGTTTATGTTACAAAGTATTTCCATATGTGCATGCTCATTTATACAAAACAATGTTGAAACATGAATAGAGCCATGAGGTGAATGTATTTTCCCAGTTTTGTTTAAAGATATATCCATGTACCAGGGCAAAGACCCTCTGAGAAGTGGTCTACAGTTAGTGTGGTTAAAATGATGTTGTAGTTCTATTGCCCTAGTTACTATATCAAATTTAGGACATTGCTCAACCTTTAAATTTGTACCTGTCTGCTGCAGCAGCAAAGCCTTGTAAAGCCCTAACAGGATGAGCGATCGACTCATCTGTTTGTAATGGCTCAGAGCACACTGGCCAGCACTCATAATTTGACCCGGAACAAGCTTTGACAGAAACAGAGCACCAGATTAAGATGTATTTCTATCACACCTGCCTCCTCCTCCTCCTCCTTCTTCTCCTCCTCGTCTTTGTACAGTCTGTAGCTTTCCCTTTTGACTCCTTTTTTTCCCCCCTCTTCTGCGGTCGCCTTCATTCGCTACAAAATTTCACATTAACCTTATGTAACCTCCGCAGTGCCCACACCACCAAAGCAACTTTCCAATCTGTGAGGAGTCCTCTCAGAAAGATAATAGTTTGCCTTGTCATTCCTCACTCCACCCTCTGCACATTCAGGAGATAAACTTGGAGCAAAAGAAAAGTGCAACAATTTGCAGCAGGAGCCTGAGCACCGCCGAGACCTTCTGATCCCATTTTGCGGCACCAGACCGTTAGGTGATGAGGTAAGCTTGTCTCTTGTGCTTCCTGCGCATTGTTTTCTGCTTATTAACCTCCGCCGGTCAGACAGATACAAGAGCAATAGTTACTGTGCAATATCTGTTGTTAAATCAAATAAAACCTAATCTTTATTACACATATAAATAAATGCTGTCGGCCCACTCATTGTACCCGTTTGTATGCTTTGAATGTTTTTGTCTCTCTGATGCAACCTAAGCCTCCCAAGGACAGTAAATGCTTCAAGTTGCTGGAATATCAAGCCCCTTTAAATCCCTCGCTATCTCAGTTAGGAATGTCACTCTCAAACGTGAAGGACATGAGAAGAATGCAGGGCAAAGGCCAGAGAATGAGGATTACAGAGAAAAATGTGACTGTAATTTTGATGGATCAGTTTGGTCGTAGAGAAAGGTTTAGTATGTCTCTGTAATAACGTGTGGGCTATTGAACTTTTCTTTACATTGTGCATTTCTACTAGGTTTTGTGAATGAAAAGAGCAGTAAGACTGAATGTAATACACAATGCACAAATTTTACACAATACAACATAAATGCATCATTATTGCAATAATATCTATAACTCCAAGGAATTGAATTGCTGTATTGCTACGGTACAAACAAATATTTACTAGTCAATGGCCAATGTGAGTCATGAGGCTGTGATAAAAACTAAATAAATGTACCACAAAGAGGTTATTAGAGCCTATCGAAACTGTTAGTATTATAATCCAGCCTTTTTTCCTGCGCCAACAGCCAGGTACCCCGGTCATGTCACTCACTGGAATCTGTAGCATGTTTTGATGTTGGTGTGTGAAACCAGAGTACCTGGAGTCAACCCACCCAAACACAGGGAGAATATGCAAACTCCAACCAGACAGTCCCTGTCAAACTCTGGACAGTCTTGCAATGGGGCGACAGTAGATGAGTTCAACAAAATGAGCTAAATCAAGAAAAAATGTCTTTTCAATTGTAAAGTCTTCCTAAGTACTAAATATGAATCTATTTTGAATAAGTTATATGACTAATTTCATTCAAATGCTGCTTATATATTTTGTAATGTATTTAAAATGTGGCATTTTAATAACGTATTATCAGTTATTGTAAAACATTCTGCAATATTTTAACCAATACTGACTGAAAAAATACAGTTTGTATTATTTAGACATTGAAAAAACATACTTTTTAAACAGGGTCTGACAAAATTTGCTGTTGGAGTCTGGTATGGTTTCTCTGCTTTTTCTTTTGGGAAATGATTCTATGCTGTAGATTTATCATAATTTTCAATAACGATTACGTAAACATTGCCCTCCCAATTCTCCTAATTCTGCCCCAAAGTGCACTTCCACCAAGTACACTCTTCGCGGAAGGCCGCAGGGCGTAGTGCAGGTATTGGGACAGAACCATTGTCTAATGTGTTCCACTTGTGTCTCATTGCCTTCTGCCTCCCAGAATATTTAAATCTCACCTTCCCTTTTGTTCCTTGACAGATTGTCTTTGCTACTTTGTGTGTTCAGAGCATTTTTGCTGTTTCCTGTTTGTAATCAAGAGTTTGTGGACTTTTGCCTGTATTCTTTGACTTTCTTTTGACTAGAAAAAACTTAATTGACTTTGCCTGGTTCTGCGTCATCTCTGCTACTGGGTCTGAGTTATTAGTATCTTGTTACAGTAATGTAGTTAGGGTTCTCTGATATTATACAGCCCTAGTATTGCATGTTTTTTTCTCTACTGCCGAGCATTCTTAAAATGAAATAACTCATAATTGTATCATCTAACAGTTCTGAATTCCAGTTCAGTTCATCTTTATTGTCCCTAGCAGGAAATGTGGTTTGCATTAGGCAGCACAGACAATTAAAACACAATAAAACACAGTGTAAGACAACATAAAGATAACATAACACAACCCGATTAAGAAGGCCATTAAGACAACCAGTATAAATAAATGGTCCATGATTAAATATGATTAATCCATCAATTAAATCAACACATTCAACACAGATGTCAGTTAAAGTGCATCAAAAACACAGTGCAACAAAGTCAGGAGTTTCCACTCATTAGCCACTTATACCACAAAACACAAACATGCCGTCATGGCTGCCAACCTAAACTGCCAGAGGTAAAGCACATGTTGCTAACTTGGCACGCAAAGGCTGTTGCCTTCTTGCTAAGTAATATTGACTAAAATTTATTAGTGTTTTCTTTTTAATTACAGACCTTGTGTGTAATTCACAGCCAATCCAGCATGAGGAGTCTGTTTTAGTAACCCTTCCACACGAGGCCACAATAGTGCAGCAAAACAACACACCACAACTACTACTTCTTTCTACATAATGGACGGAAATGGGTATGTGTCACAACAGAGAGCTTGTACTCTCTAGAAAAGCATATAATCATTTTCTTTCTTTGAACTAGTTTTCCAACACTAAAATCAGTCCTTTAATGTTTTCTTCCCTTTGAAAAGGGTTGTGACATAAAACTACAGGAGCAAAGAAAAACTGTGAGCATCTTGCCCTGTATTAGTCTCCAGTTCTTGAAAAACAGTGTACAAAGACTTTAGCAAAGCTTTTGGTTTTGGGATTATCTTTGTCTGAGTCTCATTGGGCTTGGGTCAGTCCATCTCGGACAAGTCACTACTGTTCCATCACAGGACTCCAGCGTAAACTTACACCACTGTTAGCTGTACACTCACACCTATAGCTCTTTACGGTATAAAAAAAGTTCATTTATGAAGTTTGGGAGCACGTCCACATCCCAAACTCTCTTCATCCAGTCATACAGTATGTCTTAATAGCCTTCCTGTTCAACACTAAAACACGTTGACCAGCCCCACCCTCTCTCATTTTTACAAGTCAGCCTATCAAGTCCAAGAGCTGTACTATCTACTGTAAATGCACACTCTTAAAATAGCATTGAATAAAAATTATCTGTAAATGACATCTACATTTTAATAGTGCTGTCTTTGACATGATTTGACAAAAATGCCAATTAAGAATACTTTATATAGTATAATAGTTTTATACTATTTTATTTTTATAATAGTTTTAGTTAATAGTTTTCTCTGTCAGAAAATCTGTCTCTCTTTTAGAGGCAGACACACTAAGGCGTCTCATTGCCTATGCATTTGTGGGAATTCCTATTTCTTAGCGCACAAACTGGGGATGGGGGTATGTTAATGGTCAACAGGGGCATAACAGCTCCCCCACCAGCAGGACTAAAACTGCCCATTCAACTCTTAACGACAGAGAAATGTTTTCACCTTGAAACCTACGTCCAGATGCCTTTGTTGAAACCTTTTCTTGATTATGGATGACTAAGAAGCTCCACAGACATAAGTTGCAAAAGTAAAAAAAAAAAGTGCCAACATTTTACACAAAAAAGCACATCTTTATTTGCATATGGCTTTAACAGGAGTCAGGTTCAAGAGGAAATTTCATCATTTGTCTTGTCTACTTCTTTTATGCAGTAAAGCAATAATGCAAGACTATATCTTTAAATCCTGAAAAGGTCTGGTACCTAACTTAGTCACTATCATGTCTTAATTATATTTAATAAATACTTCACAAGCAATGTCCACAATTTTTTTTTGTAAAGCTCCAGAAGAAGACTGCCTCCACAAGCTCATTTTGTCACATGAAGTTTCCAGTTGAATTAGTCAAATTAAAAAAGATAAAAACAAAAGAAGAATTTACTCAAACCCTTGCAATTCCAGCAGCACTCGGCTGATTTTATTAATTAACCATTTCCCTTTTAGTCTCCCATCCTCCTTGTCTAATTTTGGGGCATGGCAAAAAAAATGTCTCTGAACAAAAGCAGTGAGAATAAAAATGAATTGTTATCCAGCTAAAGCCTTCAAAAAGTTCTTTTGGCCATCAAATTGGCTCGCCGTGTCTCTGCCGGTCCACATTGTTCTTTGACAATGTGTGATATAAACGCCACTGGCAGCGTTGATTAGCCCTCCACCCCAATCTGTCTCCCGCCGCTCGTACTGTATCACAGCTGTGCTTCTAAATATAACAGTTACAGGAAAAAGACCATTAAGGCTGCTGGGTGAATGTCCACTGGGCCTCCTTTAAGAAAATTGAACCTAATAGTAAGTAATGCCACATGCCTTTTATCAAAAAAAATATAAAAGAGCTCATGTGGTTTCTATCATGGTAACTATCTTGTTCATGTTCTTTCATGTTGGGATTAGGCGTGTCTAAAGTCGTTTTCTTTTGTGCGACTCCCCATGGCTTGCCCCAGAGCCCACCAGACTTAACGCACTGGTTGAGGAAAAGAAACCGGATTAAACAGAGCTAGACAAAAACAAGCAGAGAGAACAAAATGGAAACAGAGAGTAACAGGAGCAGTGTATAGGAGGACGACCACATCTCATATAATTTATAGGAACATTAAGGCAGCTTTATTGAACACCAAGGGCATTACAGTCATCATGTTTCTGACTCTGTAATTCAGGCCTGGGAGACTTTACAAGATACCATGTGTCGCATCACACGGGAGGAAGTGAATCTCATAAACCGGCAGATGAACATGAATGTCCCCCACTGGATGTAATTACATTTATAGTGGTGGCTTTTGCATTTTTGTATTAAATTAGAAAAATTGGGAAGACACATTTCTGACCCAGGTAATGTTGAATGTGATGTGTAAGAATTGTGCAAAAATTCTACTAACTTACCTGTGTGGGTTTAACTTTAGTTCCTATTTAAACAGAATAAATAAGTGGTTCTAAAAATGAGTACGGGCCCCACTGGTGTTACGTTTTTAAGTTGTATGCAGGAGATTAAAGAAAAATAAAAACAATGTTGGGACCTTGCCAAAGAAACATAAGCAGATTTATTTAACACACCAAATTGTAAAAAATAATTATCACCTAACATGTTTCTTTTGTTGGCATCACTTATCTCAGTTACTAAATAAAATACTGAATTATAAACATTTGACCCCATCTGATCTGAATTAAACTTTTTCAAACCCAATTTTATTTCACGGTTTAATCATTTGTGACACACACCAGTAACTCTATTTTGACTCTATTGGAAAAATTGCCAACACATTTCAATATGAAAAAGAGCATTGTGGGTTTGATGAGTAATGCCACTTTTCTGGCAGTAGATTACTTATGTGCCTTGACAAAAATAGAGCTCATCAACTGCTGCATGGATTGAACTGGCAAAGATTCCAGCATCTCTCACGTTTCGTGCTAAAGCTCCAGGCGAGAAAACAGGTGTCGAGAGCAGAACTTGGAAAGCAAGAGGATTTGATTTGAGCAAAGAGTAAGAAACATACTTTTTAGGCCTGTAGTCTGGGATGCTCCTGTCCAGCGAGATGCGATCACTGAGTTGAGCGTTGTAGCCGTATTCCTCGTACTTGCCCTCCGTGTCTCGACTGTCTTCTCCCAGAGTGGCAGCAGCTCCCCCCTGGCCCAGGCCTCCAGGTCCCTCCACCAACCCCATGGGCTTCGCCAAACCTGCCAGTTAAGTGACACAGAAGAGGGAAAACAATCACAAGGAAGTCCAAGCACAAAACACATACTAAAGAGGAAGAGACAGGTGAGAAGAAGGGCCACGCACACGGGGCAGGATGCTGACATACGTTGGCAGTTTGAGAAGCTCCGCTATGGCAGCTCTGAGACCCAGCAAGCCTCATTCACAGGCCATCATTACACTGGCTGTCAATGAACGACCAGTAAAACGCTGAGTGAGATGTCACGGACTGGGGGCAGAGAGAGGATAATGCTATACTGCAGGATACTATTGAAATTTAAACCATTAGCCTTTTTGTGGACATATAGATCTCTCCTCCCAAAGACAAGCATGGGTGGGTGAATTGGTCAACCGAATTGGTAATTGCTTACATGATTCTAAACTTGCAATTATCTTTAGAGTGTGCCCTATCTGACATCCAGAGGAGCATAAATAGGCTGAGCAACCCATGGAATAAGTGGTAAAAATATGAAGTCATGCTCAGCTTTTTCCAATAGACAAGATAGTATATACAATTTTAACTCAGGTCTTTTGTAAAAGGTGGATAAGTTTAGGTTTATTGGACAATTTTTAATTATTGTTTTAAAGGATAACCATTTGTAGAGGTATGAATATTTTTAGGTTTTGCTTACAATTAAAATAAAATGAATTTTACATACTTTTTTGAATACTTAATTGGGAAAGTATGTTTTAATATTTTTTTGTAATAACCAGGTCTGCCTAAATTTACCCAAACAAGTGACTTTACACTGCCACTGTTTAAAAATATTATAAATCAGTTACAAATTAGGTACATGAAGGACATGAAAGTCCACCAGATTCAAAAACCCTGAATCTTTATTATATCTGGATTTTTCTTTTCAAGGTTAAAGTTGAGTATCTTTATAAACCTGATAAAAGTTGTGTGCAGTAAACACATTCATTTAACCGACAACTGTATAAATCATTGTGTATTTAGAGAGTCAGACTTGGTCACCTTCGTCTTCTCTTATTGTCTTTGATCTCAAATGACTAAACTCAGCAGCAGATTTAATGTGCTGGATTTAAATAACCGCAGTGCTCTCATTAAAATGAATCACGGCTGGCTCACTTTGTTACTGTGACAGCAGCGTTTTCAACAAGGGAGATCGAAAGGAAAATGGACACGCTGTCAAATTTCAAATGTTGGCTGACGACATAAATGCCTGCTCATTTATACAGCCCTTTAATAAAGTTTAAAGAAAGATAAGAGTTTATCTGAACAATAGCATGCTTTGTTCATACTGTTATCTGCCAGCATGACTATTGTTTGACTCTTTGAAATTCCCTGAAACCGTCAGATAATGTCAGATAATTGTTATACCAGCCAAGCTTCCAGAGTGGCCTCTACAGGAAAATGGAGCTGTTTCTGTTCTCCATAACCACAGATGGACAAACAGACAGTAAGTAAACAACGCATACCAATGAAGGGCTCAGCTCTCATCTTCACCCTTCCAGGAAGTGCAGACTAATCACCACATTTGGATGGCTTAAAATCCTCGGGTGATACTGAAGATTTGTATTTGGAGCTGAATGGTTGCAAACTGGCTTTTCCTTCAAGAAGAATTTAGCGTGTCCCGCACCCGCCGCTGTGATGGCATTTTGACAATTGAGGGTGAGGTTCCCCGTCACAGACAGCCATCTGGCCTGGCAGCCCATGTCACAGAATAAGAGAGATACTCTCCGGCCCTGAGACTGTGGCCGTGAGAGCCTCTCAGCCTCTGCACGACTCTTAGTAGGACAATGGCCGACAGCTTTGTAGTCTGGTCATCTAGTAATTTTCTTTCCACTTCTTCCTCTTCCTTTGACTGATTGAAAGGAAGTCCTATCATGTTCAGAGGGAATTCCTAAAATTAGCCCTGAAAAAAGCCCTTTGATTAGCCCATGTTTTTCTGAAGCACTTTAAAAGTAGATGCAATCTAATTGTGGAAACAGTCCAATGTTAACATTGTTATAAACCAGTGTTATAAAGGCTCCTGTATGCAGACAATATGCTTCATCATTATAAACAATACAGATGTTCTAATAATGAACATCTGGGTAATTTTTCATTACTACAGTGCATTGCTGAGTTACAATGATTTTATTTTACGTATATTCTTCACAAAAGTGCCTCACAAAGCTTGTTTCCTGTGCCATAAGGTTGGTTAAACCATCCAAGCATCCCTTTAAGGTTTAACTGCAATACAAATGTATGTGCACACAATCATGTGAGTAATTTTGTATAAAAGCATCCAGCAAGTAGTAGTTATGTTCTGACAGCGGCTAAAGCCCAAGGACAATCTCTATAAAACCACCGCAGGTTTGTAAACATAATTTAAGCATTACACCTGCAGGGTTTACAGACTACAATTGTGCCCAAGTGCTCAAGGTGAAATTGTAATAAAAAATACAAAAACACACTGACTTTTTAGTGCCTGACTAAAACTTTTCATGTTGTGTCTTGGCATAATTGTACTTGATTCTCCAATTCCCCTTGCAAGATTCACACTCCAAACTGAACCTTCACACATTCATCATCTCACTATGAGGCTATTAGAGCCCAACATCTGCTTTTTC